>OY776680.1:52903759-53331178 GCA_963675555.1 Leptura quadrifasciata
GACGGAAGACGAAGCTTCCGTATTACCAAAAATACATGAAACCATCAAAGACTTTGGCAATCCCAAAGTTTTTACTGTGTTGGACCTCAATAGCGGATATTGGCAAATAGCACTCGAAGAAGCATCAAAAGATTTTTCGACTTTTACCACTCCTGATGGGGCAGCTTATAGATTTAATGTCATGCCTTTCGGCCTCAAGACAGCTCCCTGTACCTTTCAGAAATTCATGGCAAAGGACGACGTTTTCACAGGCTACCTGCACCATTTCTGTAAAGTCTACTTAGATGATATAATCGTTTACAGCGTAAACGTGAAGGAGCATATGTCCCACCTGAGGTTGGTCCTTGAAAGACTACGTTTACATAATCTAAAAGTGTCACCGGAAAAGTGTGTAATAGCGACAAATGAAATACAATATTTAGGCCACACAATTAGAATTGATACTTCTCGTCCATTAGAAAAACATGTATTGCAAATTCAAAATTATCCTGTACCAAACACGAAAAAGCAGCTTCAGAGTTTCTTAGGACTCTGCAACTGGGTAAGAGAATATCTACCAAATGTTGCGATGATTACAAAGCCATTAACGAAACTCCTATTGAAGGAATATCGCTTTCATTGGACTCAAGCATACGATGCAGCTTTTCAAAAACTTAAAGATTTTTTATGCGGACCGCTGGAACTCCATCGTCCGGATTTTTCACGTCAGTTCATTTTGCAAACAGATGCATCATTATAAGGGCTTTCAGCAGTACTCTATCAATTAGGCGACAACGGCGAAAAGCTATTATCTCATATGCAAGCAACACGTTATCTCCAGCAGAGAGACGTTACCACATTAACGAGCTGGAATGCTTGGCAGTGGTGAATTACATAAAAAAGTACAAGATGTACTTAGCAGACAAACCGTGCTTGGTGAAGACGGACAACAGAGCTTACTTTGGTTGAATAAACACAAAGACGACAAAACCAAATTCACCCGATGGTCATTGCTATTGCAAGAATATGCATTTAAAATTGAACACTGTCCAGGCAAAGAAAACTTGTTAGCAGATTTTCTCAGCCGTAATCCACAAGATCAATATGTTGAGACCGACGATGAAGAGGAAAGAATGTTCCTACCAAATTATAAGTGTCCAGAACGTATTTCTGTTTTAACACATTCAGAAATATACGAAGATATCGTACAGACCTAATCGAGGTCGAGAGATATTCAAGACAAGATCCGCTGTTGGTATGATCTATTTCAACAGGAACAACGTTCCGAAGCGGATCTTATTTTTATGAAAAATTTTCGAGTTTCATTAGTACATCGTCTTGTACTAATGAAAGACACCGATCGAAATTTAAAGTTGGTAGTTCCAAAGAGGAAAATCAAAGAATTGATTTACCATTATCACGATCGAGATGAAAGCATGTCATTCAGGGAGAGACGAAAATTGCACAAAGATACTATTTGAATAATATGGCCAGGATCGTAGGCAAATACATAAACGACTGTCTGATATACCAATCAGTAAAAACACGACAAGCTCAACCCAATGCTCCACTTAGAAGTCATGCACCGCAGAATACATTTGAAACTTTAAGCGTCGACGTAATTGGCCCACTGCAGAGGACCAAAGACGCCGAAAATCGATATATGATTATCGTGGAAGACGTATTTAACAAGTGGATAGAGGCAAAGGCATATATTCAGGTCAATGGCAGAACGATAGCCAAATTTATTGACGAAGAGATAGTTGCAAGATTCTGAGTCCCTCGTGTCATAATTTCAGATAACGGAGGTCATTTCAACTCGGAATGGTATATAACATTCTGCGAAAGAAATGGCATCGAACGATATCTCATTCCTGCTTATCATCAACAATCCAACCCCGTGCAACGACGGGTTCAGGAATGTAAGAAAATTTTAAATACTTTGTTATACAAAAAGCCAAACGACACATGGGATCGCTACGTGCATCAGATGGCATATATTTTGAGAAACCGTAGAAATGCAGCTACAAATCAAACACCTAGCATGATAGTGTTAGGCTATGAACCAGCCGAAAAAGGCGAATGGGATTTATATGCATGGAGACAAGAAAGAGCTAAGCAACAAACGCTTCTACGATACGAGCGAGTTAAGGAAACCCGTCAAACTCAACAAAATTATAAACAAAAGTACGCACCAAAAGAGGCCGTCACTCCAGTCGTTTTTAAAGTTGGAGATAAAGTCCTGAGTAAAAGAAAAAGGAAGGTACATACCTTCACGCCGTCTTGGTCAGGCCCAAGCAGAATCTTGAAAAAGTTTTCAGACGAAATATATCTCGTTCAAAAAGGAAACGTAACAACAAGAGTACATGTAAACGATTTGAGATCAGCCCCGCCAGAGGAGCATAATTTGGAAATCGAATCTTCAGATGAAGAAAAATGATACACCATCTAAAATGACGCTCCTTGAGGAGTTATGAAAATGTTTGCATAAAAATCGCTCCGTAGAGCGAAAATATGATTAAAAATATTAAAAACCTCTTGCGCGATATTTTTACGTGAAGCACGCTTTTCATACGAAATATTTCCTAAGTCGGATTTTGTTACAACGTCTAAAAGTATAGCGAGGGTTTTACCGTGATCTTTAACAACCCCAGGCAAAATGATTCTTGATACGTTTAGGTAGTTTCTTTGGTAATAGTGTGAACGATCCATGCTTTGATGGAAGTCTGAAGGACGTATTTTCTGCTCGAAAAACTTAGAAAAATTAAAAAAAAATAGGAAAAAGAAAAAATTAATTTTCTTTTTCCTCAACCTTTTCTTAAATTCTAAATAATAATATTACGTTCACAAAATTTTTAGGGTTCAACGTGACTGTTTCAGACGGAGAATAATGGATAAATCATACTTACTGTCGTTTATGCTTAACTGCTGCTCTGATGGTATCAATTGGACGACGTCGTAACACTATAAATCTAACACTGTCTGTATTACACTCTCTTAAAATTAAATCTGAAAGGGAATTTTGTTAGAAAACACAAGTAAAAGACAATATAAAGTTCAAAATATGTATATTAAATCTTTTAAAAAAATTTATGTTTTTACAACAACTTCTTCAGAGAAAATGTTAACAAACAATGGTCTGACCCGTGTACAACACATGGTGAGGAACGGGACGATTCATACGGTACCAACTACCATCCAATATGCAGTTTGATAAGCTAACGATGCACAAAAAGATTCAAGAGAAGTTTCATGTAACTGAAATTTTGGTGGGCTTATGCTTGCCTGTCTTATAAACGTATTTATTAATTCACATAAATTTTGGTCGCTCCTCGGAGCTTAAAATTGCTTGAAGCGTATCTACTTCGTTTGTATTATGCAATAACAAATTTTACGTTCAGGCAAGGCAGATCCCATGCACGTGTGAGTACATGGTATAGATACTTTTTTGACTCCGAATCACTGAGGAACCGGTTTAGGGCAAACCCCGTCAAAACGCATCATTTCCCCGTCAAATACGACTGCTAGGAAATGATGGGGGTCCCATGTCGCTAAGGGCTATTTTTGCTATAACTTCCGATATACTTTGAATAGTTGTTGGACTAACTTGTCCTCATATTCAATACCTCGTAAGAGTTGCAGTGCTTGACAACGTGGATTCGTAAAAGGGTTTTTAATCTTGGAAATTTGGAAGTTCAAGTCCAATTTTAGTATACTTTTTAAAATTGGGTGGTCGGGGCGACATTACGTCCCTGTGCAGCGACATTCACTACACTTTCCAAATTAACGCTCCTTGAAGAGTTAGCGAAAATTTGGCATAAAAAACGCTCCGAAGAGCAAAAATATATTTCCAAGAATTAAAAACCTCCTCCACGGCGTTTTTACGTGAAGCACGCTTTTCTTACGAAATATTTCCCAAGTCGGATTTTGTTACAACGTCGAAAAGTATATCGGGGTTATAGCGTTCTTTAACACTCCCCTCCTTTCCGTGAATCTTTTTGTGTATTGTTTGGTAAATTGGTTTTTGAAAATAAAATGGATCATTGGATGTAGTCTCCCATGTGTTGTATTCGGTTATAGTTCAGACCGGCCTATCTGAACATAACATAGATGCAAATCTAAAAATGATTATAAGTTTGAACATATATCGATGCATAGCATTCGATTGAATAATTGAACATTGTGTTTCAAAATGGCATAAAAAAAAAGAAAAAGAAAAAATCGAAAATCCTCAGATTCTCGATGACACAACACAAACACTTTCGACGCACTTATCTTTCTTAGTGTTCTTCCACTAATGCGGGCTTGCGTCTGCTCCTCCTCGTGTCTATGCCTCGTCGATCACCTTCGGTGTCGAACTGCCTTCTGGAACAGCTTAGGTGGTCCTCGGACTGCTTGGCTCCAGCTATACTATGGCTCTGCTCAGTTTATATGAAACAATATAAAACAAAATTTTAGTAAAATGTTTGTTCATATCCCGTCTGGGGATCTGCGACCGATAACATATCGTCGTCTTTGAGAATAGGAACACTGAATTTTGTAGACTTATATTAATAATAATAATAATAATAAATACACCACAGGTAATGACGACCCCCTTTATCCCGGAAGGCTCTAGAAGAGCCTTGTGTGGGAGGGGGCTACACATTTAGAGACAAGGGACACACACCCAATATTCGTGTATAGTGAAAAAATCCCTCTCACAGTATTTTCCACTGCCACGACCGGGGATCGAACCCGGAACTTTTGGGTGAGAGGCAAGTGCGCTCACCTCTCGACCATCAGTCATACTGATGATTGATTGAAATGTTTCCGTGTAGTTAAAATTCTCTTGGGAGAAATCTGCGAAAGATATCACATCGTCGTCTTTGAGAATATGAACACTGAATTTTGTAGACTTATGCTGATTGAAATGGTTTTTATTAAAATCTCTTCTTGGGAGAAATCTGCGACAGAATCTGCATCCGTCGGATCGTTGCATCTGCCCCTCCAGCAGACGTGGCGGCATCTCGCCCTTGAGTTGCTAGATTCATCTGAATCGCGCCCTTGCGTCAGAGTCGTCGTCTTTCCATGCCGTGCCAATGGAACATTTGTTTGGACCCTTTGGGTCGGACTCTGCTTACAGATGAATGTTTAATAACATTTGAGGACTTTGAAAAAATCATAAAAAATACCAACTCTGCCGGACACGGTCAGAGTTGCTGCAGTGAATTTGGAAGATTTGTATGGACGATACAATATCCTCAATGAAAATGACTTGAAAAAAATGCATAAAAATATAATAGAATCTCCAGAACTTGATTCTGAATCAGAAGTGGAGGCGTCTCGTGGCGGTGCATGGATTTGTACAACCGTTTGCTCCGGCGGGGGAGGTTCTGTGGAATCGTCTGAGAACGGGGAATCATTTCCATCGAGTGATGTTCCGCCTGGACTAGCATTTTCTTCATCGGAAGATTCGATTTCCAAGTTGTGCTCCTCTGGCGGGGCTGGTCTCAAATCATTTACATGTACTCTTGTCGTTACATTTCCCTTTTGCACGAGATACACTTCGTCTGAAAACTTCTTCAGAATCCTGATTGGGCCTGACCAAGACGGCGTGAAGGTATGTACCTTCCTTTTTCTTTTACTCATGACTCTGTCTCCTACTTTGAAAACGATTGGAGTGACGGCCTCTTTCGGCGCATATTTTTGCTTGTAATTTTGTTGGGCCTGACGGGCTTCCTTGACTCGCTCGTATCGTGGAAGCGTTTGTTGCTTGGCTCTTTCTTGCCTCCAGGCATACAAATCCCATTCGCCTCTTTCGGCTGGATCATATCCTAACACGATCATGCTGGGTGTCTGATTTGTAGCGGCGTTCCTACGATTTCTTAAGATGTAAGCCATCTGATGTACGTAGCGATCCCAAGTGTCGTTTGGCTTTTTAAATAAGAGAGTATTTAATATCTTTTTGCACTCCTGAACCCGTCGTTCCACGGGGTTGATTGTTGATGATATGCCGGAATTAAGTATTGTTCGATATCATTTCTTTCACAAAATGTGATGTACCATTCGGAATTGAAATGACCACCGTTGTTTGAAATTATGACTCGAGGGACTCCGAATCTTGCTACTATCTCTTCGTCAATAAATTCGGCTATCGTTCTGCCATCGACCTGAATGTATGCCTTTGCCTCTATCCATTTACTGAAAACGTCTT
The DNA here is from genome assembly GCA_963675555.1 of Leptura quadrifasciata. Classification (NCBI taxonomy): domain Eukaryota; kingdom Metazoa; phylum Arthropoda; class Insecta; order Coleoptera; family Cerambycidae; genus Leptura; species Leptura quadrifasciata. The sequence goes on from OY776680.1 coordinate 52,909,935, forward strand.
CGACGATAATCATGTATCTGTTTTCGGCGTCTTTAGTCCTCTGCAGCGGGCCAATTACGTCGACGCTCAAGGTTTCAAATGCATTTTGTGGTGCATGACTTCTAAGTGGAGCATTGGGTTGGGCTTGTCTTGTCTTTACAGACTGGCATATCAGACAGTCGTTTATGTATCTGCCTACGATCCTGGCCATATTATTGAAATAGTAGCGTTTTGCTATTTTCCTGAGAGTCTCGTCTCTTCCTGGATGACATGCTTCATCTCGGTCATGATAATGGTAAGTCAATTCCTTTATTTTCCTCTTTGGAACTATCAATTTAAAATTTCGATCGCAATCTTTAAAAAGTACATCGTCTTGGACGTGAAAATTTTTCATAAAAATAAGATCCGCATCGGAACGTTGTTCCTGTTGAAATAGATCATTCCAACGGCGGATCTTGTCTTGAATATCTCTTGAACTCAATTGAGCCTGTACGATATCTTCGTATATTTCTGAGTGCGTTAAAACAGAAATACGTTCTGGACACTTGTAATTTGGTAGGTACATTCTTTCCTCTTCATCGTCTGTCTCGACATACTGATTTTGCGGGTTACGACTGAGAAAATCTGCTAATAAATTCTCCTTTCCTGGACAGTGTTCAATTTTGAATGCATATTCTTGCAATAGTAATGACCATCGTGTAAATTTTGTTTTGTCGTCCTTATGTTTGTTTAACCAAAGTAACGCCCTGTTGTCCGTCTTCACCAAGAACGGTTTGTCTGCTAAGTACATCTTGTACTTTTTAATATAGTTCACCACCGCCAAGCATTCCAGCTCGTTTATGTGGTAACGTCTCTCTGCTGGAGATAACGTGTTGCTTGCATACGAAATTATATATTTTTCGCCGTTGTCGCCTAATTGATATAATACGGCCGAAAGGCCTTGTAGGGATGCATCTGTTTGCAAAATGAACTGACGTGAAAAATCCGGCCGATGGAGTTCCAGCGGTCCGGATAATAATTCTTTTAATTTTCTAAACGCTTCATCGCATACATGGTTCCAGTGAAAACGATTTTCCTTCGAAAGAAGTTTCGTTAGTGGCTTCGTGATCATCGCCACATTTGGTAGATATTCTCTTACCCAGTTGCAAAGTCCTAGGAAACTTTGTAGCTGCTTTTTGGTGGCTGGAACGGGATAATTTTGAATTTGTAAGACATGTTTTTCTAATGGTCGGGAAGTATCAGTTCTAATTGTATGGCCTAAATATTGGATTTCATTCGTCGCTATTACACACTTTTCCGGTGACACTTTTAGATTGTGCAGGCGTAGTCTTTCAAAGACTAACCTCAAGTGGGACTATGCTCCTTCACGTTTACGCTGTAAACGATTATATCATCTAAATACACTTTACAGAAATGGTGCAGGTAACCCGTTAAAACGTCCTTTGCCATGAATTTCTGAAAGGTACAGGGAGCTGTCTTGAGGCCGAAAGGCATGACATTGAATCTGTAAGCTGCCCCCATCAGGAGTGGTAAAAGTCGAGAAATCTTTTGATGCTTCATCGAGCGGTATTTGCCAATATCCACTTTTTAAATCCAACACAGTAAAAATCTTTGAATTTCCTAAATCTTTAATACTTTCGTGTATTTTTGGTAAGACGGAAGCCTCGTCTTCAGTCATTTCGTTCAAATGGCGATAGTCGATGCAAAATCGTGGTTTCTTGTCTGAGCGTTTTATTATCACGGGTGGTGAACTATATTGGGCAGTGCTAGGTTCGATGACGCCAGCTTTCAACATCTCTTCGATTTGGTCATACATAATTTTCTTTGTACTCGGAGACATCGGATATGGTCTGATATTAAATGGTTTTGTATCTTTTACTATAATTTTGTGTTTAACAGTCACTGTGGTTGCTTGAGTCGGTTCCGCAGTGAACAGATCGACAAATTCTTCGAACAGCGGCCGTAGAAATTTGTCTTTAATAACAAGCTCTTCAGGAAGCTTTGCCTGCTGTCTCTCCCTCTGAGAAGCTTGATTCCAAAAGACGGTAATACGCTCTTCTGTGCCGGCATATAGGCATTTTCGGTCATAATCATATGCGACATTGTTCATATATAAGAATGGTGATCCTAATATTATCCTTTCGTTCAAATTTTCGATTACTTGAAAATCAATTTCAAAAGAAGTGCCTGAAATTATTACTTTTAATTTTGTCGTTCCAAGAGAGTCCACCATTCGATCTCCGCACGCCATAGCAAATGATCGACGTGTCGTGAGATTTTTAAAATTATCCAACATCCTCGGATGGATAACGTTTCGCGTCGAGCCTGAATCGATCAGAGCGTCGACTGCATGTTCATTTATCTGAACTTTTATACGAGACAAAGGGAACGCTTCGCTCATATAATTTATTGACTCCCTTGTCTTGTGCATGGGAGCGTCGTAGTGGTCATGAGTATTAGAAATTTTTAATGGACATTGCTGCCGCCTTGGTTCGGCCGTTGTACCGGGGATCTTGCAGATGGACCCTGGCCTGGGTCTCTGGCCCCTCGAAAGTTTCCCGGTCTCCTGTTGAGATGAGGATTATTCGGGCATTGGCTAAGGAAGTGCCACTGCACTGTGTCTGTACAGTATCGGCACGGGGTTGCCGGTCGGTCGGGTACTCGGAATTTCCCCGATCCGCCATTAAAATTGTTTTGCCTGCGGTCAGGATTCACTGATCCGCTTGAAGAATTAGGCATAAAAAAAGGACGACCAGGCGCTCTGCCTGGACCGTCCTGTCGAGAGACATCCTCTCGGAAATGCACCCTCGGTGCTGTCGGAGTTGGGCTTCCATTGCTCCTGTTACTAGAATTTTGTTGACTGATGTGTCCCGGCTCTTGATAGTAAGACGCGCGGGACAGACGTTGATCGATAAGTTGGATTAGCGACGTCTGTTCGTCGGCTGAGTCCCGCTCGACGTTAGTAGCCGCTGCTATTAACATCTCTGTGGATGAAATTAGGTTGCTTCTCAAGCGTGACCTAATTTCTGGACGCAATTGGTCCATGATGACCCGAGCTCTGATGGCTTCGGATTTGAAGGGATCAATACGATCGAAAAGGCAGGTTTTCCTTGTGATAAACACTGCCGTGTCGTCTAAAGACGTTTGTTTGACGGCATACAGTTGAGCAATAGCTCGTGACTGTATGTCGGGAGAATTAAATCTCGTAAGGAATCTTTCCTTGAATAAGGTATACGAAGTTGTCAACGTCCTAAACTGTTCGGACCATCGTTGAGCTTCGCCCTTGAGTTGGCCGGTTACGTTATGGAGGCGATCATAGTCGTGGCTTATGCGAGCTCTGTCGAAATATTCCTCCATAATTTTCAGAAAAGCTTCTGGATCTTCATGATCAAGCCCATGGAACGTCACGTTCGGACATCTTTGTCTCTCATGGGGCGTACAGGTCGACACGTTCTGTATCGCCTGCACGAAGCCCTCTGCCATTTTCAGAAACATACTTTCCATCGAATTAGCAGTTTGTGGCTGTGAAGCAGATAAATTTACATTATTTCCCTCTGGAAACAGTCGTTGTGGTTCTATCCCTCTAGAACCGTCGTCGACGAGCGGTGCGGTGACTCGCTCGTAAAATTCTCTTGGGGTCGACCCCTCGGAGTCTTCCGCCATAAATGAGAAAGGATTAGTTGGGTTTGGGGACGGCATGGTCCCTGTTCGGGCGCCATGTGAACGATTCATGCTTTGATGGAAGTCTGAAGGACGTATTTTCTGCTCGAAAAACTTAGAAAAATTTAAAAAAAAAATAGGAAAAAGAAAAAATTAATTTTCTTTTTCCTCAACCTTTTCTTAAATTCTAAATAATAATATTACGTTCACAAAATTTTTAGGGTTCAACGTGACTGTTTCAGACGGAGAATAATGGATAAATCATACTTACTGTCGTTTATGCTTAACTGCTGCTCTGATGGTATCAATTGGACGACGTCGTAACACTATAAATCTAACACTGTCTGTATTACACTCTCTTAAAATTAAATCTGAAAGGGAATTTTGTTAGAAAACACAAGTAAAAGACAATATAAAGTTCAAAATATGTATATTAAATCTTTTAAAAAAATTTATGTTTTTACAACAACTTCTTCAGAGAAAATGTTAACAAACAATGGTCTGACCCGTGTACAACACATGGTGAGGAACGGGACGATTCATACGGTACCAACTACCATCCAATATGCAGTTTGATAAGTTAACGATGCACAAAAAGATTCAAGAGAAGTTTCATGTAACTGAAATTTTGGTGGGCTTATGCTTGCGTGTCTTATAAACGTATTTATTAATTCACATAAATTTTGGTCGCTCCTCGGAGCTTAAAATTGCTTGAAGCGTATCTACTTCGTTTGTATTATGCAATAACAAATTTTACGTTCAGGCAAGGCAGATCCCATGCACGTGTGAGTACGTGGTATAGATACTTTTTTGACTCCGAATCACTGAGGAACCGGTTTAGGGCAAACCGCGTCAAAACGCATCATTTCCCCGTCAAATACGACTGCTAGGAAATGATGGGGGTCCCATGTCGCTAAGGGCTATTTTCGCTATAACTTCCGATATACTTTGAATAGTCGTTGGACTAACTTGTCCTCATATTCAATACCTCGTAAGAGTTGCAGTGCTTGACAACGTGGATTCGTAAAAGGGTTTTTAATCTTGGAAATTTGGAAGTTCAAGTCCAATTTTAGTATACTTTCTAAAATTGGGTAGTCGGGGCGACATTACGTCCCTGTGCAGCGACATTCACTACACTTTCCAAATTAACGCTCCTTGAAGAGTTAGCGAAAATTTGGCATAAAAAACGCTCCGAAGAGCAAAAATATATTTCCAAGAATTAAAAACCTCCTCCACGGCGTTTTTACGTGAAGCACGCTTTTCTTACGAAATATTTCCTAAGTCGGATTTTGTTACAACGTCGAAAAGTATATCGGGGTTATAGCGTTCTTTAACAATAGCACCGAAAACTGGTTGCTTTTCAAAGGGACGCTCGCAGCGGCGTCCGCGACTTCCCACAAAAAAAAGAAAACTAATGGTAATAAAGGTTAGGTTAGTACGCCATTCTTCCCAACACTTCCCCACTCTAATACTTTTTTCTTTATTAAAATGAAACCAACAGTTTTCAGTAAAAACAAGAAATACTTCATCATTTTTTATTATCAATTTTCTATTGAAATCCACTTTTACTAGAATCTGGGCCCATTCTATAAACAGTTCATTCATATATTCATCTTTTTTTATGCAAGTTTTATACAACTTCGTACATATTTGTTATTATTTCTCCATTCTGCAGAAGGAAACAACATTTTTCTAAAAAAAAACTCTACAATTATCACGGAATCTTCTTAGGATAATGAGCTTTAGATAACTGTGTTTAATTATGTCTATGTTATTTCAGTAGAAAGTAACACTGTATATAATATCGCAGACTGCATACAAACAAATATTTTTCTAGGAAACAAGGATTTTAATAACGGGTAGGTGCTCTTGCGCATTGGCATTAGTTTGAGAACACTATTATTGATAGTGTTATCAAACATACTCCTAGTGCCTGAACTCATGTTCAATAGTTCAATCAACAATGTAAACATTTTCCAGATGGATATTATGAAAATAAATTGCTGTTATTTAGGCTGTAAATGTCAAAATACGCAATTTAATTTAAAATAACCGCAAAGTTTGAAGTTTGTTTATTGGGTAAATTAATACAGCGATTAAACATATTTAATAAGTAACAACGAGTAAACTTAAGAGTAAATACATATAATTGTTAATTGTATATAAGCTTAGTATAATAATGCGCCTAATCCTTGGGAGGGATTGTATACGCAAAATATGTAACACAATTACTGATAAGTATTGTAACTAGTTGAAGCTGTTAATTTTAATAACAAGATTTTATAAAAAAAAAATAGAGAATATAAAGATAAAGTAACAAACATATGAAACAAACAGACATAGCGAAATAAGTTGAGATCACGGCACGAAGAGAGATATTTTGAGTGGACTGTGGTATTTAGCTGATAGAGATGGAGTTTTCAGTGGTATTAATTAAAAATTGTGTAATTGGTTGTAATATAATCCTTTAATATTTATTTACATTTTTTATATGACATGGTATGTGGTTATAGTAAATTGGACCGAGGTAATCTATAAAGTTTTGTTGCTTAGTTCTGTTGTATTTGGGAATCACTATACTTTTATTTGAAACTGACCTTGTGTTATGTATATGAGTAGATGTTAGTACATCTTTTATTGGATTTTCTTAATGAATATTGAACATTCAAGTATATAAATAGTTTTAAATTCAGACAGTTACATTCTCTAAAAAGTTGGTTACTTGGATATGTAGGTTCTTTATTTAGTATTATCTTGAGTATCTGTTTTTGTATAACTTTCACCTTATTAGCCCGTATCTTAAGATAGATTCTACCAGTGGATTGTAGACGTTCAGAATAGTATTTTTATTTAAAATGTCTCTAAGCTGGTAGAATTTATACGATAGTTTCCTAATTTTATATAAGTCGTGTGTTTTAGCCATCCCAAGCTCTTATCTATCATTACACCTAAATATTTTAATGTATTTGTGGAGTGATTTTTTTCAGAACTATCTAGAATGGTTATCTCACTGAAATTAGGCAAGTTGGCATTATATATCGAAAAGGCAATGTATTTAGTTTTGATAATTTCAGAGATAATAAGTCCTGATCTAGCCAGTATTTCATTATTTTCATATCCTGCGAAACTTGCCTCCTACCAGCTTGCCCCATTACAAATCATTACCGTATCATCAGCACATGAAATTACTTGTCCTGTTAAGGGTAGCTTACATAAATTAATTATATATATATATATATATATATATATATATATATATATATATATATATATATGGTGTACCGGTGAGAGGTAAGTGAATCCTCTCCTGTGGTCAAATGCTACTATACACCAGACATCATAGATGTCTCTATGGTGTATAGCGACTTGCTATTTTGCAAGTACCGAGAGCAGCGACCTTCAGCCCTTGGTGGACTTAACCTATACTGATATTACATATGATTTGCAGGAAACAACTACCATGGCTACCATTCATGATTTGTAAGGCATAATTCAATGCAGGTCGGGGTATTTGCCCGCTGAGTAGTTGTTTCCTGCAAGTCATATGTAATATCAGTATAGGTTAAGTCCACCAAGGGCTGAAGGTCGCTGCTCTCGGTACTTGCAAAATAGCAAGTCGCTATACACCATAGAGACATCTATGATGTCTGGTGTATAGTAGCATTTGACCACAGGAGAGGATTCACTTACCTCTCACCGGTACACCATTTACATCAGTTTGTATAAAACTAGCAGGTTGGCCACTGTCATTTGTCTGTTCCACACCTATGACATACTGATGAGCACTAATAAGTTCGAAACCGGTCTATGTCTGGTCGGGGAATTGACAAATAACATTGGCTACCATTCATGATTTGTAGGGTATAATTCAATGCAGGTCGGGGTATTTGCCGCTGAGTAGTTGTTTCCTGTAAATCATATGTAATATCATATATATATATATATATATATATATACATATATATATATACATATATTGAGCTGTTCGACTTTTTATTGTACTTAATAATTTGCAGTACTAATCAAACCTTAACTTGCTTATTTCCAATAGATAAAAAAAAAACTTTAAAACCAAAAGATCAAATTAAAATCTCTTACCTTTTGATCCGAAAGTATGTTAAAATATTTAATGGGCCGGCTAGCTTATCTTTCCCTTCAGGAGCAGGTTCAAATTCAGTTCCTATTTAAAATGAAATTTTTATTAAAGTAAAATTTTTAATCTGATATAAATAATTTATTTTCTTTGATATTTAGATAATTTAGCTTTATAACAGGTTCGAAAGTCTAATAAGTACACTATTTAAAATTTAATATACGACCTTGTCCAAAATTAAACACACAAAAACCTTCCTTCCTCGTAGCTACACACTTCTCTTTCCAAATCCAAAAATTCTCCTTTCATTAATTCTTCACCTTATCTCGTCCTTATCTCCTCTGCAACTCCAAACCACAATAACACCTCTACCTTCTTATAAATAAGAATAAGAAATATACTGTAAACAGTATATTTTTCTCTTCTTCGCTAATCTCCGCAATTTCTGACTTTCAATTCAATTTCAAAATTCTTAATATCCTTGTTTATTATTTTTCTTCTTCACTCCCTAATTTTCACTTGTTCTTTTTTTTCTTAAATTTGTTTTTCCAATTTTACAACCTCTCTTTTATCTGTTGTTTATTGTTCTATATCACTAAATATCAAAGTATCCAAAATAAACAAAACAAAACACCATATGAATTTTGATTAATTTCATGCCAAACATAACCTAACTTAAACCTCCTTGTCTTTCTCCAGGAAAAGATTTACCAACTATAAAATAAAATTTCCTACTTAAAAGAAGTGTCATAATGACTTAAATGTCAGAAATTATTTCAACAACAACTTAATAACTCAGGAAAGCATTTACCAACTGTAAAAATAAAATTTCCTACTTAAAAGAAATGTCATAATGACTTAAATGTCAGAAATTATTTCAACCACAACTTAATAACTACTAACATAGATGTCAGTATCAAACTTACTGTTGACATCAAATGAAAACTTTAAAACTATTAAAACAACTCTAAATAAGTATTAACATTCTAAAACACATATCTTTCGGATCTTTAGCTAATTTAAATAAATTTTGAAAACGATCTAAAGGAAATAAACAAATTCAAACCTTGATTCAGCAAATAACACAAACATGCAATCTTCGTAATCGTCCAATATGCAAATACATCGCAATATATATACATATATATATATACATATATATATATATATATATATATATAAATATAAAGTGTAAGGGCTAATTTAAATATGTATATATTTTTACTCATACTATTATTTGTAAAGTAACAATGTTTATTGCATTTTAGGTGGGAGTGCCGCAATGGCTAGTGCGATGATGTTAGGTCCTCGCCTGGGAAGATATGATAACGGAATTGACCCTCTTCCTCTAGGCAATCCAGTAAATGCAGTTATGGGATTATTTGTGTTGTGGTGGGGATGGCTAGCTTTTAATTCTGGAAGTACTTATGGGGTACAGTATATTTAAAAATATTAATATAAAATTATATTTGAAAATGATCGACGCTAAAAACTATAGAAATTAGAATGGACAAGGAATTATAAATAATGACAAAAGCCGGATAGGCATATTGACAATTTAAACAATATATTGAATGTGTCAAGCACTTCTAGTAATTTAAGATTATGCTCATTATGATTTCAAGTCTTTATACGCATACATGACTTACTTAACATAACTTAACCTAACCTAAGTAGTTGCAATTGGCAGGTTCTATGACCGCCTCTACGCTCCCCGGCTTTCGTGTGGCGATAGATCTGTAACGATTTTCTGCCGAGATATACACCTGTGGGTGATTTGGTAACTTAATTTTATACCAGGTTCGTTGTTCGGCAATCGTTATATAAATGCCCAGGCTTGTGAACCTAACCTTACAGCTGAGCATTACTTATACGCCCGTGCCTCAGCTGTACTTAAATAATAAATTAAAAAAATAAGGGCGCCACGTAATTTTAATCTGGCTGTATAATAAACTACTTTAGAATATATTTCCTCTAAAATTACGAAACCACAGAAATACAATTAAATATTTGATATTGCAATGGTCAGTTATCGTAAGTGTACCTCAAAAAAAAACGAGAATCAAGGAGCATTCATGTCACCCAAAAAAAAATAGCCGCAAGTAATATTTAAAATTAGTTTAATAGAAAATTGGTTTATTAAAAGAAATCGAGAACAGTAACGAAATTTGTTCGAGCAGTGTATATGAAAATTTTAGTCCAAGTGTACAATCATTCAGAATTATGACATATATTGTGCATATAATCGTATGTATCGTACCCCAAACGTGATCACGTACGGTTGACAAGTCATATAAATTAATTATATAATATATATTATAATGATTTGCAGTGCCTTAAGTGCACATTTACGAGACTTAACTAAATGATTGAACTTAACCTAAATAGGTTAAGTTCAATCATTGCAATCAATGCAAATGCATTGACAAAGAGATATCAATAAGTACTGCACTTTAATTAAACAACATTGCTCAAATACTGGCAATAAAACAATCTTAAAATCATAGAACACGGCACTATAAATTTAGGAAATAAATTACCTCGATTTCTGTTATATATGTAAAGATAAAATGTTAAGATCAAATACGTAATGTTATACGGAAATAAATTTGTTAGGCTTAGCTGTTTTTGGTGGAGCTCCTTGGACTGCAACACTGGAAATCTGGTTAGATAGGGCTCACTTGGAAAATTTGCTTCCCTTCTTAAATTCCTGAATTCAATATCCGACTCCTACGTACAATAACTTGGTTACCATTAAATTTCTCTCGCAAATGATACAGCAAATAGACGAATTTTCTACAGATATTGGGATTTTAACAAGACAACCCCAAACAAAAACCCTAAAATAATTTTAAGAAAGTTAGAGGAGGTCTCAAATAACACACCTGATTACTTTACCTCTAATGTAAGAGGGTTTTATATCCAAATAAACGAAAATGGTTAGATAATCTAACCCCAAAAGGATGGTGACGAGAAAATCCCAAAACGGACAATTTCCAAGTGTTCAAACAAAAATATCTTCTCCAATCTAGAGAACTTGACAAACCAATTGGAAATTATTAATATTTAGGTCCATATATTATATCCCTACACGGATGTTTATAAATTTAAACCAACTTTATATGAACCAACAATGCCAGTCACCATACCACATAAAAAGTTATCTCTTCCAAAAAAAAAGTAAATTCCTTGGTCACACTACAATATTGCCCGTCTCTAACGATATCCGCGACCAGGTATACACAGACGATAATTTTAAATTGCTTATTTCATCGCCTCTTAATAATTAATATGCAAATTATATTCTTGATTACTTTAGCATTACATCTCCTCTTTCCTTCCTCAAAAAAAAAGAAATTTAATTTTTTTAATTTTTAATTTTTTTTTGTTTAATCCTAAACACTTAAAGACATCCACACCAGACTTAACAAACATACAGATTGCTAATGCTTATAACTTAATTTATTTTTTCCTCAATTATCTTCTATGATGTGCGGTTTCAAATTTTCCGTATGCCAGTTACCTACCGAAACACGAACGAAATCGTTTTCAAGTTCATAGACACAATAGCCTACTTTACGTTTAATGCGATATGGACCAACTTCCCTGCCAATTTCGAACTAAAATAGTTTGCCGCATCTGACAATGCAAAATTAATTTTCTATACTAGATCACCAATGTCATATTTAACATTTCTACGTCGAAGATTATATATAAGATTATATATCTATCGTAGGCAACTCGCAAATGTCTCTCGACAAACTTGCGTACCTTTTCGAGACTTTCTACCTTGTCCACTTTATTAGTTTTGTCTGTCTCTGTGTCAAGATTTGGATGAGATTTATTATATTTTCCGTGTAAAACCATTTCTTTGTCGAAACTAACAAAATACGGCGTTTGAGAGATTACCTCATGACACGCACTACGTATTGCACAAGCAAGTTCTGGCAAACACTCATCCCATTTTCGATGATTTTCCTTGACATAGGCACTCAACATCTCTTTTAAAATACGATTAATCCTTTCAGTAGGATTGTAATGAGGAGAATAATTAGGATTAAAGGACATTTCGATACCAAACTTTTTCGGCAACTTATCCATCTCCTTTCCTTTATACTGGTCTCCGTTATCACAACAATGTATTGCGGAACGCCGAACATTATGAAACACTTGTTCCCTTAATACCTTAGGTCTGGTCTACAGAATACACATTTTTCTTCTTTCAAGGTCAAACCGCTGAATTTAAACGCTTGAAAATTTCCGATAATACCTCAAGATGTTTTTCAAATGTTGGAGTAGCTAGAATGATATCGTCAAGATAAGCGAAGACGTATGGTTCTAGCTCCAGTCCAAACACATTATCTACCAAACGTTGGAAGGTAGCAGGGGCGTTATGTAAACCGTAGGGCATGCGAGTGAATTGAAACAATCCCCTACCAGGAATAGTAAACGCACTATACGACTTACTGTTCTCGTCAAGCATAATTTGCCAGCTTTTTATGTCCATAAACGACAAATAGCGACTTCCTCCCAATTTAGTTAAAATGGAGGATATATAGTGCTACGTCAAATTTTAAAACTGCAATCTGACGTACCTAGTTGGTCGTCGTTTGTTGACTAACGGTATTTGCCGGCCGACTGACAGTGGAGATGGTCGGGGTTCTAAACTTCTTTGATGTATCAGGGCGCCAAGTAATTTTTTTTTTCTATCCAAATACCAGCTCAAGTACAATGTAACCTTAAATTTACTAAATAAATTACTTAGCGAGACGATAATGAAAAATTCAAATTCAGTTTTATCTTTTAATGACAATAAACGAAGTAGGTTATAGTATAACATTCAACAGTACAATAACGTAGTGTATGGTATACGCGTCTTACGTAAGTGCTTAAACCCCCAACAAATATCATAGATGTTTTAATTAATTAACAGAATATTTTCATAGAACGTTTAGCAAAATTTTAAAAAAATATATATACATACAGTGGTGAAATTTTTTTAAAGTAAAATATACAATATATTAAAAAAAATCAATATATATATGGCACAAGAAGGATACAAACTTGCAGGCAGCAGGGCTTCAGCTTCGGCTTAAACTTCTGGAATGGGCAACTTCCAGCCTATCAATTAACCCATAAAATGGATGGCTCCTCCACAAAAAAAAAGAAATTCCAGTCCAGCAAGGAGAAATAACATAAGCACGTGTAGACCAGTGAAAAAACATTATTCGTATCAGGGGAGACAAAAAAAACCGTAGGAAAAACTACGAAATCCTAGGCGAAACCGTAGGTGGAAAAAAAACCTTAAAAATAAATTTTTACCATTGAACAATTTACTACAAGTAATATTTTGCTAGTTTGAATATAAAAAATAAAATAATTACCTCGTTTCGGAGGGTTTTCTTAGAAAAATGTTGTTGACCTTGGATGTCCTTGGTCTCGTGTAAATTTGGCAAAAATGGCTTTTACGTATAGATCTTTCCAATGAAGACAATCGATTTCCAATACCATAAAAATATGCACTCGTCCAAACATAAATGGATAATCGAAAAATGTAACGTTGCGAATATATCCCAAAATGGTGAAATTACTTGCTTCAAAAATCGCAACGAGCACGTAAAATACCAATTAATAATTGCCAAGCGCTCAAGCGGACTTATGCGTAAAAAGTGACAGAACACCGGAAAACGAAACCTAAGCCAAAACCACAACTATCATGAAGAAATAAATCTGTGTTACCGATCGTCAGTACGGTTATAGGAATCTACCTATAAACTAATTAAAAGTTATTGGTTGCCTAGCTTATAAAAATTACAGAAATAGAAGCCTAAGCATATGCAACACGCTACACAATAAAATGTATAATGCCATGCCTACACCTAGTAGTAGTAGTAGTAGTAATTATTGGGGGAGGCCTAGTGCCTGGCAAGTAGGCCACAAATGGGCCCTTTTTACCTACCCCCTGACGTCCCCTCAACCATTCACTTCCACTCGGCCTCCTACTCCCTCTTGAAACCTTCCTGATCTTCCAATGAAGGTCAGGACCTGTTTCCATTCGAGAGAGTCCATTTCCTCTTTTGGGAGCGTTGTGGCGCCGAAGAGTTCATACCTCAGACGCCCGAACGCTTCACATTGTCCCAAGAAGTGAAACGATGTTTCTTCATCACTTCCGCATCTTGGGCAAGTGGAATCTGCCTCAACCCCTATCAGCGATAGGTGTCTTCTGAGCCTGCAGTGACCAGTTAGGACTCCGACCAGTTGGTTCAGGGTCCTCCGGCTTCTACCTAGCAACCAGGCCGCCCTTGACTTGTTCGGCCCCGTTACGAAGTCTCGAGCCTGTCTGCAGCCGCTGCTCAGCCTCCAATGTTCCCTCAATGTTGCTTGTGCCCACTCGTTAAGGGCCGTAGCGACATGTTTCCTTGTAATTCCCAACATGGGCTCCGGGCCTAGACAGGGCTCCCTGGCCCCGAGCCTAGCCAATTCATCGGCTCTCTCGTTTCCTGGGACCCCAGTATGTCCCGGAACCCATCAGGCTCACTTCCTTGTGCCTGGCAAGTTCCTCTAGAGCATCTCCGCACTCCTGGACGAGGGGGGACCTCGTCCTAGGAGAGCAGACCGCCCGAAGTGCTGCCTGGCTGTCTGAACAGATACAGATATTTTGTTCCGTACCGTTCCTCGTTTCTTCATTATGTGCCACTTTTAGGATGGCATATACCTCTGCCTGGAAGACAGTAGTGTACGATCCTAGAGCAAAGCTCTCCTGTACTTCCCTGCCTTCCAGGAATATTCCTGCCCCCGATGACTGCCTCTGTCCATCTACTAGAAGGGAACCATCTGTGTAGCACACCAGGGAGTTCGGGGGGAAGTTAATCTTTCCTTCTGCCCACTCTTCCCTACTAGGTAGGGTTAGAGTGTACTTTCTCTCTAATCTCAAGCGGTCGGTTGCTTCCCTCACCTTAAGGGCGGAGATCGGAATCTCCGCCTCCGCCAATCTGGCGATGGCTGCATGACCCTCTGTCCTTCCACTGCACCGCCAGCTGCCTGAGTCTCGCATTCTTAGATGGGCCGCCATGGCTTCCTTCTTAATCCAGGCTGGAAGCGTTGGCAGCCCTAGCATTACTTCCAAGGCAGCTGTAGGTGTCGTCCTCATTGCGCCTGTAATCCCAAGACAGGCAAGTCTTTGAACTTTTGCCAGTCTTCGAGACGTGGTGATGCGGTTCACACTCGGCCACCAGACCACCGACCCATATTGGAGTCTAGGTCTGATTACCGCCGTGTAGACCCAGTGCAGGATCCGTGGACTAAATCCCCAGTTCCTGCCCACCACCTGGCGCAACTGCCAGAAGGTTGTCGTCGACTTCTCTACGATTCTGTCGACCTGTGCTCCCCATGACAGTTTTTTATCCAGGATCACCCCTAAGTACTTGACCTCTTGCGATAGTGCTAGGGGTCTTTCGTACATTATTGGTGCCCTGAAATTCTCTATTTTCCTCCTTTTGGTGAAGAGGATCAGTTCAGTCTTGGATGGATTGACTGAAAGATTCGTCTCACCACACCATCTTTCAATAATTCTGCAGGCTACCTGCATTCTGTCGCAGACGACGCTTAGGAACCGGCCAGTTACAAGAACTAGCCCGTCGTCTGCATATGCCTGCGCATAGAAGCCCTCTGACGTCAGCCTCTCCAGGAGACCATCCATTATTAGGCACCATAGATGAGGCGAAAGGCAGCTGCCTTGAGGGCAGCCTCCCTTCACCCCGATGTCCACCAGGCAGTCCCCTAGGGCTGCGCTGACTCTTCTTTCTTCCAGCGCAGACTGCACCCATCTGACCAGTATAGGGGTTGTACCCCTGGCCTGTAGGGCCTTACAGATAGTCCTCGTACTTGCCTTATCAAAGGCTCCTTCTATATCAAAAAATACTACTAGGGCTACTTCCTTGTAGTGGAGGGCCCTTTCTACCTTATGCACAACGGCATGCAGGGCTGTCTCTGTGGACCTCCCTTGCCTATATGCGTGCTGATTCTGATGAATTGGGTATCTGGTTAGCACCCCTTCCATCAGGTGTCTGTCCACTATCCTTTCCAATGTTTTCAAGAGGAAGGATGTGAGACTGATTGCCCTAAAAGATTTTGCGGCCGTGTAGTCCTTCTTTCCCACCTTGGGGATGAAGGTCACTTTGGCGTGTCTCCAGGCCAGTGGAACGCATCCCAATGCCAGGCTGGCCCTAAATACTCTCCTCATATGAGGTAGGAGTATTCCCAGGCCTTTCTGGAGCAAAGCTGGGAAGATTCCGTCTGGTCCTGCTGCCTTATAGGGATCGAACTCGTTCACCGCCCAGGAAACCGCGCCGTCCGTTATCATTCCCTCTGCGAGTTGCCAATCCGCTTGTGGGACCTGCTCCTCTAGGGCTATGACCGCGGCGGTGCTATCTCCGGGGAAATGAACGTCCAAGAGTAGTCTTAGTGACTCCTCACTGGAGGTGGTCCATGTCCCGTCCTGCTTTTTTAAGGACCCTATGGTCTCCTTTTTTCCACAGCTGAGTATTTTCATCAATCTGGCGGACTCCGGTAGAGAGTCTACCTCCCCACAGTATGTCCGCCAGCTTGCCCTCTTGCTGAGTCTTAATTCCTTTTTGAATTTCCTTCTAGCCTCTTTAAAATCGTCCCATGTGGTCCCCTCCCCCTCTTTGACAGCTCGATTGTGAGTGCGTCGGGCCGCCCGTCTCAAGTCTTCAAGTGACCTACTCCACCAACGAGCCCTCCGCACCCCCGCCGCCTTGAGGGGCAGGATTCCTCATATGCATTAATTATACGATTTTCGAGACTATATACCTCATTGTCTAATTGCTCTGGGGAAGTTATGTGGCCCTCATAGTCGAGTTCCGAACTCTCTAAAGCAGAGATGTATTTTCCCCAATCTGTCGCCCTCGGGTTTCGTCGAGGGGTGGCCTCTTTCCTATCGTATTCCATCTCAAATCTGATCATTCTATGATCAGACATTGAGATGTCATTGGTAACCCTCCAGTTCTTAACGTCCTCGATCAGAGATTGGGAGGCCAGCGTTATGTCAATAACCTCCCGGCGGATGCGATTGACAAACGTCGGTTCGCTCCCCCTGTTAACCACCTGTAGGTCTGTGGACGCCAAGTACTCTAACAGAGTCTCGCCCCGAACGTTAACGTTTGAGCTGCCCCACACTATGTGGTGGGCATTGGCGTCGCAACCGATTATTAACGGAAGACCTAAATTTCTTGCGTAGAAAATTACATTTTCTAATTCCTCAGTAGGTGGCAATCGCGCATTATCGTATGGAAGATATATGCTGCTTATGACTACCTTACGACTAATATTACTTACCTTGTATTCGAGGAGAGCTGCTGTGGCATCCCTGGTTCCCAGTTGAGGCAGTGGCACAACTTGAAGGTCCTTGGATGCCAGGATGCATGTCCTTGGTGGCTCCTCGTCTCCCTCTTTTCCAACTACCATTTGGTAGCCAGAACTTCCTAGGCCCCTTACTCGATTCCTGAAAACATATGGTTCCTGAATTAGTATTATACCCCCGGTCTTACCTGTCAGAATGCTGACTAGCTCTCCAGTAGCATCCCGACTGTGCTGGAGGTTGATTTGGCTTACCCGTAGTAATAGCTCCGTGGGGCGTCTGGATACGGGTGATTAGGCCTGTTATTCTTTCTCCTCCTCGGCCGGCCTCGGCCCCTCGACTGCGGCAGGAGTCCGGCGAGTCACTCCGCTCCAAACCGGTACCCTACGTACTGTAAGGGTAACCAGCTCGAAGTAGAGCACCCACTCGGCCTCCTCCAGCCGTCGTATGGTTTCGTGGCTGACCAGGAAGATGAGATGCCATCCTCCAGGTTTTCCCGTCGTTTTCAGGTGTTTCCACCTGTCCTACACCTAAGTGCAACAGATTCCTTACAATTGCGGGTTCATATAGACAACTAAATAATAAATATTACGCGTGACGACGGATAACACGAATTCGTTAGACATTAAATGTAGGAGATAAAGTAATGATTTAGAGATTTTTTTATAATGACGTATAAATGTTAAATTGAACTGTAACAATAGGGAAGTGGATATGCGTCCCTCTCAGTCATATTGTTCAACTTCCGAAAATCAACACAGGAACGAAAAGTTCCGTCTTTTTTCGGAACCATCAGAACAGGTGACGACCAACCGCTAGTGGATTTCTCAACAACACCAAATTTAAGCATTTTATCTAATTTATCGTCAATTAGCTTTTGCTTAAATTGAGAAACATGATAATAGCGTTGTTTGATAGGTTCATTATTGGTCAGAATTTTATGCTTAACAAGATTCGTAAAACCCAATTTATTTTCATCAATGTTGGAAAAATATCAATTCAAAATTTTTCCAAGGCGCTTCTCTTGTTCAGCGTTCAGGTTCGAACGCGACTCGATACCATTTACTGTAGACGAATTTAAAATCTCTGACGAAAAATACCACTCTCCTTTACGTACATCAGGGACTATGCCCATACGAATCCAAAAATCTATTCCTAACACTAAACTATGTCGTAATTGAGGAACGATATCAATATCAATATAACTTTTACAACACTACGCAAACGAATAGGGACGACGGCTACAGTGATACATGTACAAGAATCATCATTCGCGACTTTACAAGAAATGCTACCGATATTGATCAAGTTTTATTCCAGAATTCTTTAAAATATTCCGGCCCGATTGGCCCATGAAAGTTTTATTAGTTCCGGAATCTAATAAACCGTAAAAATTATTACCTTAAATATCTACATTAACATAAGGGAATTCTCCTTCCTGAACTTGAGCTAATATGTAATTTAAAACAGCTAAATTTTTCATATCGCCGGTTTAGAATGGTCGACCGAAAAGGAATTGGAAGCAATTGCACGGTCATCTATTGCCTCCTTGGACCGTTTTCCTGAACATTATTAGAATTATAGTTCGGACAATTTCTTATGGTAAAACCGACTTTGCCGCAAGTAAAACATTTGCATTTGTTTTTACTTCCACCAGGACTACGACAAAATTTTGCCACATGACCAGGCATATGGCATCGCCAGCAAGTGCGTTCACGCACCTCAACCTCACGTGTCATGGTTGTAGTATTACCATAACCTTGAACCTGTTTGGAAGAGGAACACGTTAAGTCAGGTTCAAGGGATAAGGCGCTAGGCCGAGGTGGTCTCCAGCCTTCGCATGACTTATCAGCAATATGTAAGCGTCTACATAAATCCATCAATTCCAGTGGTGTTTTAATAGGATCCTTAATATCGGTTAGTGCTAAGCCTTTTTGGTAACGCGGATGAATATTATCGCGAAGTATCTGTAAACGTAAATGATCATCTATATAGTTAGGCATACGATCAAAAAGACAGCAATAGACACATAGACAGCAATAGACTCATCGACATTTTGAGTACGCTTTAAAATTTGTTTCCATAAATCTTTACCAGGTGCCACATATTCTTCTTTCATTACCCGGACTAAATTATCCCAATCGTTAACTCGTTTGCTAACCATATTGAAAATACGTAAGGCATCGCCATCGAAAAGATTCCTTGCCGAATTAAAGAGTTGGGTTTTATCAACATTGCGCGATTTGCAATACTCATTAACTTGTTCTAAGAATGAATTAAAACTAATACTATCACTTTTCCCTTTAAATTTTAAGTTCCATTTATAGACAGGTACACTTTTAAAATTAACATTATGAGCTGCGTTATTATCCGCGGTAACTTCTGTTGGAGTGCGACTATTATAGGAACACTATCAACAGGAAGGTTTTGAAAAACTGGATCTAAATTCATTATTTGTTCTAACTCTGATTTATTCGATTTGCTAGAAAAATCGGAGAATAATTCTATCAAAATTTTGAACAAATCTGACTTCTTTGTAACTTGTTCCGGTTCCTTACAAGTAATCCGATCTAATCTACTAAAAATATGAGGCAGCTTTGTTTCGACCTTTTTTATTTGGTTTGCAGAAATCGAAGCACTACTAAATATTTCTGATATTCCGCTAAGCTTTTTCTCACACGTTGCTAATTCTACTGTAACATCTAATTCTACATTAGAATGTATAATTTTTCCTTGTTTTTCGAAAGAAGTTACACTGCGTAAGCACTTACGCTTAGAGCCAACATTACTTGATTCTGTAATTCCACGAATTTTAAGTTCATATTCTAATTCGTCTTTTGCTAAACGATCAATATCTAATTTAAGAGACATTTTAAAGAAAATAATAACAAAAAAAATTAAAAAACTTGAATCAAAATCGCACACAAAAAAAGTTATAAAATTACTGGAAATATTAAAACATACAAATAATTAATTAATCACCTACAAATATGGAGAAAAAAATACCAAGATTAGTAGGATGCAATAAAATCTTATTTTAATATAAGCCCCACGTTGGGCGCCAATTTGAATCTTTCACCAAGTAAAAATTGAAAGGGACTTATGGTAATCGGTCAATAAATATATAGCAAACAATAAAATAAGGGCGCCACGTAATTTTAATCTGGCTGTATAATAAACTACTTTAGAATATATTTCCTCTAAAATTACGAAACCACAGAAATACAATTAAATATTTGATATTGCAATGGTCAGTTATCGTAAGTGTACCTCATAAAAAAACGAGAGTCAAGGAGCATTCATGTCACCCAAAAAAAAATAGCCGCAAATAATATTTAAAATTAGTTTAATATAAAATTTGTTTATTAAAAGAAATCGAGAACAGTAACGAAATTTGTTCGAGCAGTGTATATGAAAATTTTAATCCAAGTGGACAATAATTCAGAATTATAACATATATTGTGCATATAATCGTATGTCTCATACCCCAAACGTGATCACGTACGGTTGACAAGTCATATAAATTAATTATATAATATATATAATGATTTGCAGTGCCTTAAGTGCACATTTACGGGACTTATCTAAATGATTGAACTTAACCTATTTGCATTGACAAAGAGATATCAATAAGTACTGCACTTTAATTAAACAACATTGCTCAAATACTAGCAATAAAACAATCTTAAAATCATAGAACACGGCACTATAAATTTAGGAAATAAATTACCTCGATTTCTGTTATGTATGTAAAGATAAAATGTTAAGATCAAATACGTAATGTTATACGGAAATAAATTTGTTAGGCTTAGCTGTTTTTGGTGTAGCTCCTTGGACTGCAACACTGGAAATCTGGTTAGAGGTTGCTTCCCTTCTTAAATTCCTGAATTCAATATCCGACTCCTACGTACACTAACTTGGTTACCATTAAATTTCTCTCGCGAATGATACAACTTATAGACGAATTTTCTACAGATATTGGGATTTTAACAAGACAACCCCAAACAAAAACCCTAAAATAATTTTAAGAAAGTTAGAGGAGGTCTCAAATGGCACACCTGATTACTTTACCTCTAATGTAAGAGGGTTTTATATCCAAATAAACGAAAATGGTTAGATAATCTAACCCCAAAAGGATGGTGACGAGAAAAATCCCAAAACGGACAATTTCCAAGTGTTCAAACAAAAATATCTTCTCCAATCTAGAGAACTCGACAAACCAATTGGAAATTATTAATATTTAGGTCCATATATTATATCCCTGCACGGATGTTTATAAATTTAAACCAACTTTATATGAATCAACAATGCCAGTCACCATACCACATAAAAAGTTATATCTTCCAAAAAAAAGTAAATTCCTTGACCACACTACAATATTGCCTGTCTCTAATGATATCCGCGACCGGGTATACACAGACGATAATTTTAAATTGCTCATTTCATCGCCTCTTAATAATTAATATGCAAATTATATTCTTGATTACTTTAGCGTTATAGATCACAGGTGAATTCGGCCATTCATATTAACATAAATAGAAAAAAAAAAATTATAAAGTGTTGCCACTTGGGGATTAAACTTAACAAGTGGGAGCTTCATCCCTAAAACCCACCCCTAAAGTGCAATTCGGTAATATTTTGCGATTTTCTCGAAAACCGTTTGTCCTACAAAAAACATTATTTGCAAAAATATTCTCAGTAAAATTCTGCATAAAAAAGTATTTATTACCTAAGTTGTTTAAAACAGAGGTTTTCGAGAAAACAGCTATAAGTTAGGGGTTGCATTAATAGAGATTCACGAACATGGTATAATCATGTATTTTAGGTATAATTTTGGAACTGTGTGATTTAATATAAGGTTGTATTATAGTGGAGAGAATGTCCCTACGATCATGGGAAGCTGGATATCCAATATGATCTCGAAGAGAGCTGTACAAATCAGTGTGGGAGATGCTTCTGTACGAGGAATGGTCGCGAGAGGCTGTCCGCAGAGAGGTGTAATATCATCACTGCTATGGAACCTCGTTCCTGATAGTCTCTTGTGCCGCCTCAATTTGAGAAGGATTCCACACAATTGTCTACGCAAATGATTTAGCAATCATGCTTAGTGGAAAATTATGTGCAAAAATACAGGGGGCCATAAGAATAATCGAAAAATGGTACAAAGAACACTTCCTGTCTGCCAATTCCAGGAAGACGGAGATGATTCTCTTCACAAGGAAAAGGAAACTAGGAGCATTGACGGCGCCTGCCCTCCTGGATACAACACTAAGTTTCGCATCAGAAGTGAAATACCTTGGGGGTAACCTTCAATGCCAAACTAACATGGAATCTTTACATAGATAGAAGACTGAAGAAGGCTTACATCTCTTATGAGCAGTGCCGCAGGACCGTGGGAAAACGTGGGGAATGAAACCCAAAGTGGTCATGTGGATATACACTGCCGCCTTAAGACCAATGATAACCTATGGAGCTGTGGTTTGGTGGCCTAAGAGCAAACAGACCACAGCTAAGGTCAAGCTTAGCCAAGTTCAGAGAGTTGCCTGCCTAAGCATAACCGGAACTATGCGAATAATGCCAATGAGAGCTATGGAGGTAATGCTGTGTCTACCACCAGTAGATATATATCTAGGAGAAGTGTCTGACAACAATGGTACGCCTCAAATCGATTGACATACGACCAAATGTAGGCTGTGGAGAGGCCTGTTTAATGAGGTGTCAAGAGGACGCCTCTTCTATAGGTGTACACAGATGGCATTTCTCCCCGGTTTGTCTTTGACAGACCCTACATAATACAGACAAATAGTGAGAATGAGACTGCTGGCGAAGGTGTGATGAACATCTTCACAGACGGATCACAAAAGAAGGATGGGGCTAGATGTGGAATATACTCCAGAATTCTGCAAATCTAATATAAATGGACTATGGATGGGCGAGCCAGCGTAGTACAGACGGAACGGAATCCAGACTGGACACTGTCCGTAAAGGAAACATCTCCATAATATGAGAATTAGCGAAACACCTCTCTGTAGAAGTTGTGAACAAGAAGATGAGACGGTTCAACATCTACTCTGTGACTGTTCTGCCGTCTCATTAATCAGAGAATCCTTTTTGGGAGAACGTTGGCCTACTTTGGCTGATGTAAGGGAGATGCTCCTTGCCAGCATCACCACCTATTTTGCAAGATTAGGTTGGGTGGAGGCCTAGGCGAGAGTCTGCCTACAGGGAGGATGTACAAGGGGCCTAATGGGGCCTAAGTGCTGTGGCTCAATAATTCTTATTGACCACCCTCCCAACCAATTCCAGATTCCAGATAGTGGAGAAGAGGTTTACAAAAAAGTTTTGCGATTTATACAAGAGCACTTGTTTCCACAGCAACACTGAGGTAGAGTTATCGGCACGTTTTTTTTTTTAAGCGGTTTCTCCTCGAGACCTAATCCACTAAGTCAAAATAAATTTATATACGTCTTCGGTAGTATCTACATCATCTGTGGTATCTGTATTGGTACAGCTTTGGCCACAGCAATTTCTGCACTTGTGCAATGTAAGCCTGCCTTAGTACAACAGCTGCATCTCTTTTCACAACCTTGTTTGTAACTATAGGTTATTAATTTTAAAATAGAAGCCGGGGCGGGTGGCTTAGTGGTATAGACATGTGACAGGGCATCATATTTTTTTTTCCAGCCCCAAAGCTCAGGATGCAAATGTTGTTCACGCCATATTTGCACTTAAAGGTAACTACGACGGTAATGCTGTTGTACTGCTGCCGACGTGGGTGGTAATTTTGAAAGAACCAATGCGCAGCCCGCTTGGCCAACAAATTTATTAAAATAAGCATATCTTTGCTCACTGAGACTGCCCTCTAATGATTTAGCTTTATAGAGCTCCAATAATAAACCTTCTATTGGAGTTGACTTGGCATTATTAAAAATCTGAATTACACTATCAGGTTCCTTTCTTCGATTAACTAGATGTACAAACTGTTGTTTGCCATTTTCAAAGAATCCTGACGCGGTATCGCAACCACTAGTGAATAAGATTATAAGTGACATTATATACCAT
Source organism: Leptura quadrifasciata (assembly GCA_963675555.1). Classification (NCBI taxonomy): domain Eukaryota; kingdom Metazoa; phylum Arthropoda; class Insecta; order Coleoptera; family Cerambycidae; genus Leptura; species Leptura quadrifasciata. The sequence goes on from OY776680.1 coordinate 52,934,108, forward strand.
GTTCGTGAATGTCTGTTAATGCAACCCCTAACTTCAATAGCTGATTTCTCGAAAACGGTTTTCGAGAAAATCACAAAAAACTACCGAAGAATTACACGTTGGGAGTGTGTTTTAGGGATGAAGCTCCTACTTGTTGCTTGGGAACTCTTTTTATTTTGAAGGGATGTACCCTTGACACGTTTAATTCCCAAGTGGAAAAACTTTATAATTTGTTTTTTCTATTTGGCTATTTTTAAGCTAATATGTGTGGCTTAAATGTTTTATTGCGCGAATTAATGGAATTAGTTCAATAACTTTGAGTGTTGAGTTTTGTGTATATATATATAATTTTAAATAGTTAAAATTGGGTATGCAGTCGTGGCACAAAAAATTAAAGAAAACTCTTTATTTCTGTTCTAGCTTTAGAGGCTTTATTGTCTATTCTTCAAGAACTCTACAAAGTATCACATCTAATTACTATTAAATTAGGGTTACCATTAGAGTACTTACAAAATATTGAGGTTATGTAAAATTTGCATATGTGGAACAGTTTTCATAAAATATGGACAAACACGTAAGAATCACCCTAATTTAATTGTAATTAGATGTCATACTTTATAGAGTTCCTGAAGAAGAGTAATTTTTTGTGCCATACGACTGCATGTCTAATTTTAACTATTTAAAATTTTGTCCTTAATAGCCAGTCGGGCTAATCTTACCTTAATACGTTACTAGTGGTCGAGCCCATACACATAGCTACACTGCTATTGTTATTAATAAAACATTTAACCTAAGTTTTTTTTTATACATTTATTTAACGTCGGCCTATTTCCGCTACTGAGGCCTAACACCGACGCCTGTAGACGAGCTACCCCCAACCAGGAATTTTGCCGAACCTCTTCCCTTAAGAGGAGTAGGGATCTTTTACTTGCCTAACATTTAATAGACAAGGGACCGACGGCTTTACATCCCCTCCGAAGGATGGTACATCTCCTATACAACCCTCGCCTAAGGTTGTATAGCTTCCGCGCATACACTGATATACAAGCCTAAGTTTAATTACACATATTGAAAAAATCTGATTAAAATTTCATTTAAAATAATTTACAAAATGGACTCAGTTGAAACTACGCTGAAGCCATAGTAATTTTCCTGCCATGTGTTTTGACGCAGTTTTATCAAATTAACCTCAAGTTAATGTCTTGAGAAAGCTAATAAACATTAGCGAGAGCTTGACAATAACAAAGATGATGTGTTTTTTAGTTCAGTGTTTGGTTGCATTAGCGGGTGGCGCTGTTTTATATACAGTATATTGCATTCACGTCTTCCTTACTAATCTGAACTAATAGGTTTGGCAATAGTGTATTAATGACTTTGTACTTATAAGAACGTTTTGGTATCTTTAAACCTACATTAGGATGCAATACGTTGAGAGATTTTATTTATAGTTTTACCATGCGTATGTATCTATGTAACCTGTTGGAACATTTTTATAGGATATGAGACAAAATAAAAATCCAAAGCATTATATTATTTTTATTTGTAGCATTTCGATGATTTGGGACTTATTGGAACTTGCGACATTTAATGTAATTAATTTAATTCAATGCAATGTAATCCTAAAAAATTATAAATCTGTTACGAGACCAATTAAAAATTATCTTAAGCTTCCTAAAAGATCAGATGACTTAAAAAATACAAATAAAAAGCTTTATAAATTCCTATTTGATCAAGAATTGAGTTACTGTTATACGACACAAATATATTCATCCATTTGAAAAAATTTATAAACTATAACCTTATGTTACCCTTTGATAATCTCAGAATTATTTTTCTGAGTCTAAAAATGATTTAAGTAAATAATTATAATGATTATTAGTCTTATTTCCGTAAGGTATATAGGTGTGAAGTTTTTTCTTTTTTATTCATCAATTCTTTAAAAATAATTTATACCCAAAATAGAAATCCCAGATCTTTACATTATTATAAGGTCTAATATAAGGCCAACAATGGAAAATAGTCCAGTTGATAATTTAGCAATATATTAGTAAATTTTTCATATTTATTTCCATATTTTCTACGAAATTTAGCTTCTATAATTTTCTATATGCATATGTATTTTAAGATACTAATTATTGTGAAAAATATGCTTTACTATTATGAGATGTTTGGCATTGTTACTTTTGAATAGTTTTCCACAAATTTATATGCTATGTGATATGACGTTAAATTGACTTAAATATTCACATAAAACTCCCCAGGCAGTCTCCATAATAAAGAAGAAGGGTATTCAATTTCTGTAAATGCCAATCGTTACATATTTTTGGTGGCTTTATTTTGTCGTTCAAATGTTGCCAATGACAGTGGCGTACGCTACGTCGCGACGCGATGCCGGAAAGAAAGTTTTAGATGACTGGGACTTTGAAAGTATAATATTAAAGTTTCTTTAATACTAAGTACTTTTTATAGCATACACTTTTCTGTTAAAATCAGTGGTTTTCGAGATAAATCGACATAATACAAAGTCAAATAAGTTTTTTTAATAATTTGTTTTGACTTTTCAATAAAATATGTACATTTATTATTTTTACTTTTAAAGTAAATGTTTAAAACTGTTTCCTCTTTCATGGATACACATGTTAAATCGTTACTTTAAATAACGATCTACTGTGGTAACACTCGCATATATATTTTGTTGTATGGGTCTGCCATATCATCTATTGGTTTAGTGCAAACTAAACTTTTTAGATGCCTCCATAGGAAAATATCTAATGCAGTTAAGTCAGGTGATCGTGTTGGCCACCTGATTACTCCATTAGTTCCTATCCATCTTCTAGGTTATGTTCGTTGCAAGTGTCTAAATGCTATTCTTGAATTATGTGCCGATGCCCCGTCTTGATGAAACCAGATTATGTGCCCATCATGAGGAATGTTCCTTAATAAATTTGGCAGCTCCTCTTGCAAGAATCTCCGATATCTAGCACAATTTAACGTTTCACGAAGTAGATAAGGTCTGACTATGCATCTGTTCAATACTCCACACCATAAATTTACTTTAAAAAGTGTTTAATTTTTGGTTCTTTGGTGGTCTGTATACTCACAAGCCCATTACTATGGAAGCGGCTCTCATCGCTCCACAACACATTTTTCAAATAATTCGGATTTTTATTATGTAATAATAATTCAGCAATAAAATTTATGAAACGCTGAAAATCACCAGGTCTTAAATGATGAACATAATGAAATTTATATGGACGGTACTTATTTTTCTTTAAAATTATTTGACAGGAGGAGTGGGAAATATTTGTTTCAAACGATAATTTCCGTAAAGACATATTTGGATTATTTACAATGTCAATTACTAAAGCAGTATTTGCATCATTTGTAGCCGTTAACTGTTTATTATACTTTAAGTTTTCAAAACTTCCGTAATCTTTCAAATTATTGGTTAAAGAAATAAAGATTTTATGCTCTGGCTTAGGCAAATTGGGAAAATGCAAATGGAGTAACCTTTCGGCTTCATGGGAATTTTTTCTACATTCTCCGTAGATCAAAATCATGTTTAATTTGTCTTCGTTGGTGTATACAACCATTTCTGAATTATCTTGTAATAACAAACGCATTCAAAAACTTAAAAATTGATTATATGTGAACAAACGTCAAAATAAATTACTACGCAACATACTTGACTGTATATTATTAAATTAGACTTAGGACTACTAGTTTATAGAATTAAGAAAACAATACAGGGGTTAATGAGAATTATACTTTAAAAAATAAGAAATAGGAAATATTAGATAATTTGAAAGACATTGGTCTTTTTAAAAAATGTCATTATAAAATTATATTATATTATTTGGTTCTTTATCGTGTATGCTATGTTTCAATGTTCCAGCTATCGAACAATAATTTTGCACGTCAACGCCATCTTTGTATAATCATTTGAAAGATTGCGAATCACTTTAAACTAAGTACCTAATTGTATGTAGCGCCTGCCTTTGAGTGAATTTAAATTTTTTTGCTTCTTAAAAAAATCTCACTGAATAATTTTTTCGATTTATCTCCAAAATCATTGGTTTTAATAGAAAAGTGTATACTGCAAAAAGTACTTAGAATTAAACAAACTTTAATATTATACTTTCAAAGTTCCAGGCATCAAAAATTTTCTTTTCGTCGTGGACGCCACTGTCATTGACAACATTTGAACGACAAAATAAAGCCACCAAAAATATGTAATGGTTGGCATTTACAGAAATTGAATACCCTTCTTCTTTATTATGGAGACTGCCTGGGGAGTTTTATGTGAATATTTAAGTCAATTTAACGTCATATCACATAGCATATAAATTTGTGGTAAACTATTCAAAAGTAACAATGCCAAACATCTCATAATAGTAAAGCATATTTTTCACAATAATTAGTATCTTAAAATACATATGCATATAGAAAATTATAGAAGCTAAATTTCGTAGAAAATATGGAAATAAATATGAAAAATTTACTAATATATAACAGTAGGTTAAGTCCACCTAGGACTGAAAGGTCGCCGCTCTCAGGTACTCGCGAATCGCAAGTCGCTATACGCCCATAGAGACATCCATGGTGTATAGTAGCAATTGACCATTTGAGTGGTTTCACTTACCTCTCACCACTACTCAATTTACTATAGTTTGTATAAAACTAGCAGGTTGGCCACTATCATTTGTCTGCTCCATGACCTATGGCATACTGATGAGAACTAATAAGTTCGAAACCGGTCTATGTCTGGTCAGGGAGTTGACAAGTGATATTGGTTACCATTCTTTAATGATTTGTAAGGTGTAATTCAATGCAGGTCGGGGTATTTGCCCGCTGAGTAGTTGTTTCCTGCAAATCATATATTATAACAGTAGGTTAAGTCCACCTAGGACTGAAAGGTCGCCGTTCTCAGGTACTTGCAGAATCGCAAGTCGCTATACGCCCATAGAGACATCTATGGTGTATAGTAGCAATTGACCATTTGAGAGGTTTCACTTACCTCTCACCACTACTCAATATATATATATATATATATATATATATATATATATATATATATAAAAATTTTAATTTCCACCAGGGATACAGTCACGGGCTCAAAAAAGAAAACTCTTTTTTAAATTCAAGCTTTCGAAACTTTATTGTTTCTTCCTCAGGAATTCTACAAAAATTTAACTTATTATAATCAAAATTATTTAATACAAGTGAAGGGTACTTACTAAATTGAGGTTAAAAACCCCCCCCCTTTTTGACAAAAAGGGGGGGGGTTGACATGACCCCTCTCTCTCTGCTTCAGATTTGTTTTTGACAGTTTTTAATCTCATATTCCGATGTTTTTCGGAGGAATAAGAAATAACGTAGTTGACTGCTTCTTGTTCAGTTTTCGAGGTGGCTGAAACTATTTTAGATTAAAGATTTTTGGTTTTAACTTAAATTAAATATAAATGTAGTCCACAAGTGTGATTTATTTTGTAATAGTTGTGTTGTTTCTGTCTTGATGACTTGTCAATTTCATTTTTTAACCTCAATTTAGTAAGTACCCTTCACTTGTATTAAATAATTTTGATTACAATAAGTTAAATTTTTGTAGAATTCCTGAGGAAGAAACAATAAAGTTTCGAAAGCTTGAATTTAAAAGAGTTTTCTTTTTTGAGCCCGTGACTGTATCCCTGGTGGAAATTAAAAAATTTTTGTTTTTAACTTAGACAGTCGTCTAATATTCGTCTCTGTATATATATATATATATATATATATATATACATTGGCTACCAAATGATTTGTAAGGTATAATTCAATGCAGGTCGGGGTATTTGCCCGCTGAGTAGTTGTTTCCTGCAAATCACATAACAGTATATAGGTTAAGTCCACCAAGGGCTGAAGGTCACCGCTCTCGGTACTTGCAAAATGGCAAGTCTCTATACATCATGGAGACATCTGACCACATGAGAGGATTCACTTACCTCTCACCACTACACCATTTACATTAGTCTGTATAAGACTAGCAGGTTGGCCACTGTCATTTGTCTATTCCACGACCTTTGGCATACTGTTGAGAACTAATAAGTTCGAAACCGGTCTATGTCTGGTCAGGGAATTGACAAATGACATTGGCTACCAAATGATTTGTAAGGTATAATTCAATGCAGGTCGGGGTATTTGCCCGCTGAGTAGTTGTTTCCTGCAAATCATTTATAATAACAATATATATATATTGCCGTGTACACCCCCGTGCAATCTGAAATGCAAATTACACCTGTCCAACCCTTTAAAAAAAAAATAACAATCCCCTTTATTAATGTGCTGGAAGTAAATTCCCACTCTAAATTATTATTAACAAAAATACTCCTAATGCTCAGAGCATGAATTCTGATCTTCAAATTTGACACAAAGAAACAAATTAGAATTCAAATCTAACAATATATTGTATTTTTATAAAAATGTAAAATATAAAAACAACAATATTAACTTAATCTGCCTGATCTAACTTAAAATATAAAATATAAGAATGACAACAAATGGATAAAAGTTCAGTATTAAAATTAATAAAACTCACGAATGTTTTAAAAGGATATTAGATTTCAAAATAAATTCCAAACGTCTATGTACTCTCCTGGCTTTCCAAAATTATTAATTAAAAAAAACTCCAACTCTATTTCGTTTCCACTCCAATATTAAATTTCTATGATACCAATTTCAAAATGTTTAGACTTTTCTTCAAAATTATATTTTTGACAACCCTTGTCAAATCTCCAATTTTCAGGTTACGTTGTTACATGTTTTCAGATTCGTGGTCTAATTGAAAAAACATTTTTTTCAGTTATTGCAGCTCTTTATATAGGGTCGGTTTGACGTTTAATATTGCCATAGCAACGCAAATGTTACAGTTCTAACAATATGTTTTCTGTCTACCCCTTTTAAATTGGGGTTGACATTCCTTAATAAAATGTGCGACCGAGAGTCTTACACATTTTTGTGCAAATTTTTATCTTACTCTGTGAGTATTTATTTTCTGGTACAGCTTAGATCCTTTTTGTGTCAAAATTCGCACTCACGCACAAATTAATTTATAAATTTAAAAGTAATAGAACAATAAAAATGCAATAAACAATTAGAGATGGTTTAGAAGTAGAATTATGATCACTAACGATGATTTTGAGTAATCTCAGTTTTAAGACTGCCCGATCCAGATACCCAGATGTATAAAAACTATTCATATCATAATTCAACTCTTCTTAAACAGTTTATATAATCTCTAATTGCTTATATTGGCTAAATTAAGAAATTGTATGGAAAATAAGAAATTATTTGACTTATGTCAAAACCAAATATTAAAATTTGGTTTAATATAGCAATAAAACCCAATAACTATCCATACAGATTCCCTAATTAAAATGGTTTGCATCACAAACACAATATATTATAGTAGTTATTCGAATTCATTCCATTGCTTATAAAATATGAATTTGTCCCTTTCTCTTTATCTATACCAGTCCTTCTTGCTATCTACCATAATGAGACCCAGTACAATATCCCATCAAAGGTAAGTTAAATATAATAGATAACATGCAATAAGTATAAAACTTTAAATTAAAATACTGATAAAGATAAGTTTTTTAAAACTAAAACCCCATTGAAAGTATAAACTGAAAACACTTTTCGGTGTATTGCGTATTGCGATCTACAAGCTCGAATTCCTACAAAGAATACCAAGATTACTCAAAGATAATAATAATTTGTGTATAATACAGAATATTCATCTAATTCCACACACTAGAAAACATATTCCTCATGTTTGTAATTAAGTATAAGTGAATATCATAGCAATATATATATATATATATATATATATATATATATGACTCAAGCCGATTCAAGTCAAAATGGCATTGGAGGCTGTTTGCTGTAAGAGGGCGCACCAGTTGCTTTTTGTTCTAGAAGCCTTACAGACACTGAGAAACGTTGGGCTCAAATAGAAAAAGAATATATGGCTATTACATTCTGTTTAGAAAAATGTCATCAATTCGATTACGGAAAACATATAACTGTGCATTCAGATCATAAACCGTTAGTTAGTATTCATGAGAAAGATATTAGTAAAGTAACGGCAAGACTACAAAGATTAAAATTCAGAATGCTAAAATATAATTTCACTATAGAGTATGTGCCGGGTAAGGAGATTTATTTCTAGATTTTTTATTAAAGATAAAGTTCCAGAGGACCCTAAAATGAGGGAAATAGTACATTGATTAGAAACTGAATTACCAATTAGAGACGAGAAATTAAAAGAGATACAGGAAAAAACAGAATTAGACGATGTATTGAAAACAGTGAAAGGATATTGTGAAGTAGGTCTGAAAAATTGAAAACAAAAAATTCTCAATTAAAACAGTATTTTAAACTTAAAGATGACATTACAAATAAAAATGGTATTTTATTCTTAAAGGACAAAATAATTATTCCTAGTTGTTTAAGACAATATATGCTAAATCAACTTCACAAAGCTCATTTTGGCATTGAGAAGACAAAAGACAGGGGTAGGAAAAATTTTTATTGGCCAGGATTTGCGAAAGATATAGAAAATTTGATAAATAGTTGCAAAATTTGTGAGAAATATAGTAGGGAAAATGTTAAAGAACCTTTATTACAACATAAACTTCCAGAGTTACCATTTGATAAGGTAGCCTCAGATATTTTACAGTATATAGGACACTCATACTTAGTTGTCATAGATATATTACAGCAGATGGATTGAACTAAAACTGTTAAAAAATAAATCGGTGACAGAAATAATAAGCCACCTTAAGGACATTTTCTCAACACATGGTGTTCCAGCCATGTTTATGTCAGATAATAATCCATATAACAGCCATGAACTCAAATCTTTCGCTGAGGAAATAAATATGAAATTATTAACATCTAGTCCAAGATATCCAAAATCAAACGGACTAGCTGAAAGGGCAGTAGGTATATGTAAAAACATGCTGAAGAAAAGTAGTGAGGGACATACTGAAATTAGTCGATTACTTTTAGAATATAGAACCACTCCGTTGTGTGGGATCAATAAGTCTCCATCAGAGCTGTTATGCAACAGACTATTACGAACCTCTTTACCTATTGCGACATGCCATTTAAAACCTAGTATACCTGATGTTAGGCTAGAACTTAAGAATAATCAAGAAAAGGCAAAAATTTATTATGACACATTTTAAACTTAGATCTGATTTTGATGATAATCAAAACATTGTCATTAGAAAAGATAAGGTCTGGGTTCCAGGAAAAATAATAGAAAAATGTAAATCACCTAGATCATATATTGTTCAAGATGAAAGTGGGTCAATATTACTTAGAAATTCATCATTTTTAAAAAAATCACAGATTTATTACATTTAAAATTTTATCATTAACTGCCGTTTTTAAGATAGGATTTTAGAAGTAACTAATATTTCAAATGGTATACGGTATACAGGTTGATCTAAAAATATGTACATCATTATATTTGTCAGTATAAGAAATAAAATGAATGTGATGTGTCGATGGTCGACTCCTGGAAGAGTCGACCATCGACGCGGGAGAGCACCCGGAAGTACAACAACACTTCATTTAACACCCGCGAAAACCTAAAAAAACAACCCCCAATTCCAGAAGCTAGGGCTTGTGCGGAAGGGGGTTAGACATTGAAAAAAACGCGGACATACAACCATTTCCTTCGACAGTGCCAGTGCCAGAGCCAGGATTCGACCCCAGTGGTATGATGTCCGTGTGATTAATCGCGATTGCCACCTCGCGCCTTAACCCACTCGGCTATCGACCAGATTAACTCACATTCATTTTATTTCTTATACTGACAAATATAATGATGTACATATTTTTAGATCAACCTGTATACTGTATACCATTTGAAACATTAGTTACTTCTAAAATCCTATCTTAAAAACGGCAGTTAATGATAAAATTTTAAATGTAATAAATCTGTGATTTTTTTAAAAATGATGAAATTCTACGTAATATTGACCCACTTTCATCTTGAACAATATATGATCTAGGAGATTCACATTTTTCTATTATTTTTCCTGGAACCCAGACCTTATCTTTTCTAATGACAATGTTTTGATTATCATCAAAATCAGATCTAAGTTTAAAATGTGTCATAATAAATGTTTGCCTTTTCTTGATTATTCTTAAGTTCTAGCCTAACATCAGGTATACTAGGTTTTAAATGGCATGTCGCAATAGATAAAGAGGTTCGTAATAGTCTGTTGCATAACAGCTCTGATGGAGACTTATTGATCCCACACAACGGAGTGGTTCTATATTCTAAAAGTAATCGACTAATTTCAGTATGTCCCTCACTACTTTTCTTCAGCATGTTTTTACATATACCTACTGCCCTTTCAGCTAGTCCATTTGATTTTGGATATCTTGGACTAGATGTTAATAATTTCATATTTATTTCCTCAACGAAAGATTTGAGTTCATGGCTGTTATATGGATTATTATCTGACATAAACATGGCTGGAACACCATGTGTTGAGAAAATGTCCTTAAGGTGGCTTATTATTTCTGTCACCGATTTATTTTTTAACAGTTTTAGTTCAATCCATCTGCTGTAATATATCTATGACAACTAAGTATGAGTGTCCTATATACTGTAAAATAACTGAGGCTACCTTTTCAAATGGTAACTCTGAAAGTTTATGTTGTAATAAAGGTTCTTTAACATTTTCCCTACTATATTTCTCACAAATTTTGCAACTATTTATCAAATTTTCTATATCTTTCGCAAATCCTGGCCAATAAAAATTTTTCCTACCCCTGTCTTTTGTCTTCTCAATGCCAAAATGAGCTTTGTGAAGTTGATTTAGCATATATTGTCTTAAACAACTAGGAATAATTATTTTGTCCTTTAAGAATAAAATACCATTTTTATTTGTAATGTCATCTTTAAGTTTAAAATACTGTTTTAATTGAGAATTTTTTGTTTTCAATTTTTCAGACCTACTTCACAATATCCTTTCGCTGTTTTCAATACATCGTCTAATTCTGTTTTTCCTGTATCTCTTTTAATCTCTCGTCTCTAATTGGTAATTCAATTTCTAATCAATGAACTATTTCCCTCCTTTTAGGATCCTCTGGAACTTTATCATTAATAAAAAAATCTGGAAATAAATCTCCTTACCCGGCACATACTCTATAGTGAAATTATATTTTAGCATTCTGAATTTTAATCTTTGTAGTCTTGCCGTTACTTTATTAATATCTTTCCCATGAATACTAACTAACGGTTTATGATCTGAATGCACAGTTATATGTTTTCCGTAATCGAATTGATGACATTTTTCTAAACAGAATGTAATAGCCATATATTCTTTTTCTATTTGAGCCCAACGTTTCTCAGTGTATGTAAGGCTTCTAGAACAAAAAGCAACTGGGCGCCTCTTACAGCAAACAGCCTCCAATGCCATTTTGACTTGAATCGGCTTGAGTCGTTATGGATTTCTTAGAATCAAATATTTGAAGAGTTGGCAAATCCGCAATAAGTTTTTTCAAATTTTGAAATGCCGTTTTTTGTTCTAAGTCCCAATTATAACTAACATTATTTTTTATAAGAGTCCTCAATGGAGCACTAATTTCAGCTAACAATGGCACAAATTTGACTAGGTAATTTACCATGCCCAATACTTTTAACAGTTCTTTTTTATTTTTAGGCTCCTCTAGACATAATATAGCTCTTACATATTCCGCATCAGGCTTTTCTCCTTCCCCAAAGAATTCCTTTCCCAAGTACCTAACTTCTTTTACTTTGTATTGCAATTTATCAGCATTAAATCTAATATTATATTTTCTAGCTCTATTTAGAAATTTCTCCGTTAACTCTTCATGTTCCTTTTCTGTACTACCCGCTATTATGTAATCATCAAAATAAATACCAATATCTAAATCTCCAAATATAGATTCATTAATTTTTTGGAAAACTTCTGGACTAACTGATAATCCAAATGGCAACCTTAAAGATTTATATTTCCCTACCGGAGTTATAAAAGTACACAAATCTGTACTATTTTCCTCTAACGGAATTTGATAGAATCCATCTTTCATATCAATGACACTAAATGTATTTTTATTTTTTAACTATATGGCTATCTCATCAGCCGTAGGAATTGGATGTTGATCCATGCACACATTTTTATTTAACTGATTTGGATCCAGACATATCCTTAACTTTCCATTAGTTTTTTCTTTTATGACTATGTTATTTACCCACTCTGTAGGTTTGACTACCTTCTCGATTATGTTTTTATGTTCTAATTCATTTAACGTTTCTTTTAATTTTTCTTTAATTTCAGACGGTACTCTTCTACATGCACTTGAAAAAGGAGTATAGTTTTGTTTTAGTTTTATTTCATATTTTATCGGAACTTCCCCTATTCCCTCGAATAAATCTTTATTTTTCCTTACAAATTCTTTTTTGTTATCTTCAAAATTATTACTAATCTCAAACCTCTCTGAACTATTGTTACTGCCTTGTTTCTCACATTTACATGTTTTCATGACTCTAGTATTTAATAATTCTACTTTGCTCACTAATTTTAATTTAATACAAGCGTTTAAACCTAATATTGGCTTACTTCTTACATCTACGACCAAAAATTAGATTTTATATGTATTACCTCTGACTTTACAATCAACAATCACATAACCAACGACTTTAATTTTGTTTTCACCATAAGCAACTATTATTTCATTTACTACTTTCAATTTATCTTGTAATCCTAACTTTTTAACATGAGAAAATGGAAGAATGTTACACTGACTATCAGAATCTAGCTTAAATTCTATGTTACAATTTTTTATTTCAACGGACTCCATCCATACACTATTTTTACTACTAAAATTATCTCCTCAATACTCTCAATGTACATCTCCTCCTCTTCAATTTCATTTATTACCCTTGTTGACCTTTTCTTACTTGAGTTTTGACCAGTCATCTTTACTTGATTCTTCCTATTAGTACTTGCACTCGCTCATGCATTATTTTTTAGCTTACACCCAAACGTAAAATGATTATATTTATTGCATATACTGCATTGTTTCCCATTGCAAAACATTCGCCCGTTTTGTGTTTCTTTCCACATTTTAAACAGTTGTATGTATCATTTTTCTTTTCCACTTCTGGATCACGACGTTTACTTTTTCTAATTTCATTTACTGCTTCTCTTCCTTGTAAACTTTTTACTTGTGTCTTACTAGCCTCCGCTGCCAAACACATGTTTTCAGTTTTATCTAATTTTAAATTCGAAATTCCTAAAAGTTTCTCTTGTAACTGTAGGTCTCTCATACCTATTATTATAATATTAATTAATATTATTAATGATTCTTCTTGTTCCCCAAAATTGCACAATTTTGCCATTACTTTTAAGTCCATAATAAAATTATCAATATTCTCCCCTTCCTGTTGTCTTCTGGAGGAAAACTTGAATCTATTATGATATACGTGTGCGTTTCATTATTTCTTGATTTACAGTACATATCAAAAGCACCTACTACTTCACTGTACTTCTTTCTGTTCTGCTGACAAGTTAAAAGTATTAAATCTTTCGATGACCAGCCAAATTTAAAAATATTGCAATTTTCCGTTTCTCATTTGAGCTGCCCAAATTCGATGCTGTGGCATAAATTTCAAATCTTTGTTTAAACTTTTTGTAGTTTTTTTATCAAACACCAACAAAGAGGTTGGTTTTAAGGATGACTCCATGGACATTTTTAGGTTATCTTATTATTTTCTTAGTGATTATTAATTCTTATTTGGATTACATAAATATTTTAATCCATACCTTGAACCTTATGTTCTTTTTACACCTGACACCATGTATGAGAGCGATTGTATATTAATAATTATTGGTTTTTAATAACAACTGTTTATTTCTATATCGACATGCTTTACAACTATCCTTGACATGACTTTATACATATGCAACCAGCTATGTCCAGGTGACTAGGTAGTTGCCTATGTAACACCTTCATTACGATGTCTAATATTTCTTCTTCAACGTCAACAGTTCGAGGACTTGCGTTTCTTGGACGACCAGCATCTCTGTTCTTCACTTGAAAACTTCCTGTTTCCCTAAGTCGGTGTTCTGTGCTTAAAAAAAGTTTTGACATCAGGAATATTTTTATTCGGGAATTTATCTTTCATTTTTTTTCACAGCTGCGGCAGCATAATATTACCAAAACATTATCGCAAAGTTAAAACTACGTCTGTAATTCAGAGAACATCTAATCAATATTAACAATTAAATTGGAATTACTTCAGAAAAAAGACTCAAAGTCTATAATAAATAATAGAAATGCCAAAGTAATATTTCAAAACATTCTTTATGTGTAAAAGAATTTATTAACAAAATGTTGTAAATGCACGTTGTTCTTTAAACATAAATTACTAGAGAACGGCCTTGGTTCATCTAAATAATAATTCTAATGATCTGACAATTATTTTTTTATAATAATTTTTAGAAATATGAAAATAATTGAAAAGCTATATGGAAAATGCTGACGGTCACCCCCTAAAACTACCCCTTAAGCAGAAGATAAGGTTTGACTGATACCATGTAAACTAGTGTTCTCCCTTATTATTCATTTTCGGAAATAAGTTTATATAAAAGACTACCATTATTTTTTGATGTACTATATCGGGAGACAATTTTGGACATAGTATATAGTTCCTACGTTAGCATAATTCCGAATCCCCCCCACAACACTTCCAATGTATCATACTACAAGCTAATTTTTTATGTGGCTTCCCCGCACTCCCGCACCCCCTCATCCATCACGTTTATCTTTTTGACTATATACTTCACGATGAGCAACATAACCTTTGCTTAAACCAAACAAGACAATAACAAAAAGCGCTTTACCGTTATCGTAGTCCCCTGCATCTTCTGACCACCTTTACTTTCTGATACAGATTAAAAATTCATGAAATCGTGAAAGCTCATTTTTATCCTTATTTGTTTTATTTTAACAGACTAAACTTTCTTCTATTAATGTGCATTGATGGTAAAGAATAAAATATAACAAAAGTCGCTTTACTATTACCATAACAAAATACAGATTAGAAATTTATGAAATCGTTAGAACTGATTTTTATACTTATCCATTTTAACAACACCGATAGATGGTAAGGAATAAAATATTACCGATCAGAAATTTCTAAAATCGTGTAGAGCCTATTTTAAACTTGATTTATTGTGAAATACATTTTATTAACATATAATGATAGCCAAAAGCAAAATATTGCTGGTTTTGAATTGATGAAGTGGTTTCTTCTGGGTCTTGCCGTGGTCATCGAACTAGATTTTACCTTCCGATGATCATCCTGTCAGCTTGTTCAGAAGGATTCTAAAGACTGAATTTGCTGTACGTTCTGTCTACGAACGGCGGTGGCGGCGGCTTGTTGATGAGCCGGGCCCGTTTCCGCCCCGTACGATGCCGGCTGTGGTTGTATGGGTGACGTGTCATGTTGTAATTCCAATTCCGGAAGTGGCTGTGAGGTTGGTTGCATAGGGCCCGAAGTGGCCCGGGGCGAAGCCGGGGGGTCGTGGCTTGTCCTCGTCTGTAGGGCTAGGTGCTGCACGAGTATTTTGGTGGTGTTCGTTAGCTGTTGCAACGCTTTCGTGAGTGCATGTGTTACTGCATCAGCTTGGCTTGTGTTCCTCCCACTTGGGGTGAGAGCAGGGGTAGCAGGCATCATTAATGGCAGTGGCTGTACTCCTTGAAGGCTTCTGGTTGTAGAGTCCGTGGTTGCAGTAGGTAGGCGTTGGCTAGTAGATGGTGTGAGGAAGGGCTGTGCTTCTTGTCCCCTTCCTAGGTTTGGATATGTGCTAGGGCTAGGGCCAGCCCCCTGGCTGGCCGGGGCTGAATCCCATTGACCGGTAAGAAATCGTCGGGCCGCGACGTTGGGCGACAAGGGGTCCACCGTTTCCCTTACCAGACCTGAATCCTCTTGACCAGTGAGAAATTGACGGGCCGCGACGTTGGGCGACAAGGGGTTCACCATTTCCCTTACCAGACCTGACTCCTCTTGACCAGTGAGAAATTGACGGGCCGCGACGTTGGGCGACAAGGGGTTCACCATTTCCCTTACCAGACCTGAGTCCTCTTGATTAGTTGAGAGAGCGTCCGGGACCTGGGGCGAACGGCTCTGTGTTGGTTCTGAATCTACCCGGCTAGATGGGACGCCGTCCCTCTGCCTAGATCGACTCCTGGTGTTCATAACGATTTCTTTTATAGTACACTAACACCCACTTCACTTTTCACCACTACTGTGCACTCCAAACTACTAATTAGGCAGGTTGTGGAATAAAATAAATATTTACTATAATATAGTACAGTCTTCAGGTAGACGGTGTCAAAGGCAGGCGCGAACTGATTGATGTTTACTCGATGCTGGCTGCGAGCGGACTGATCCAGGGCTAGCGGGCGTGCGCATATTTATAGTTTCCCGGCGGTGTGACGTAGCACGGGCTTTGCCGGTCGCGAGCTGTTGCGCTGCAGGGCCTCGCCGCGTGGCTATTTTGTGCTATGTGTTGGGGCTGTTTTGCCCTATATCTTTTTTGGTGTTTATCGTACCGAGCTGTACGATACGTCAAATTAAAGGTCTTTTCCTGTAGTTTCTGAAAATGACTTTGTGAATGCGCGTACTTTAATGTTTATGAAGTTATAGTGAGTTTTATGTGGAAAAAATAATTTTGGTCCCCGATTTCTCGCGGTTTTTTCACTCATCTGCCGATGACAGTTCCTCGTTATATACCTAGGCGCCGCTTCGCTCCGCTGGTCATTCGTCGCGCTTTCGCGCTCGTTCGTCGTGATTAGTTGACTATGAGTTACTACGGTGCTGGTACTTGGCAATATCAGTCTCCACGTGTTACTAAGTCGATACCCATCCTCTTTGTTAAAGTTGTTTTCGTGTTTCATTATTTCCATTGATTCGCGGATAATAGTGCGTATTCCTGTCTAATATATTGACGTTTTCGTAGTCAATTTTATGGTTCTCGTTATTGTGGACATGCTCTGCTGCCCCCGACCCATCCGTGTACCCAAATCTGGTATTCCTCTGATGTTCTTTGATTCTGCACTGGATACTCCATCTTGCTTGTCCGATGTAGCTCTTACCACATGTGCACTTCAACACCTTTTGATAATAGTTTGGGGACAGGGTCTTTGATTGAGGGAAGGATCTGTGTATTTTCTTCACCGTTCGAAACCGTACACCTAGTTTCTTTTTGAATAAAATCTTCTTCGGCCTATCTGTGACTCCTACGGCGTATTTGATACGTTGTTGGTTATTGCTGTTCTTCTTTTGTTGTTCTCTTCTGGTTATTTATTATTCGTTGTATATTGCTTTGACTGTTCCGTTCTTCTCTAAAGCTTGTTAGACATTCTGAAGTTCTTCGGGTTTGTTATCGTCGTCGCATATTGTGTTGGCTCTATGGACCGATGTTCTGATTAACACTCTCTTCTGTTGTGGATAGTGGTGAGATGTCGCATGTAGGTAACGATCGGTGTGTGTTTTCTTTCTGTAGACGCCGTGGGCCAGCTTGCCATTGTGTGCCTTTCACTAGTACATCTAAGAAAGGTAAAGCTCCATCTTGCTCGGTCTTCATTGTAAAGTTGATACTTGGATGCTGTTTATTCAAACAGTCGTAGAAAACAGATAAAGATAATTCTCCATGTGGCCATATGGTGAACGTATCGTCTATATACGTAGCGTAGCCAGCACTTTGGTTTATTCTCACTGCAACGTATAGCTTCCTCTTCAAAAGCTTCCATGAATAGGTTGGCTATCATTGGTGAAAGTGGTGATCCCATGGCAGCTCCTTGCTTCTGATCGTAGAAGTCTCCATTCCACAGAAAATATGTCGTAGTCAGGCACAATCTGACCAGGTCAGGTATGTCTTCTCTTAGTCCTTTAGGTACAAGTTGTTGGCGTGTCAGGTTAACTGTTTCCTTGATTGGTACATTGGTGAACAAAGATTCGACGTCAAAACTAACCATGATGTCACTAATCGTTAGTTCCAATTTTTCCAAATCCTAGGTATATAACGAGGAACGTACAGCAAATTCAGTCTTTAGAATCCTTCTGAACAAGCTGACAGGATGATCAGCGGAAGGTAAAATCTAGTTCGATGACCACGGCAAGACCCAGAAGAAACCACTTCATCAATTCAAAACCAGCAATATTTTGCTTTTGGCTATCATTATATGTTAATAAAATGTATTTCACAGTATTACGTGGCTACTAATCTCACCTATATAGGTTTGTAGTGTGTCTGCACCGTATCTGGCCAACTCATAAGTTGGCGATTTACATGTGCTGACGATTGGTCTTAAAGGATTACCTGGTTTATGAATCTTAGGCAGGCCGTAGTGTGGTGCTGGTAAGGTTTCACTTGGCAGCAGGCGGCGTTGTTAATGATTTCTTGATAGCTATTCTCGCTTGTCTTTCAACCCTTGATGTCGGACCCTTTTTTAATTTTGTGTACTGTGCTGGAGCTAATAATGATTGTATTTTTTCCCTTATATTGTTCTTTCTTGAAACGGAGACTTCTACGAGCAGAAACAGCCATGGGATCACCACTTACTTTCACTTGTGATAGCTAACTTATTCATGGAAGCTGACTACGCTACGTAGACGATACGTTCATCATATGGGCACATGGAGAATTATCTGTTTTCTTCGACTGTTTGAATAAACAACATCCAAGTATTCCAAGTATCAACTTTACAATGGAGAGAGCAAGATGGAGCTTTACCTTTCTTAGATTTATTAGTGAAAAGGTCACACAATAGCAAGAAAGACACACACCGATTGTTCGTTACCTACATGCGACATCTCACCACCATCCACAGAACAGAGCGTTAATCAGAACCTTGGTCCACAGAGCCAACACAATACGCAACGACAATAACAAACCCGAGGAACACATAATGTCCAACAAGCTTTAGAGAAGAACGGATACAGTCAAAGCAATATACAACGAATAGTAAATAATCAGAGAACAACAAAAGAACAGCAACAACCAACAACGTATGCATGCCTACACTATGTCGCGGGAGTCACAGATAGGCTGAAGAAGATTTTATTCAAAAAGAGACTAGGTGTACGGTTTCGAACGGTGGAAAAAATACAGCAGATGCTTCCCTCAATCAAAGACCCTGTCCCCAAACTGTTATCAAAAGGTGTTTACCAGTTGAAGTGCACATGTGGTAAGAGCTACATCAGATAAGCAGGACGGAGTATCTAGTGCAGAATCAAAGAACATCAGAGGAATACCAGATTGGATACACGGATAGCAGAGCATGTCCACAATAACGAGAACCATAAAATCGACTACGAGAACGTCAATATCTTAGGCAGGAATACGCGCTATTATCCGCGAATAATTAGGGAATCACTGGAAATTATGAAACACACAAACAACTTTAACAAAGAGGATGGGTATCGACGTAGTAATACGTGGAGACTGATATTGCCAAATACCAGCACTGTAGTAAGTCACGGTTAACCAAGCACGACGAATTGGCGCGAAAGCGCGACGAATGACCAGCGAAGCGAAGCGGCGCCTAGGTATATAATGCGGAACGTAACACAACAAATTCAGTCTTTAATATCCTTCTGAAGAAGCTGCCAGGATGATCAGCGAAACGTCAAGTCAAGTTCGACGACCACGGCAAGACCCGGAAGAAACAAACAACTTCATTAGACAACAGCCGTGAAAACCTGCATTCTACTCAGGTTATGAAATCATGTACAGTTAGTATTTCGAAATTGTTTCCATAACAATACAGCAAAAAATCTGAAGTTGGATTTCACAGTTGGAATCTAACACGGGACTTTTTGGAGAAAAACTTTATTTTCCAAACGTAGGTAAATAATTGATTACTTGAATTTCTATTTTGTCTTTACTTTTAGTAGTACTACCGTAGTAAGGGTACCTTTTTCACTGGCTGGGATACCCATTGAATTATGCAAGAAAAGCAGCAGCACAAAACACATTCCATAAGTAACAGAAAAAATTAGCGCTACTCATTTTTTCCACGTACAAAAAATTCCTTTACATACGGGAATACATATATAGTGTAATATATGTACAGTCTAGCGCAATAATACGCGGTACTTTCGATATCTTCCGTCCTTTTCTGTCATTATATAAACCTTAATGCCAGAAGAGGCATTACTGCACTGGAAAAAATGAACTAGTGCAGCGCTTTCGAATCGAGAGTACGTAAGTATCGACTATCGACACCGAAAATTCGATGTGGAACATAATATATCGAGGCGACAGCACTTCACTACCAACACGCAACACTAGCGAAATACAGTATTTCAGTTCCGAAATTAACTGTAAATTACTCTTATTTGGCGGTTTTTTTCGGAACTACAGCACTGTTTTATTGGCAGTGTTTCGACTTGACAGTGTTTCGGTTGCAAATGCCTACTAGATTTTTTCAGCAGGGCTGCTACATTTATGCCCACTTCACAAGCATAAAAGTTGAGCTTTTTGTGCGTGTGAAAATAAAACATATCTGTTCATTGCTAGGGATTTTGAACCTACTCCGAGTCATATCGTCGTCGGCCTGAAATCCCCGACGCCTTCAGCCCGTTCATCAGATCTACAATGCACCTTTACCAATGCACATGTTACAAGAAATATAAATATACGCATATGACTCATACTCATAAATGTGGGTCAATTAATAGAATTAATAGAAAATAGAATTTATTACAAATAAAAATAATGCTTTAATCCAGTCAACAAGTACAGTGAAAAAATAAATAGCGCTAATTTTTTCTATTATATATGGAATGTGTTTTGTGCTGCAGTTTTTCTTGCATAATTGAATAGGTATCTCAGACAGCGAAAAAGGTACCCCTACTACGGTAGTACTACTAGAAGTACAGACAAAATAGAAATTTACCTACGATTGGAAAATAAAGTTTTTCGCCAACAAGTCCCGTGTTAGATTCCAACAGTGAAATTCAGCTTCAGATTTTTTGTTGTATTGTTATGAAAACAATGTTGAAACATTACTGTACACGATTTCAACAATTCATAACCTGCAATATTTTGCTTTTGGCTATCATTATGTATTAATAAAATATATTTCACAATAAATCCGGTTTAAATAAGCTCTACATGATTTTAGAAATTTCAGGTCAGTAATATTTTACTCCATACCCATCTATTATATATATTAATAGGAAAAATAGAACAAAAATTGATCTGCTAAAATGAATAAGGGTAAAAATCAGCTCTACATGATTTCATAAATTTTTAATCTATATTTTGTTGTGGTAACGTAAAGCGATTTTTGGTATATTTTATTCTCTACCATCAATGCACATTAATAGAAGAAATTTTAGTCTGTTAAAATGAAACAAATGAATGAGTATATAGTCAAAAATATAAACATGATGGATGGTCAGGGGGTACCGGGAATCCACTTAAAAAATTATTATTGGTATTATACATTGAAAGTGTTGTGGGGGGGGATTTCATTTATTTTTTTATTATGAAACAGTACGTGGTTTCACAATTAGCTATTAAGACAGATTACGTAAAAAACCGCGAAATTTGAATATAGACATACTTATTAATTTATTTCTAATAGTCGAAGAAGAAAAGCACTGCAAGTAGTAGTAAAGGACAATGCCATAGGATACTTCTACCATTTGCTTCAAACAATACTCTTCGTCTTCACTAGTTGCATCAGATAAAAAGAAATAACATTCCTTTCCCATTTGCAAACATAGGACTGTCAGTCATGTCTTTCTGAGTGCTTTACTATACTGGTCTCGATGGAGTCTTGGAACTTACTGATTTCGATCTTAGCACGTTTTGATTTCCTAGGTGGCGTTGCCTTTAACGCCTTTTCCCAGAGTCATTAAGTACTCCAGTCAAAATTTGAGCGGTCGATCAAAAGTTGTGAAAGAAGTGTATTGAGGCAGTGGCATCCCAGAATTTCTACATGGGGGGGGGCAATGATGAAAGTAGTTTTTTTTATCAAAGTTGAGGTTATAGAGCTTAAAAATGCGTCGTAGGCGAAAATTTCAGATTTTTCAAGGTCAAACGGCCTTAAATTAAAAGTTAGAAGTTTTATTTAAAATAATATTGTCTTCGAAATATAGGCCTCGTGGGTACAAGCTTAAAAATATAAAATACCAAATATATTTGTATCAGGTAAAAAGATCAAGTATTCTATATTCTAATACAAAATATAACAAAATAACAAATATGCTCTTCAATTTGCCTTCGACGTGCCTGCAACTACAGCACTTGAATCATTGCGTTGGTACCAATCACACTTTTGGGAACTTAGGATTGCCTTCAAAATTTGCGGTCTGGAACATTTGGCTGCAATTCCCATTGATGTTCGTGCGAACTTACATCACAGCCTCTAGTGTGATTTTTTTGAACTCCAATAGTCATTAATATTGAAGAACAGTCGCTTAATCCACGCACTTGTCTCATGAAAACAAAAATAAATTCCCATAAAATCTCCAAATTTTAAAATTTATTTTGACTTTATCCAGGCTCTCGAGTCAGGCAAACGATCTTCAGTACGATAGTGCAAATATTTTCGGAATTCCAGCCAGCAATTTTATCTTCTCCAACGTTGACTCGCCGAAAAGTTCGTCTTCACTCAATACCAGACCTATGTAGTCCTTAGAAGCCTAACACGAACAAAAAAACTTGATTTCATGAAACTTATCTTCTCAAATTCACACGTTCAAAAACATTTAGGTCATTTAAGTTCGAACTCCAGTTTTGCAAAAAGTAAATGAAAATTTAAATTTCGATTTTTTTTTATCCCAAGAAAAAGAAGTACATTTAGGTGTACTTAATGAACCTTTTAAGGAATACTGTCCTACTGGACATTACCCGAACAGAAAGTACTGTCTAACTAAAATAAGTACATTCGGTCACCTTAATTATATCTATTAAACCCTGAAGAAGTACGTGCCAAATAACCGAAATGTCGGCAAAATAGTGTTTCTTTTTTATTCTCCTGTCTCGGACAAGACTAATATAGTACTACCGGGTATGTTTTATTGTGATCTGTTGAAAATAAAGGTAGGGTAGAGAGATCTTAATAATTGGTAATCGATAGATTTACAAAGTTCATATGTACATGGCGTGACCCGGGCCCCTATGTCCCCCTCCATAAGAACCACCACTGTATCGAGGTCCTAGTTATCCTCCAGTGACGTTTTACTTATTTCTAACCTTTAGTTTGGTCACAGCAGACTTTTTCCCTAAATGGGTTTTCGGATCAAACTGAAACTAGTGACAATCGATTCTATGACCTCAAGTTACTCGAAAATGAGGGGTCGCGTTGCCTTTAACTCCTTTTCCAGAGTCACCAAGTATCTCTGTCAAAATTTGGGCGGTCGGTCAAAAGTGGTGCAAAAGGTGTATCGAGGTTCTAGTTGTCCTCAAATAACGTTTTACTTATTTCTGACCTTTAGTTTGGCCACAGCACACTTAATCGTGTGTCTTCGGGAAATGTTCATGCGAAGTTCGGATTTTTGCTTAAAATCCTAGCTTCCATGCTTGTGAATTCTCCTAAAACTTGTTTCGGTTTTTAATTCCCCAAGTAGTTGATAAAACGGTGAATAAAGCCCTCGGGGGTCATTGGATCGATTCGATAACCATCGTAATGGATTCCCCGTGGTCGGTATAGTCGAAAATGCTACACCTCACCCGACCTTGTACGCCTTAGGGTCTCCGCAGATAATGTCCCGGCCTGTATTCGGAGGACGCCGATCTTCCTTCCCTAAAAATTGTTCTAAACCTCTTTGAGGTTATGTACCTCCGATGGTTTCGACTGGGTGGGATATACTTGCAAAAAATCTTATTTAAAAATTAGATTATTAGGTGGAGAACCTACTCGCGTCTAACTTCACTATGTCTTTAAAAAAATTTAGGTTATGTTTATACTAGTTTGTTTGTGTCTATATTCACGTTATTTATAAATGTCACTGTCACAGTATTAAATCAAGCGACTTCCGTATCCGTCGACGTCGTACTTCCGTTTTTGAAGACGTACTTCTGTCTAGTACACAAATATAACCAACCGGAATGACAGATTTCAAAATATGTTCAATTGCAATGCCGTAATAAGATGACAAGTTAAAGACAGGTATTTATTTAAAAGGCGAAACAATAAGCAACTCATTTCGCATGTAATTCCCAATGTTAAATGATTATTTATGTTTTTTTTAAGGAAAAGAAATATCCAGATCGCGAAGAAGCAATATGTTACTGTATATGAATCCCTTTGCTTTCGCATCACAAAGAGAGAAAATTAGCTGCGAAACCCGACTAGGTTTCTTGATAAATAAAAATGACAAGGCACGTTTCTTTTGTAGTCTTTTCAAAACACTCAATATCTCAAGTTCCTATTCATGGCATGACAAAAAAATATTATATATTTTTTTTTGTTGAAATATGCTTAAAATGTCATGAAACATCGAGATTTTAAATTTGAACGAAAAAAAAAAAATTCCTGTCTGTCTGTAATTTTTGTCTGCGCACGTTTACTCTGGAACCGTTTATGATATTGACTTGAAATTTGGTACACTTATGTATTGTAACGAGATCTGGAACTAGATTATATTTTGATCTAATTCCATTGAAGGCTTCGGGGGTAAATTGGGTAAAGAAGAGTACACATTCAAAACAAGCAAGTAAGAGTCCATAAAATTGCAATTTAGGGCATATACTAAAAGTTAAGGTGTTAAATTTTTTTTTGACATCAGCCAACCCCCCCCCACACTATCACCCCCAATACCACATCACACTATTATGAAAGGGAGCAAAAAAGATAAAATGTGATTTAGTGTATATACAAAAACGAAACGTTTAAAAAATTTTTTTTGGCGTTAGCTATCCCCTCTACCGTCCCATTGCCACCCCCACCCTATTATTAAAGGGGATAAAAAAAATTAAAATGAAATTTAGTGTGTATACAAGAACGAAACGTCTAAAAACAATTTTTTGGCGTTAGCTACCAACTCCACCACCCCCATTGCCACCTCCACCCTGTTATTAAAGGGAGTAAACAATTAAATTGGGATTTGAACCAAGGGCCTCTAAAATTTATTTTGGCATTAGTTAACCCCTCTACCACCTCCATTTCCACTCCCACCCTATTGTTTAAGGAAATAGAAATTAATTAATTAATTAATTAAATTGGGGTTTAGTGTATACCAAGGACTTCTAATTTTTTTTTACATTAGCCACCCCCTCTACCACCCTCGCTCTATTATTAAAGGGAATAAAATATTACATTGGGATTTAGTGTGCATAAGACTTGGATACAAAATCTGGATGTGGAAGTAGTGATTCCTTGAGCAGCGGTTTTTATTATAGAGATGTTATTTACTTTTAGTTAAGTGGAGAAAAATGGCATTACGCTGCGAAAGCAGCAGTTATGACGATGATGTCTACTTTCGGCGGAGGCACAACGAGCATAATTTACACTATGGTTAGACTAAAAGGCAAAATTAATGCAATCGATATTATTAATGGTATTCTCGGATCACTGGTCTCCATAACAGCTGGATGTTTCTTATATGAAGGTAAAACCGTATTAAAATGATTTGTGCACTATAGATATGATATTTTTCTAAATTTGGTCGTCACACTCGCTCATTGTCATAATGATACAGAAAAATTACCTACAATTTTAAGTGGCTAGCTCAAACCCTTTCACGTTCATGTTAGGCGCGAATTTTCACCAATGCATGAATTTTTAATATTTAAATACTACTACTTTTAAATTAATGATTTATAAAAATGGTCCAATGCATTTTTGTTGTAATAAAATACAAAGACATTTGAAAATTGCGCAAACGAATATTTTATTAAAATTTTACTTTCAAGTGATTTTCAGTTGGTTTTTAAAAATAACTTAATACTCACTTTGTTTACCACAAAAGTGAATCTTAGCTCACATAGGTAGTTTAAAACGAATTTAAAATGAAAATGAACACGATTTATTTAATTTTAACAAAAACTAAACTATATATAGTATATATTTATATGATTTAACAAAAACTAAACTATATATAGTATATATTTATATGATTTAACAAAGTTTTTTGAGTAATAACTGTACAGCTACAGAAATATGTCCAGAGGGTGAAAACGGTGACGGTGACGAAGGTGTTTAGGTACTTTATCTTGCTTTGGCAAGCAGGGGTTGGCTAGGTAATTTGGCAAGTTCACTCATTACGGACGACGGGGGCGGGTGTATTAGGAGAGTATGCACATGTAGTTCGCTGTTTGAATAGCGCACATCTGCTGTCTATCGCCTACTTTGTTACACTACACTGTGCATGTAATCACAGCATACCAATATGTTATTCATGCTGGAGGCACACACAAGTACTTGGTGACATTCCCATACTGCTCCTGTGGTAATTTTGTAACTTCTCAGGGCTAGTAATGATTGTTTACAATCTGTGTAGATCCTGATTGTTTTTCCCCTAGTTTGTCTACGGACAATCTATTTTGCGGCTTTGGTTATGCCCGCCAGTTCCCGCCTATTTATATTGGATTTGCAGACTTCTGGAGTATATTCCACATCCTACCCCATCCTTCTTTTTTGATCCACCTGTGAAGATGCTGTTCACACCTTCGCCAGCAGCCTCGTTTTGACTATTCATCTGTATTATGTAGGGTCTATCAAAGACAAACCGAGGAGAAGTGCCATCTGTGCACGCTTGCAGAAGAGGCATCTTCCTGACAGCCTCATTCCACAGGCGACTTCTGGCCTCCCACAGCCTACATTTGGTTGTATGCCAACGAATTTGAGGCGTACCATTGTTGTCAGAGCCACTTCTCCTAGATATATATATCTAGTGGTGGCAGACATAGCATTACCTCCATAACTCTCGTTGGCGTTGTTCGCATAGCTCCGGATATGGTTAGGGAGGTAACTCTCTGCGCTTGGCTAAGCCTGACATTAACTATAGTTTGTTTGCTCTTAGGCCACCAAATCACAACTCCATAGGTTATCATTGGTCTTATGACGGCAGTGTATATAAAATGCTGGTTAGGATGTAAAGGGTTGTTTTTCACTACAACATGCCTTATGTATCATTCACATAGCTTCTCCATCGTATTGAGTTAGAACGAGGTTAAGCTAATAGGTCTATAGGCTTCGGGGGTGGTAAAGTCCTGCCTTTGGGATGAACACAACTTTCATTTCTCACCATTTTTCTGAAATATAAAGGTGTGCTAAGCACGCCCTAAATACTCCAACCAGGTGCGACAGTAATTCATGCAGTCCCCTTTGCAGCAGGGCGGGATAGATACCGTCAGCGACTTAAAAGGGGAGAGGCTCTGTATTGCCCACCTTATTCTGTCCTCACTCACTATTTGGTTGGTCATTTGCCAATCCAAATCTGAGGGTTGGGTGTCGACTTCGTTTGGCCACTTCTTCCGTTCTGTTATCACAGACCCCGGAAAGTGAGTCTTTCACGAAAGTTGGTGGTTCTTATACCATTACTCCTTTTTAATAGGCATAGGTTATGATGGTCTTTCTCTTTGGCCAGGATTTTGCATAACATGGCAGTCTGTGAGTAATCTTTGATTTCCTCACAGTAGGTTCTCCACTCATCTTTTTGTCTTTGCCTAACTATTTCAGATTGTTTTTGTATGATTCCCAATCGGATTCCTGTCTTGTCAGTTTTGCTTTGTTGAACGAAGTCTTAGCCTTCTTCTTTGGGTCAGTCAGCCCTTGACACCACCACTTGGTGGCCTCATTGGGCTGTTGCGAGGACTTCAATGGGTAAGATGTTTCAAAACCTTGTCACGTGGCTGTTTGCAAGATTTTGACATATTGCTCTATTTCACCATTCCGCCTGGACACCCTCTTATTAACTCCTTCCAAGCTCTTTCTGAGTTGATATCGATATTTATCACTATGAGTTCTTCGGGGATCTCGGAATGGTTTTTTGGGGTGCCTTGATAAGATTAATTTCAAAGTGTATCCATTGGTGGTCTGATAGTGTTACACAATAAGACACACGCCAATTCTGGATTAGTCTGGATATATGCCACGTTGTTAGTATTATATCTATTATAGTTTGACTTCTAGAGTTAATAAATATCGGTGTACGCTAAGGTTATAATCATAAAGCGACTTACTTCTTGCATTGTTGTCTTCACTGCTCCCAGGTCACAGGGTGTGCGTTGGCGTCACAGCCCATGATTAATTCCCAGTTTTGATTGTAGCAGTGTGCTACCAGGTCCTCCATCTCCCTTGTTGGTGGTGGAGTGGCCGAGTCTAGAGGGAGGTACACTGATGCCAAGACAGCATTTGTTGGTTTGCCTGCCACCAAACATTCCACCTTCAGGCCGTTAGATCAAATGTTGATAGGTGTTGAATGGCTGGGTTTTGATATATCGAAGAACATAGATGGCTGTCCTCGGCCTCTCTGTTGTTAGTGAGCTGAAAATAAGTCTACACAGCCCTGTTATCCTGGTTTGAAGTATCCTGGGTTCCTGAATTAGTGCCAGTATATCCTGTTCTCCATCAAGGTGTCGGCACAGTACTACCGTCACCCCTATGCTGTGTTGCAGATTACACTGTACTACGATTACTTTGCTCTGTGTTTTTGGTGGAGCGCCCTTAAGGTGCACAGCCCTTCTTGGGGGATGTGAGTCTCTCGTAGGGGCCGGTACATCTAGGGGATGTCTTGCCTTTGTTTTGGGCTGTGCGGTCAGAGGGGTGCGGTGCAGCTGCAGCGTAGTCCTCCTCTTCGCGTGCTCTCCTCCTCTTGCATTCTCCCTGTGGGGGGACTGTTTGCGGTAAGCCCTGTGGCTCCGCCGCATTTTGCTGCGGAGAGCATTGTTGCTCATTCACTGGTTTTTGCAACGAACGTTGCCGCTCTGTCGCAGGGTTTTTAGTTAATTGCTTGTCCACTTGGTTTTATTTATTTCATCCACTTAGCTCACCCCTGCCATGGAGCCCCATGCTGGGGATGTCACACGGCAAGCCCGTGCGATCATCAGGGCTACCAAGCGGATATAGGGCCCAGAGACAGGCAACGTCATGAGAAGGTTGTGCATCCCCGAATGATGATGCTAATCATCACCCGGATTTGCAACCCCCTACGCGGTCCCTACCCCCAAGAGCTTACCCTGCCGGCCCTCTGACGGGACGACGTAGCCGATTGATCGAGAGTGGGTTAGTTCTCAACCGCCCGTCTGACCGAATTCCGGACCAAAGTGATGTGTTGCGGGCACGGCCCGTTCAATCACCAGGCACCCTTCGTCTGGCGACAGGGGTCGCTACGCGCGGCACAAACACGTGGGAGCTGGTCCGCGGGAGAGCTTTCGCTAGGTCCCACCAGGATATTAGTCCCGAAGAATCCGCTTATGACTCTTCTCGCCACGGAGCCTATGAGGGCTTCATGGCTAACCCTTATCAGCCACCCGTTGTACCTGATACACAGTTTAGATTCACTTTCACTTTCGTTAAAGAGTTAAAACTCCCCACAATGGATTTCCCACGAAAAATCCTGCCAACTGCGACTGCGATTTTCCAACAACGGAAATTAAGCTTAAATTTTATTGTAAGTAGTTCGTTCCAAAGTTAAATCAAGACTAACATTACAAAGGAAAAATTATACATTCAGCATAAAGCTAAATAAGAATTTTAGCAGAACTCACTAGATTACAATAATTTTATAGGACTTCACCAACATAACTAGTGTTAACCAGATTATAGTTGATATATGCTCTACCTGCTGATCTTGTGAACGATCCATCTTTTGTGGCATGAAGGACTTTTATTATATATTTAAAAAATGAATGTTAACGTTCACAAAAATTTGGGTTCAAAACGACTGTTTCAGACGGAGAATAATATAAAATTTATACTTACTTATATTTGGGCAATTACACTTTCATGCGTTCAGGCAAGGCGGTCCCATGCACATATGAGTACATGGTAAAGATACTTTTCTGACACTCAATCACTGAGGTTTAGGGCAAATCCCGTTAAAACTCATCACTTTCCCGTCAAAATCGACTGCTAGGAAATGATGGGGGTCCCATGTCGCTAAAGGCTATTTTTGCTAAAACTCTTGATATACTTTGAATAGAAGCTGGATTTACTTGTCTTCATATTTAACACAACGCATGGGTTGCAGTGCTTAACAACGTGGATTCTTAAAAGGGTTTTTAATTTTGAAATTTCCGAAATTAAAGCCAAATTTTGTTACTGTTTCTAAATTTTGGTGGCCGGGGTGACATTACGTCCCTGTGCAACGACATTTACTACACTGTCTAAAATAACGCTCCTTGAGAAGTTATTGAAATTTTGCCATAAAAAACGCTCCGTAGAGCGAAAATATGATTAAGAATATAAAAACCTCTTCCACGATATTTTTACGTGAAGCACGATTTTCATGCGAAATATTTTTTTGTTACAGTTTCGAAAAGTATATCGAGGGTTTTATCTTAGCAATTTTATTCTTTAGCAATCGCAGAATATATTTCGCTTTTTTCGCTAATACGTTAAATTATCTTGCTTGTTTATACCTCCTGAAGAAGCAGTATACAACAACTGTCGGCAAAACGTCAAGTTTTACTCCCAAAACGATAGTCTAAACACGCGCGAACCTCCTTTGTTCTTAATAAGTTGGAAAGGGCGAAATGCTACACCCTGTATATTAGGGTCGAACTTAAAAACGAAGTTTCAAATTTCATTTTCTAATAGTGAAAATACTTTTCCTTTTTAATTCTGTATAACAAAAATATTTAGGTTTCAAATTTCAAATAATAGTGTCAAGTAGTAATTGGTCTGCACTATAACCAAAATACTTTTTAGCATATTCTCTACAAAATATAATTTTCAAATATTCAATAATAAATTAAATAAACCGCAAAACTAAATCGATAAATAAATTCTACATTCTTTCCAAGATAAAATTTTATCATTCATATTTTATTCTACTATATAAATTCGCTATTTAACAAGCATAAAGGATGTAAAGGTTTGTATTTCAATCTCAGCTTGTAACCGCGTTGAGACATAAACTTTAAGTCTACCTTTAAATAGGAATATTGTTTGAAAGTTATTTGTGGCATTCTACGCCTATTATTTGGGTTTTCTACCACATGTATTATTATCCTCTTCAAAACAAATCACCGAATCTACAAAATAATAGAATTATTGGAAAAAAGCCTCTGCGCCCGTGACGTTTACGCCAAGGGAATAGGGTTATGTTTTCCCCGTTTGAAATATCGTCCTAACATCAAATAACATATAACACAAAAATCATGACTCTTGTAAATGAGGGACCCTACTCAAAACTAAACAAAGATTCAACAAAATCAATAGAGAGCAAAATTTACAGAACTTTGTTTAAATAAAAACATGAATTTAATGATTTTGAACGAAGGAAACTTACACCACATCCATAGTAAGCCTTCTCATTTTTATGGCTTACCAAAGACACATAAACAAAATATTCCTTTAAGACCAATTGTTAGTTCTATTAATTCACTATGTCATAATTTGGCAAAATTTTTACTTAAAATTATTGATCCATTATCTGGAAATACCGATTCATATATTAAAAATAGTAAACATTTTATAGAAAAAATTTATGAAAACGGTATTCATGAATCACACCTGATGGTTAGTTTTGATGTAGTTAGTCTTTTTACCAATGTTCCGGTAGATGAAACCTTAAAAATAGTTAAAGACAGGTTGCGAAATGATAATAATGTGGAAACTAGAACTATATTAAGTGTAAATAGCATAATGAAACTCTTAGGCACTGTGTATAAAAACAACCTATTTTCAATTGGACAATGAGTTCTATCAGCAGGATTTTGGTATGGCTATGGGGTCTGCATTATCACCAATTTTAAGCAACATATTCATGGAGAACTGTTCAAAATTGTATAAACAAACCGGTTGTCTGGTGGGAGATATGTTGACGACGTCTTTGCAATTTGGCCTCATGGTGTCGATT
The DNA here is from genome assembly GCA_963675555.1 of Leptura quadrifasciata. Taxonomy (NCBI): domain Eukaryota; kingdom Metazoa; phylum Arthropoda; class Insecta; order Coleoptera; family Cerambycidae; genus Leptura; species Leptura quadrifasciata. The sequence continues at coordinate 52,966,164 of OY776680.1, forward strand.
TACTAGATTAGATAGTTTTTTTGAAAACATAAATGGAGCCGTCTATTAATTAAATTCACATTAGAGGTAGAAAGTAGGAATGAACTACCGTTTTTAGATGTTTTAATTAGAAGGGTAAATAATACAATTGAAACAAGCGTTTATAGAAAACCAACACATACTAATAGATATCTAAATTTTAACTCAAATCAGTCAATAAATATTAAAAAGGGGTGTAAAAAATCAATATCCTGAAGCCTTTGTTGATAGAGTTTTCATAAATGTTGAAAATAGGGACAATCAGGTACGACAAAAACCTGAGCGTCATTAAACAGCAATAATTCCTTATGTATACGGACTATCGGAAAAGCTACGCCGTATAGGTGACAAATTTGATGTTAGGACGATATTTCAAACGGGGAACACTTTAAGATCTATTTTAACAAAAACAAAACCGATAAACAGGGAGCAGAATTCAACAAACTGTTATGTGGGTGAGTCATCCAGACCTTTCAGTGTGAGGTTGAATAAGCACAAGAATTATATTAGAAAGAATGAAATTCAGAAATCAAAGATTTGTGAACATGCTTGGGAAAACGGACATAGAATAAACTGGGACTCGGCAAAAATTTTAACAAAAGAAACAGATACCAAAAAAAGAAAAATTAAAGAATCAGCAGTAATCTTATTAAATGAAGATAAGTGCGTATCGAATTGTTCTGTAGATATTTGTACAACCTAGCTACCAATGTTAAAAGAAGAACTTAACAAAATCAACATTATCTAAAAGAAAATATCATCAGTTCTATGTTCTGTGTAAGTAGTAAGTATCTATGGAAATAACATAAACAGAATCTTAAAGCTGTGTATTTGATATACACAGCAAAATAAGAGTTCTTCCAAAAAAAAGCTTTGAAAACGGAAAGAGTTTACTTTCTGAAACGTCAGCAAAATACATTATTTCTGTTTTTATTCCGACTTATATTATTTGCAAAACATAACCTCTGACTATTCCTTTGGCGTAAACGTCACGGGCGCAGAGGCTTTTTTTCAATAATTCTATTATTTTGTAGATTAGGTGATTTGTTTTGAAGAGGATAATAATACATGTGGTAGAAAACCCAAATAATAGGAAAGAATATGTTAGGTTTCATTAAACGAACTTCATGTGACTTTCCTACTATTACTTCTATTAAGCTACTTTAATGTTCACTTGTAAGGCCTCATTTAGAATATGCTTCATGTGTTTAGACTCCATACTATAATACACACATCCAGAATTTAGAACAAGTTATAAATTTTAATAATTTTACGCCACTCATTGAAAATGATCTTCATATCAATTCTCTTAGAGTTCGCCGGAAACACAGAGATCTTAAATTACTATTTAACATAATTAATGGTGTTTCAAGTCCATAGGTACTTGTTTGAAAAATTTGGCATTCATGTTCCATCAAGAACCGTCCGAAAGCATCCGTTCAGCTATTATGTTTCACGAGTCAGTTTATCGAACCAACTACGGGTTCAACTCATTTGTTGCAAGGTCCTCTAGGCTAGCCAACGACCACATAGATTATCTTTACTTCTTTACACATACGCCAACCTTCTCGCTGCACTTATCAAACTGTCCTTTTTAAACCTCAATGTTAAGCACACCAAATTCTCATATTATTTTCTTTTATCTTATGACTGGCATCCATACATATACATGTATATTTAGTTACATTTATATTTATTTTGTGTATGTTTACCCTAGGAATTTACTAGTATTATTGCTATTTTATTTTCATATATGTTATATATATTATTGTAAATTTCAAATTGTATATTTCAAATTGTATATTTTGCTTTTAAAACGTATTTTAGAAATGGGATTAGGTCCGCAAATAAATGAATGAATGAATGAATAGAGAAACAAAGAAAAAAAGAAACAAAGAAACGAAGAAACAAATCTAATTAATACAGAGCCATTTTGTAGGAAATTTTATAAATTAATTTAATTAGCTTTGAGCAGATTTTCCCATTATTACTGTCATACAATATAAGTAGTATATCTTAAGTTGCTTTGGTATAATTACCTTTTGATACCATTTGAAGTGTTTGAAATGTTCAATGAAAAATTTATTTTTGCTGCCAGTATTTCAAATGGCGCCTTGATCCGGAGAATTATTGACCACTTTTGTTATTTTACTGAAATAATACATTCATTAAATGTAGATAAAAATTGAAATACTATATATTTTTTTCAGGTTGGGAGGCGCTGTTAATAGGAGCTATTGGTGCTCTTTTAGTGTGTGGAACAATGCCCCTCTTTGATATGGTATGTATTCCATCAAATAATATATATTTCAAAAATATATAACTAGTAGTCGCCAATTCTCGGGTTTAACTCAGTAATCAGGGGTTAAAATAGTGAAAATCGAGTTTTAATTTTTTTACGAATATCTCGAATACATTTGGAAACTCATTGAAAATTCTAATTGGCTGCAGCAGTCTCTCGGGTCGAGCTTGCCATTCAAAGATGTGCTTGGTTGTTAATAATGTTTTAGCGAATTTGGATTAATTAGTTAATTAATATAAAATACTAAAATAATTAATATGTAATACTAACTACAATACATCTTTCATATTGATAAGTGAGTTTTATGACATATTCCAAGACACTTGTGATTCCACGGCTAAGTTATTAGCGATTTTTTAGGCGATATTATTTGTCATCACTATTTAAATCACAGAAAATATTTCATCTCGGTTTCCCTTTACTATAGCATAAAGATTGTATATAAAATAAATTATTATGACTAATATTCATCCGCTATATTATTTGTATGTGACTAGAGCTTAGGGAATATAAAAAATAAGTACTTATACTAAACTTGTTTTAATTTTACTTCACTCTCATTATCGCTTATCTTATACTAGCATTCTCCTGAATCCTAGTAGTGTGAATAATCAATATATTTTTTACCATATTTCATTTTACTAAGACATGAGGAAACCACATAAAAAAACAAAAAAATGTATCTGCAGTCAAAACCTCGTGAATGTCCTGCCTTTGGAAAAAAGCGTAACGAATGTGGTTTATTAAACCATTTTGCTGTAGCTTGTAGAGTGAAAAATATAAAAAATGTAAGACAGAACGAAAATAACAGCAGCAATAGTGATAGTGAAATATTTGTAGGCATTGTAAAAATTACAAAAAATAAATTTAAAGATAATAAACCCCCACAGAATGTATGGGAAGATATTATTGTAGTAGAAAATAAAAAGTTTAAGGTTAGGTGCAGATGTAAATGTAATACATTTCGAAGTTTTTAGATCTATAAATAAACAATTTAATGTTAGGCCTACTGAGTATATGCTAAGGGGCTTTGAAGGGGCGTAGACATTGGAAAAATCTGTTAGTATAGCCAATCTTTACTGTAAGTATGAGCCTAGAGAAAATATGAGTATTTTGAAATAGTTGAAGGTGTAGGTCAGGTTCTCTTAGGAGGTCAGGCTTGTGTGAACTTAAATTTAATTAAGAGAGTTAACAATGTTAACGCTGATATGAATACACCTGAGAAGGAAGATTTTATAAAATCAAATTTAGATGTTTTAGTGGGTATGGTAATATTACTGCTGTAGAAAATTTTGAAACAGTTAGTCATCCCCCTACAAAGGTTCCAATTGCCATACGTGATGCATTAAAAAATGAACTTGATAGATTAGTTAATCGTAATGCTATTGTAAAAGTACATGAAATAGTTCCCCGTGCAAGCATAAATATAATAGAAATGGTGGAAAAATATAATGGTAAATTAAAACTCTGCCTGGATCCTTCAGATTTGAATAAATAAATAGTTCGAAAACCAAGGTTAGTGCCAAATATCGAAGCAATTTGCTCAAATTACTAGGTAAAAAATGTTCACAGTTTTTGATTTGGTTGAAGGCTACCAGCAATTAGAGTTAAATGAAGAATCGTCGTGGAAATGTTGTTTTGGTACACCTTTTGGAATTTATAGATTCACTGTGTTATCTAGCGTATTAGTCAGCACGCACTAATACCGCCCCATAGCCATATTAAAGAAATGGAGTTCGAGATAAATCATTGTTGATTTATTTTGTAGTCAACTGACTACATGTTACCATACGATTTGTCTAATTCTCAAGACTTATTTCAAGACGTAGTAGAAAATAATTTTAGTAATATAAAAAATGTTCAGATTTGTCATGATGATATCCTATCGGGTGCATCAAAAGACGAACACGACAGAGCAGTAGCTAAAGTAATAGAACGTGCTAGACAGGTAGGAGCTAAGTTTAACAGAGATAAACTCTAGTATTGCCAAACTTACGTTAAATTTATGGGACAAATGTTTTCTGAAAAGGGCATGCAAATTGACACAGATAGAATCGAGTTATTATGCGAATTAGAAAGTCTAAAAAATCTATTCACAAAACTGGTTCAGTTAGGTTACAGCGTCCTAGATTGAAACTTTTGAAATACTCGCTTAATGTCCCTGGTAAAAATACACATTTTGCGGATATGCTTTCAAGGTCGAGTTTACGAGTAATAGGTAAAATTGATCCAGAAATGTCAGAAATGGTTCATTCTGTTAGTAAACATCTAGCTATGAGTCATGTGAAAAGAAATGAATTTACATCAGAAACTAGTAAAGACCATCTTTTAATGAAAATCCATGAATATTATTATAATGGATGGCCAAAAGCAAACAGTATTTCGAAAGATTGTAGACCTTATTATTCTTTAAGAGACTCCGTATATGTTAAAGCAGGTGTTGTTTTTATTGACAATAAAATAATAATTCCAAAAAGTCTCAGATTAGATATTATTAAATTGTTGCACAAAGGGCATGTTGGTATCAGTAAAACTATAAATAAGGCTCGTAGTTTGTTTTATTGGTCAAATCTACATAATGACAAACTCAGTACATAAGTCAGTGCCGGACTTGTGAAAAACATATGCCAGGAAACCGTAGAGAACCTTTATTATCATATTCTGTTCCCAAATTAAGATTCAATATAATAGGATCTGATATTTTAGATTTTGGTGGCAAACCATATCTAGTGGTCATTGATCATTTTCCCATTGGATTGAAATAGTCTTATATCATTACAGATATTTTACTTTTCATATCATACCGTTGTAAAAATATAAATCTAAGGATATCACTGTCAAAACGTGTTCACCCCACTACCATCAAAGCACTGGGCTAGTTGAGAAAGCAGTCTTAACATAGGGAACAGATTTTAAGAAAAAGTTTAGATGAAACTATCGATTTTAGGGAGCTTGTAATGGAATATCACAACTGTCCTATTATCAACTTAAATGCATCTCCAGCCCAAATTCAACAAAGTAGAACAGTAAGATCACAACTACCAGTAACTAATGTTTATTTAGAACCTAAGATTCAAGTACATGTTTATAAACGTCTTTGCGAAAAGAAGGACAAAATAAAACTACAATGTGACAAATTAGCTTGTAGAAACCCAAGAGAATATAAAACAGGGCATAAGATGGTGATTAAAAGTAGCAAACAAAAAATTTGGTATAAAGCCACTATTCTGGAAAAGGCTAAAGAACCCAGGTCATACTGGGTGAGGAAAGAGAACAATAACAAAATTGTTAGACGTAACATTAATTAAATCAAACCGTCTTATACTAAACCTGACTATACGTTTCTGAGTTTACCTGAATTATACCCTGATAGTGAATAATGTTAACCCACTTAATAATGTGTTGGGTAATTCTAGTAAATTACAAAATAATGCAACAAATAATACGAAGACTCCACCCCAATTTATAGTACCGCAGGATGTAGTGAAAATAATAATGTACAGCAAAATCGCTCTCGTCTTGGCCGTATTGTAAGACCCCCCCCCCCGGAGACTTGATCTTTGAGAGGAAGGTGTTTAGACAATAGTGTAGAATCGCCTTTAGGTAATAATGTGCAAAACTAGCTTTAGCATGAACCTCCCTTAGGAAATGTACTATACAACTGTCAGACAGATTTGTAACGTCATTCCAATTAGTCAATAGATACATATAAAATATTAACAAGGGTTTAAATAATTAATAATCCTTCTTAAACACTGGGAATTGCTGTGACCGGTAATCTTAATGATTTGTTGTTCTTGAACACCATTTCTTGCCAAATTTGACACTGCTCTGGCTCTCGCAGACTGATTTGTTACTTTGATTTTCTTAACATCAATTCCTACTTTGGGCGGAATCAACCAAACCAAAGAAGCAATAGTTTTTTTTACCAACAGGACTATTCTTATACCATCATTTCGAAAAATTTTCATTCCAATTCGGATTGCTAGATCTCTTGTTATCACCTCCCGCAATAGGTTCTTTATGATCTCCCGAGTTTGTTTTCTTTATATTTACTTAAACCTCCAATTCTCCAAAATTGTATGATTCTTCTTGGTAAAATTCTAAAAATTGTTTCCATATAGTTGCCTTAGATCTTTTCGTATTTGTTGGAATTAATGTGTCCACCTCTCTTCTGATTATCTCAGTATTTTCCTGTCCAAAACGCGACATTTCTCTCAAAAGCGGTAATAAAATAATTCACAATGCCAGTCAAGGCCTGCTTATTTATGCATCGCCGGCACCAGCCTACATTTCTAAAGTTTTTTTGTAATTTTGGTCTAAAATTTTCTTACCGAATCTACCTCCCTCTTAAATTAAAAAAGTCGGAAATTTTTTCTCGTTCACGAATTTTTAAACAAAAATTTTCCTCGGCTAGTGCATGGGAAAGATTTTCAAAAAATTCGGACCTCGAAAAATGTCTGGAAACAATTCAAACACTAGGAACATTACAATAATGATAAATGACTTTTACTTCCGAATAAAAATCTTTGAATAAACAATTTTGCAGCAGTAGGGTATTTTATAAAAATAGTAATTATAATATTCCAACCTATCTACAAGTGCTATATATAATACAGATTAAACAAATTAAACCAAAACAGCTATTCTCCCAGCTACATGCCGACGACGAACGCTGAATTTAAAAAAAAATCTTTATTACGAACCGGCGGTCTGTAGCACTGCATCTTAGGCATAATATTGAATATGAGGACAAGTGAAAAGTTACGTATCAAAGCTTCTGAAGGGAGATTTAGCACGAGCAACAAATATTTTTGCAGGTACATTTTTCACTTTTTGCAGTAGATTTTGGGGGTAAAGGACCCCGCCCCGCACATTTCTTATGAGAAATGGCCCCCGGTGAAACTTGCTGGAATCGATATATGTTATTCCTTTTGAGCTTCTGATGAAAAGTCCTCATGGCCACAAGGTCGGAAAATGTACTTTTCCAGATATGGGAGGGGAAGCCGATTTTTCGGGATTTTTTCACTAATAGTATGGAGTCATGGTCCTTTCAATGCGGTGTCAGTGGCACTGTCAACTTGCCTTATTTTCCGGAAAAGATTTATCAGAATATATACAAGGGGTTTCTGGGTTGCTGATTTCAAATCCGATGTCGAAGGTGGCACTTGACAGTTGACAGCTGTCGGTAAATTAATGAATCAACATCTCTCCCTCTCAACAAATCATTTAATTAAACAATTTCTAATTTCCTCATTCTTAATGAAATGTTCAAGAAAATATTAAATTGGATTATTTGCATCACCTTTTAGCGGGACCCGGGAACACTGTGATAAATCTTTTCCGGATAATACAGCTATAACACTGCTACTGACATCTGTCAACTGTCAAATGCCACCTTCGGCACCGGATTTGAAATCAGCGGCCAAAAATACCCCTTATATATATTCTGATAAATCTTTTCCGTAAAATAAGGCGAGTTGGCAGTGCCACTGACAGCTGTCAACTGTCAAATGCTACTTTTGACATCGGATTTGAAATTAGTGACCCGAAAACCCCCAATAGAACACTGGCGGTGCCGTATTAAAAGGATCATGGCTCCATATTATTAGTGAAAAAATTTACTCCCCCCCATATTTGGGAAACTACACATTTTCCGACCTTGCGGCCATGAAGACTTTTGATCGGGAGCTCAAGAGGAATAACGGATATCGATTTCAGCCAGTTTCACGGGGGGCCATTTCCCATAAGAAATGTGCGGGGTCCTTTATCTTATACGTTTTCCGTCGTGTTAGTCCTTAGGCGGTTCCTCAGTGATTCGATGGCACAAGAGCATCCTTACCATATACATAGTGCATGGACCGCCTTACATTAACGCATGAATATAAAATAATTTTTAGTATTCTGAATTGTTGCGAATCAGGTTAGCTCTAGGTGAGCGCCCGAAATTATTTGTGATATTTCTAAATACGTATAAAGACAGGCAAGCTAAAAGCCTACATCGTCGTAAATATTTAACTTTTAGTTGGATCCAGGGTTCAATGTTAATATTAATTAAAATCCAGATCCAAAATAAGACATTTATTTTCCTAATAATTATATGTACAGTGTGGCCGTATCTTTTACGGCTTAGGTTGCGACAATCTTGTTATTACATAAGTAAATCATAGTAATCGGAGAGAGAGAGAGAGAGTGTAACATATTTCCTATATGTACGTCGTCGTAACCCCAATTCTCTAATCGAAGTTCCAGGACATAACAGACGAGACAAAGAAATCTGTTTCAGGAGAGATCCAGTTCAATACACTCGAATCAATCTGAGAGGAGGTCCAGTTCAACGCACTCGAATCCTCCCTAACAGATACTTGGCCAGCGGCTGCCACGGCGCCGGAGAAGCTTGATCTTCCGGTTATCCCAGTTCCATACACTCGAGAAAGGTGAAAGTCAAGCTCTGAATTTACTGGTTTCTGGCTAGCTATTTTATACCCAAAAATCACGGTCACGTGGTTTGCACACGGGACGCAATGCACACGGCACGCAAGTTGCGGCCTGGTGAAGTCAGAAATAAAAGTTAAAAAAAGAACTAATGAGGTATTGAACTAATCTAAAACTGAACTACTTGATCCATGCATGATTAAAATAAGTTAAACTGGAATGAAAATATACAGTATTCCTGTAGTATTGTATACTTCATTACACTCCCCCTTTCTTCGCAAAAAACGAATCTCTCTCTACGAATCAAAAAAAACTTGTTGTCCAACATACATCTTAAAACTAAACAGGTAAGTTAAAATTATTTTATATATTTTACATAAACAATAATACAACAAGCGAACAAGTTTTTCGGAATCCATCATCTGATTCCGAAACGGGTCAAAACATCAGGGTGCCCTTCTTAAAAAATTGTAGTACGCCTCTGATTATATGTACAATGCAGGCGTGGAGTCATCTGTGGGAATAATCTTAAAACAAAGAAACATAGTATAAGTATGGTTCAAACAGCAGGTAAATAAGTTTTTGTTTTTTTTTGTTCCTATTTTTTTTTAAACAAGCTATCCAAAAAAATTCAATAAAACATTTAATTGAGATACTGATATCTTTAAATATAAAAACTATCCTTTGCTTTTAACAAGTTATATGAAATATAATAAATGAATCTAAGAAATAAATGTATTTTAAACAGAATATAAAATTAAAATTAATCTTTTCCTGGCGAGAAAATAAATGAGGAAATTTTATGGATTTCCGGGGAGACGGGAAATGCCGGAGACGAGCGGCTTATAAATTCTCGTTACGGTGCCGTCGGGATTCTTGATACGAAAAGGTCTCCTCCCATGATTTCTCTTCTTTCATGTATATGCCTTTTTTAAATCCTTAACGTGGACTCGTTCCACTTTCTGGCGGGTGGGGAGTCTGATCTCGACTACTACTGGTGATATAGTCCGTTCCACTATGTATGGACCTGAGAACTTTGGAGCAAGTTTTGCGTTAAAATTTCGGATTGCTGAGGACAGCAGGTGCTCTCTTTTCATAACTCGGTCTCCAACACGCGGGGTCCAGTCTCGGCGGCGTAAGTTATAGTGTCGGCTCTGTGACTGGTAGGCCTTTGCCAAGTTTAATTGTACTAGTTGAAAAATTTCTGACAATTTTTCTAGGTTCTTTATGCGTGTTGGTGGAACATTGGCGTCAGGTAAATTTGCGGAGGGTTGTTCCTTATTAAGGATGCCAGGTAACGTTAATTCTCTTCCGAAATTCAGCATAGCTGGTGAAAACCCAGTGGATTCATGTCTGGCGGAATTCATGGCCAATGTAAATTCGGGTAAATATTGGTCCCATTTCCGGTGATCATTTTCTGTATACTGAGCTATCATGGTTTTTAAAACTTTATTTGTCCTCTCTACGGGGTTGCATTGGGGTGAACATGGTGTAGTAGTACGGTGTGTAATACCATATTCAGACAATATGTTAGTAATTTCATTACTTGTAAACTGTTTGCCATTATCGGAGATAATGCTATTTGGACATCCGAAACGGTAGATAATTTTTTCTTTCAGGGCTGTACAGACCGTAGTGGAGGTTGCTTTTCTTATAGGGTGGCATTCTACCCACTTAGTGAATCTATCCTGCATCACAATTAGATTTGTGTTCCCTTTGCTAGACCTTGGGAGCGGGCCTACAATGTCTATACTAACAGTATCCCAACATCCGTTTACTTTTGGAAATTGCATTTTTCCAGCGGGCTGTTGTTGTGATTGTTTGTATTTTTGACAGCTGGAACATCGTCTAACACAGTTGGTTATATCTCTGTGCATTCTAGGCCAGTAATATTTATTTGAAATTCGGGTGATAGTCTTTGCTATTCCTAAGTGACCTGCACTAGGTGCGTCATGATTTTCGAACAAAATTTGTTTTCTTTTCTGCTGCGGGATACACAGCTTCCATGGGTTGGAGAATTCGTCGTCAGTAAAACCGTTATTTGTCCAAACATGACGATAAAGATTTCCATTTTCCAAGTAGTAGTCTGGTTTTTTATCGGGTTTTTCTTTAACTAATCTGACGTTGTTCTGGTACCATTCACAGTTTTCGGCGTCTCCGATAGTAAAAAGAAATTCGTCTGTATCTGTACTTTGTTCGACGATTGGTTGGCGGGAAAGCGCATCTGCAATTTTGTTTAGTGCTCCTTTTCGGTATTTTATTTCAAAATCGTATTGTTGCAATTCCATTGCCCACCTGGCTAAACGTCCACTAGGGGAATTTATAGAATTTAACCATTTTAAACTTTGATGGTCTGTTACGACTATAAAATGATATCCCATCAGATAATGTAGGTTTTTCCTTATTCCGAAAACGATTGCTGCGCATTTGAGCTCGACCGCCGACATTTTCCTTTCAGCGTTGGATAAAGAACGGCTTGCAAATGCTATAACTCGATCCTGGTTGTCGATATTTTGTATGAGAGCCACACCTAAAACTTCTGTTGATGCGTCCTTCTGCAGGTAGAATGTTTTTGAGAAATCAGGGCAATTTATTATGGGGGCTTCGGTTAATGATTTTTTTAAGGTATTAAAAGCTTTTTCTTTGAGTTGAGACCATTTCCAGCGTGTGTGTTTTCTTAAAAGTCTATTCAATGGTGCAGCAATTTCTGAGTATCCCTGTATAAATCTTCTGTACCAGGACGACATTCCGAGAAAACGACGTAATTGTTTGACGTTTTTCGGTGCTTGGATAGTTAGAATTGCTTTAACTTTTTCTGGATCTGTTTTAATGCCTTCTTCGCATACTAGGTGGCCTAGATATTTAAGTTCCTTTCTACAGAAATTACATTTATCTGGATTCAATTGCAAATTTGCTTCTAAAAGCCGTTTGAAAATATCTTTTAAATGTTTCAGATGTTCTTCAAATGATTTACTTATAATCACGACGTCGTCTAGGTATGCGAAAGCATACGTCATTTCTGGAGTAATAATTCCGTCTAAAAGTCTCTGAAATGTGCTCGGAGCAGAGTGGAGGCCAAAAGGTAAAACTTTAAATTGATATAAACCCCTGCCTGGAACTGTAAAAGCCGTTATTGGTTTACTATCATCGGTTAAAGGTATCAACCAGTAGCTAGAACGTAGATCTAAAGTTGATATAAATTTAGCTTCTTTTAGTTTGTCTAGGATAGAATTTATAAACGGTAACGGGTATGCATCTTTCATTGAAACTTCGTTTACCTTTCTGAAATCAATGCAAAATCTAAATTTATTGTCTTTTTTCCTAACCATGACGACGGGATTATTCCACGGGCTATTAGAAGGTTCTACTATACCATTTTGTAACATTTGGTCTAGTTCTGTGTTGACTATTTCCTGCATGGCTGGATTTAAAGGCCGGTGTCTTTGCTTAATAGGGGTATTTTTTATAAGCCGTATTTTGTGTGTGATCAGTTGGGTAACGCCTTTAATTCGATTGAACTTCGGTAGTTCTACTTGTAAGAACTATGACAGGCGTTCTTGTTCCGATATTGTCGGCTGGGCAATACTCGCCAATCGCGTATTTTCTTTGGTTGTGCCCTTTATGCCATACCAATTTCTCATTATTCGGAACTTCTGTTTGTCTAAATCTGTGCTAAATCCATGTTTTAGCAAAAAATCCATACCTAATATAATATCGGGAGCCAATTTTAGGTAAGTATAGGAAATTATCCGTCCATTGTTTTTGAGCTATTGAGTATTTAATAGTGAACCCTCTATTAATATCAATTCTTAAACAATCAGCTAACTCCACCTTTTGGTCACAGGCAAAATGACTCACATTATTTCCCTCACACAAAGTGTGTACAGCGTCACCTATATATGAGCGTGCCGAACCGGTGTCGCTTCGAACGAGTAGTTCTCGATAGTAAGTTGTAGCTTGAGACGGTTGTCTGCTTCATGAGTCAACGTCATCTGAGTAGATGGCGTCCGTGAAAACGAGGTAGAATCTAGTTGAAACTGCACCGACCTCGGACTTGCGGACGAGTTCCTTCGTCGTTTCCCATGTTTTGACGTTCTAGACAATTACAATCTCGGGATAATATGCCTCCGCGCCCGCATCTCGAACAAAATTTTCTTGGAGGAGATCTGTAATTAAATCGTGTGTGCCCAACATTTCCACAACGCCAACACGAAGTTTTACTGTCATAATTTTTAGGTGAAGGCTGAGAGGGTTGTGTGGAATTTCTGGTTTCGTTGGGATGTGAAATCTGTTGTGTAGCGTTTGTGTAATAACCAGCTAGTCTTTCTTTGTTATTTAGTGCATTTCTATTGAAACTTGCGGTACCTCTATTTCCATCGTTACCAGAGAAATTTCTACTGTAAGTGTTATAACCAGGACGTTGTGTAGAAATCTGTGTCTGCTGTACCGGTTTCTTTAAAGCCGATTCTTGTTTACAGACCATCTCGTAATCGTTTGCTAGGCTTAGAAGTTCTGCGAGTGTCACAAAATCACGCCTCCTGATATATTTCCTATATTCAGGGCGTAAATTCGTGTATATTCTGTATAATTGTTGTTCCGGAGAGACATTATTCAATCGTCTTAGCAATGTTTGAATGGCAATGACATAATCTTTTATACTTTCAGATTCTCCTTGAATGCGGGACTTTACTTTTTCTTCCAGATTAAGGTTATAATCTGCAGGTAAGTAAAATGATTTAAAGTCTGTAAGAAAGTTATTCCATGTCATCCAAGCAATTTTATTATTCCGGTACCATAATAAACAATCGCCTTGCAATAATTCTGGTAAAGCCCGCAACATTTGTTCATTAGAGAAATTGTAGCCATCTTGTAGTTCTTGTACTCTTTCTAAAAATGAGATAGCATCTCTTTTCCCATCAAAATGGACATTCCACTTGCGGACTTGGTCGAGGACGGCATTAACAGGTGTTAGTTGTGGATTCGAAGTAATGAGATTCGGGCTAGCGGCTGGTTTGTTTTCTCGAACAATGTTTTTTAGTCTTGAACGTAATTCTTCGACCGTTCCGGTGTTTTTTCCACCATGTTTTGAAATTTCTTGCTGCAGTTCATCCATCTTTAGTTTGTAGATCCATCCTACAGTTTCGTCTGCAACTTCGAGACCATACGCCCCTTCCGATTCGGACAAACTCATTTCGGATAATTAATTGTTTCTCTGGTGGGACTGGTGAGTTTATCTGGCAAGTTGTCCTTGTTAAAATATTTCTCTTTTTACTCAGTTACTATGATAACGTAAAAACTATGTAATATTGACAATTTCTGTACAATTGTGTTTGGGTCGGTGTATCTAGATTAACAGCCTGCTCGGGCGCCAAAATGTGATGCTTGTTTTGCTCGGGTAGCTGGTTTGGAGATTATTCCAGGGTTCAATGTTACTATTAATTAAAATCCAGATCCAAAATAAGACATTTATTCTCCTAATAATTATATGTACAGTGTGGCCGTATCTTTTACGGCTTAGGTTGCGACAGTCTTGTTATTACATAAGTGCATCATAGTAATCGGAGAGAGAGAGAGAGAGAGAGAGTGTAACATATTTCCTTTATGTACGTCGTCGTAACCCCAATTCTCTAATCGAAGTTCCAGGACATAACAGACGCGACGAAGAAATCTGTTTCAGGAGAGATCCAGTTCAATACACTCGAATCAATCTGAGAGGAGGTCCAGTTCAACGCACTCGAATCCTCCTTAACAGATACTTGGCCAGCGGCTGCCACGGCGCCGGAGAAGCTTGATCTTCCGGTTATCCCAGTTCAATACACTCGAGAAAGGTGAAAGTCAAGCTCTGAATTTACTGGTTTCTGGCTGGCTATTTTATACCCAAAAATCACGGTCACGTGGTTTGCACACGGGGCGCAATGCACATTGCACGTAAGTTGCGGCCTGGTGAAGTTAGAAATAAAACTTAAAAAAAGAACTGATCAGGTATTGAACTAATCTAAAACTGAACTACTTGATCCATGCATGATTAAAATAAGTTAAACTGGAATGAAAGTATACAGTATTCCTGTAGTATTGTATACTTCATTACACATGTATGGTATGAGTCGACACTCTTGTCGAACTTATACACTTATTAACCTTATACTTATACCCATATATTTGGAATTGTGGCTCTAACAAATTTATCTGAAAAGACCCAATATATACCTTCATCCAAATATCCTCTCTTATCATCCTGTTTTACTGAGTCATGCTTCCCTTTCAGGTTAATGAAGAGTGTTATTTACAAGGAGTGTTAGCTTTAAGACAATGTAACGACGTCCAATCAATACTATTTAGTGCCAGCAGTTAAACAAAACTAAAGAGCAAGTGTAGATTTTGTATTTTACGTCTGAATCAGTCGCATCGAACCCTTCAAGTGAACATCTTAGAATCCATTTTAGTAAGAGTAACAAAACGTCCCGCATCCCCATCAAAAGTAATATAATCCTTCCCAATTTTATGTTTCTTTACATTCTCATCATAATACATTCCAAACTTCTTAACTTTTGTGATTGATAAGTAGTGTTTTGAAAGTTGCCCCAATGTAATAACGGTGTATCGGTTAATGGTAATATGGTTTTTGATTTTTTAGGAATAATAATAACAATAATAGCTAATACACTTTTTATATTTTCATCTGTTTTTTCAATGCTCTTCTCAATTTTTTCAACACCGCTTACTACTTCATTTAAGACATCAGTAAGTGGTTATATGTATTTTTTTTTCATTTTGTTTAGTGACTTCAGTATCTTGTGATTTTATTTTATTCTCTTTAATATTATGATCTTCAATGTTTTTGTAACTGCTTTGCTTTCTCCATTTATATAGAATATGTTTTTATAAATGATCAGACTTGTTTTTCAAACGACCATTGTGTATTTTCTTCGTTAGATTAATCGACAAGAATCCATAATCCTCGTTCCAACATCGTTCAGATATTATTTTAATTATGTTAAACGATAAATCGTTTACGATAAAGTTATTACATAAGATTTTCGTATATTATTCATTTTGTTTAAAAGTACATAAGAAATATAAATTATTTCTAATCATTTGTTAATCAACTATACTGAAACACTGAGTAATATAAATACAAGATGTTATTGATTAATTTTATTTTTTTAAATGGATTATTGTAAGAAATGTAAAATAAAAACTAAAAGTATTGGAATATCTAAATTTATTTTTCATACTTATGAACCAGTTGATAATGATTATAAAAAAATATTAAGAGAAAATGATGGATACAAATAATATATTCTTTGTGTAATTAATACATTTTCTAAATACGTTTGGATAATAACTTTAAAAACTAAAGCAAGTGTTTTAAATGCTTTTGAAAAAATTAGAAATGAATAAAAAAACCGAAATTATCACATATAGATCAAGGCAAAGAGTTTTATAATAAAAATATGAAAGAAGTTTTAAATATACATAAAATAGAAATACAGTACAGAACTTATAATAAAGTATGAATTATTGAAAGATTTAATAGAACATTGGGGGATAAACTAAAACCAGTTATTCATAAAAAATTAAGATGGATTGATGCGTTACTAAATATTAAAATTTATAAAAATACAAGTCATAGAACAATTAAACTGAAACCAATTAGAGTTAGTAAAAGTAATGAAAATCATTTATCATCGACTGTTAGTAATTATAAAATTTCCAAATTAAAACCGAAATTTGAAATTGGTGATCGAGTTAGATTATCTTCATCATTTCAGAAATAAATAATTGAGAGCAAATTTGACTGAAATATTTTAAAATTAATATAGTTCTAAAATCATATGTTAATTATTATAAAGCTAATGATATTGATGAAGGTATTTATGAAGAAGAATTACAATTATCCAAGTTACAAATTATAATAATTTAAAAAATATCTTGAACGCATTAAAAAAAATTAATTGATTATAATTTTAGTTTTATAACTAAATTTTATTTTTTCTGCTTCTCTTTTAATTTGTTTTAAATGATTTAATAAGTTATCTTTTCAATTTTTATTTTATGGTGCCCCCAAGCTAATGTATGTATTCCGTCTTCTAAAACATATATTTTATCATCAATATTCATATTCATTTCTATAATATATAATTCATTTTTATTACTTCTTATTAAATTTTGTTTTTTATATATTGATTTCTTAATTTTTAAACAGTTGGTAAAATCACCAAATTTTATTTCATTCATGATAATTCCTTTTGCTTTTTTTATCGTTTTTTCATCATCATACTGCATATAATTTTGACCTTAAACCAGTAAATAATTCATGAATGATTTTTTCATTCATTTCATCTTTGAGTTTTCCTAATATTTCATTCATGATAATTCCTTTTGCTTTTTTTATCGTTTTTTCATCATCATACTGCATATAATTTTGACCTTAAACCAGTAAATAATTCATGAATGATTTTTTCATTCATTTCATCTTTGAGTTTTCCTAATATTTTTTTATTTATTCTTGGAATTCCATATTTATTACTTTCGGGATAATCTCACGTATCTAATTCGTTTATAAATTCTTTCGCATCTTGTTTCAATAGATAATATTAAAGAATCAGTATCCTCTTCAAGTTTAATTTTATCATCATATTTCTTTTTTAAGATATAACATATAACATCCATATAAACATATTTTTGAAGTGTCTAAAATTCCAATATATATCAGTTTATTAAAAACAAGATTATTTTTTAGCATATGCACAGCTACTAAATCTTCTGAAAATGAAGTTCGAGATTTAAAATTAGGTTTAGCAACTAATTTTTCAAATGATCTAGAATTAGTGCATAATCTAATATCAACTCTATTTAATTTTGTATTTAATTCGATATATGGAGCTAACCAATTTGAAGTTTTTCCAATTTTAATCTTAATTTTAAATATTTCTTTAAAGCCATATAATGAATTACATAATTCTTTTTATTATATGTCATTAATTTTTGGTAGTTTATTTTCCCTGATGTAATTGTCTGGTGCTAGAGGAAAATCAGAAAAATTTTGGATATTTTAAATCAACTTCTAAAATATGTCCAACATCAGATTCATTGCTGGTTTGTTTTATTTTTTGTTTCCAATTTATATTATTTAATTCACACCATTTATTTTATAAGGTAAATATTTCATCATTGACCATCCATATTCATTATTTGCGTCATATATATTATGATTATTTCTCTGGATTATATGATTTCATATATTTATTATTTGCTTTTGCATATTTGTTACAACATTGTGATATTCCTCCTCTAATTCACTTTTCAATCATTAATAATTGATCATAATCCATTAATAATTTTAATTTTTGTATGGCCTTCATCATCATTACATCCCAAGCAATACCAGGTGTTGCAATACCATGCAGGATCTAATTTTTTTTATAAAATTTCTCTAGAATTCTCAATTATATCTATTAATAAATTATTATTATATATTATTATACATCATTGTACATTATTATTATTATACATCATACATAAATTAAATTATATAATTCTATATATTCTTTTAAGTTTTTTTATATTAAATTTATCCCAGACGTTTAAAACATGGTTATAAGCTTCATTTGTTATATTTTCATCATTTAATTTACTATAAAATTCTTCTTTACATGGTAATTTTGATTCATAATATTTTTTCCAAAAATCCATATACTTACTGGATGCACCTTTTCTAATTGTTAAATCTAATAAATAATCTGGTATATATTTTAGTTTCTTTAAATTGATCTTTTGATACATTTTGGCTAATTTTTCTATACTAGAAGGTAAAAATTTAGATGAATCGCTCTATAGATTGACTTATTATTTTCATCAGTTCCAGTTTGATATTTTACGATTTTTGTTAAAGAAATATATTTTTCTTCAGAATTAGGAATCAATTTTAAATCTTTTTGAAGCTCTTTTACAAATAAATGCAGATCGTACCCGGCTAAATTATGAAAGAAAACTGGAATAAATGATTGATTTTGGTATTGTACGTTACAATGATTATGACTTGCTCCTCAAAATTTGCCCGTTAAATGATCGCGATCAACAACTTTTCCTTTCATCCATTTTATATCTTTAATAACTTTTCTAACTGTTCTTTGTGTTTATGTTCATTATCTTTATCATCTTTAAAATATTCAATTGTGTTATTTAAAATTCTCTTTTTTTCTCAATTAAAGGTGATAAATCAGATAATTGTCTTTCACATATATGATGTGTTTTAGAATATCTAAATATTTTATCTTCTTCATTATTTAATTCCAGAGCTGGGCAGAGTACTACTCATGCATTTTCGAGTAGGAGTACATTGGGAAAGGACTTCGAGTACATTTAGTAAGAGTATACTATTTCTTCAAAAGTATTCGAATTTTTTGAGTACATTTGTACTCGTACAATATGAGTACTAGAGTACATCATCGTATAATATAATAATAAAATTTTAAAAATATAAATGAATACAGTCTGCCAAGTTAATTGCACACAAATAAATATTGTTATAAAAGTGTTTAAATTTACTTACAAATTAGCACTTAATTTTTTTCCATCTGCACTAGACAAAACATAAATAAGTAACACACTGTTCGTTGTAATCGTTGTATTGTTGAGGTAAATATTTAAATAGAGCTATAACTATAAGGTACGAAATGAAGAATGGAAATAGAAATTCCAATATGTATAACACAAAAAATAAAGTATATTCAATTTCTACAAAACATAAGCATATAATAATATATTCTAAATTCTGTAAAACAGTAACAAATAATAAAAATTAAAACAGATGAAATTTCAATGGTATCATCAGATAATGCATGATGTTTAAAATAAACTCTCGACTGGTGCTGAAGATGATTTAGCAGTATTATATCTCAAGAACATCTATTTTATGGTTGGGAAATCATTAAGCATAGAGGGAGTGCCTGCATGCAAAATTCTTACCATAACTTAGAGTACATTTTCAAGTACTTCGAGTACTTGTCAAATTGCAAGGAGTACATGTATTCGAATACACTCGAAAATATGTACTCAAGGGTACCGATACTCGAGTACATTAAGTACTCGAATACAATTTTCGAGAACTTTTGTGAGTACTCGCCCAGCTCTGCTTAATTCACATTCTTCATTTGTTTGATATAATTTATCAGTTCTGTTCTGTTAATTTTTCACAAAATACTTCAGAGCATCATTTCCATGATAAGAAATAGGTTCTTTATAGTTTCCATTTTGATATAATTATAATATGTAAAATTATTTGGTAAATGTTTTTGATATTTTGTTGTATAAGATTTTCTTGTACCAAGTATCTTTTTTTTGTAATATACATTCAAAATTAGCATTTATAACAAATGGCACTTTTAATGATTGGCTATAATTTGTAAATTCAAGTATACTGTTGTACTTTTGAAATAATTCAATTCAAACTGGTTTATTTAAATTATAATATTCTTTATGATCAATTAATTTTTCATCATTAGCAAAATTATTTAAAGCATTTTAACATAAAAACTCTATTTCCATGATGTTCCGTAGTATCAGAACTGACCAATTTCCACAAATCTCTTATCCAACAATGAGCATTTTGCTTATTTGTAATATATAACAAATCAATATGCTGATCTGTTTCACCTTTAGTAATTTTTAATGTACAAATTTTATTATTATTATAACATTATTGATAACATTTATTGATAAACAGAGATTGAGTTTCAGGATAGGAAAAGGGATCGGACAGGGATGTTTAAGAGATAAGGAAGCTAAGGGATGGTGTTAGGAGGGTAATTAATTTTTTTGTTGTGGGTGGTCATAGGAAGAGGTGGAGGCACGGGGGGAGCTCTCTAGGGCAATTACGGGAGGTATGGGAGGGGGGAACCTGCTCGTGCGATTTTAAAAAATTAAAACGGAATTTTCTTGTCTTTAAGGCCGCTACAATTTCCATTTTGTCCGAATTGATTTTTGGCAAGAATTCAAAAATGGGAAGTAAAAGAAAAATGACATTTTTTTCAAATTCCATTTTTTCACTGTAGAGGGGAGGAGAGGGAATGAAATGCTCCTCAAAAAACGGGGATTTTCATCCCTTTCAAAATGAAAAAAAAATCAAATTCCTTCATTAGAAGTGCCAGGACGTCAACTTTTAGTTTAAGCCCTGCAGAAGGGCAAGGGAACGTCCTACGCCCTTCTGTCAGGGCTCATTTTCAAGAGAACAAATTTCTCTTTTTGTTAAAAAACCTAATTAGATCGGACGGTAACTTGCGCTACGCGCGCGTGCTACATTTATAAATTTATTTCTTTTCAATCAGCAGCTGCAGCGGCGCGTGAGTAGGCGTGGCCTCTCCGTGAGATAGCGCACCTTCACGCCCTCCGTTTGCAAATAGCTAAATGGTTAGTGATAGAAAAAAACCTGGAAGAGTATGGCTGGAAAAAAACTGTAAACAGACTTATGCCAACGATGAACTTAACGGACCCGTATCCGCAATCGCTGCTAAATGCAATATCATGTAAATGCAAAACAGAATGTAAAAACAACAACTGTTCATGAGTCAAGTTAGGAATAAAATGCAGAAATTTGTATTATTGTAATGAAATCGAATGTAATAATTGTAATATACTGAAACCCATTGATGCAATTAATGAATCAAGTTTGGTAGATTGCGAGGATAGCCCTACTAATCCGGTCGCAGATCATGATTGCGAATGTTACCAATATAGAGTCCAGCGATACAGAATTGGCCAAAGATGGCCACATAAAATGTCAGGGTTACACGATGATGCATCCAGTACATTTTCTTATTCGAACATGTTCGGAAATCTGTACACAGACGAATTAGAGTCTTACTGGCAATACGCGAGTAGCGAGGATGAATCGAGCGAAACCGATCCAGAACTTCCGGACAAAAGTGCTCGTTTTCAATGAAGTTTGGCGCCGAAGACGCTAACATTGTACTGTATGACTTTTGTAAATAAACATGTTACCACCTATAGTTTTTATTAAAAAAATGTCGATTAATTTTTTTTCCACAGTAAAAACTGACGGCAACAACAGTCGGACTCTCCTGATATCATAATATTTTCTGTCACTTAATCAGGTAAGAACATTTTCTTAAATCTCCGAGAAGCGACGGAGTGAAAGCGAAAGAGAGCGCGAATAACACGCGAGAAAGAGATAAGAGCGCAGGTGACAAAAAGTCCAATGATTATTACGGTACTCTCTTGTATGCGGCGCACATCGATGAAGTCGGACGCGCGGACGTTGACATGATCACGCGCGTGTGATATCTCCACAACCAGCCGGTACATTCCACTCTTCTACAGAGCCTCTGTTCAGTAGCCGACATTACATGGGATATATATGACGAGGCCACGGACACACGCGTGATAATTAAGGCTTCGCACGTCCGACTTGACCGGTGCACGCCATGTATAAGATAATGAAATAAGAATCGGGAGGTTTCATGATATACGGCCGCTATCTGCCTCTTTCACTCTCCTTCGTTTTATTCCCCGCTCACCCTCACGTCGACAAGAAACTTCCTCATGCACGAGAGACGTCGGCGAGCTAATTTGCTGTGTAAATTCACGGGAAATAAAAAAAATCATTAAAACCGGTTGAGAATTGAGGAGTTTAAATATTTAAAAATGTCGCGTGCGACGGCCCACACGGACACAATGAATTTCTCTTTGTGTAAGTGAAAGCGGCGAGAGAGTAGATACGGTAGAGGTCACGCCTATTCTCGCGCCGTTGCAGCTGCTGATTGAAAAAAAATTTATAAATGTAACTCGCGCGCGTAGTGCAAGTTACCGTTCGATCTAATTAATTTTTTTTAACAAAAAGAGAAATTTGTTCTCTTGAAAATGAGCCTGACAGAAGGACTTAGGACTTGCCCTTGCCCTTCTACAGGGCTTAAACTAAAAGTTGACGTCCTGGCTCTCCTAATGAAAAAATTTCAAAAAAATTTTCATTTTGAAGGGGATGAAAATACCCGTCTTTTGAGGAGCATTTCATCTCCTCTCCTCCCCCCTTTCAGTGAAAAAAACTAATTTTAATAAAACGTCATTTTTTCTTTTGCTTCCCATTTTTTAATTTCTGCCAAAAATTAATTCGGGCTAAATGAAAGTTGTAGCTGCCATAAGGACAAAGAAATTCCATTTTCATTTTTTAAAATCGCACGATCAGGTCCGGAGGTATGGCCGTTTTCCTGTTTTGCACGTTCTCCCCACTCCCGCAGCCTCGACCTCTTCCTATCACCACCCACAGCAGAAAAAATTACCCTCCTAACCCCATCCCTTATCTCCTAAACACTCCTGTCCGATCCCTTTTCCTACCCTGAAACTCAATCCCTTCAAACAGCCATATCTCTGGCCCTAATTTTATGACTGGTGGTCAAGAGGTGAGCGCACTTGCCTCTCACCCAAAAGTTCTGGGTTCGATCCCCGGTCGTGGCAGTGAAAAATACTGTGAGAGGGATTTTTCCACTATACACGGATATTGGGTGTGTGTCCCTTGTCTCTAAATGTGTAGCCCCCTCCCACACAAGGCTCTTCTAGAGCCTTCCGGGATAAAGGGGGTCGTAATTACCTGTGGTGTTATTTATTTATTATTATTTATTAATTGGCCGATTTTAAAAAACCAAAAACCAGTTTACGCGCTTCGAGGAGACCTTTCTTTTTTATCTGAAAAATTGTTTTGTCCGGTTTCCCGATCGCACGCAAACGATTTTCCATATGTTCAACGACAATGTGAAAGTGTCAGGGAAGCGGAGTCAGTCATCCTCTATAAGAGGGAGAAAAAATTTAAAAAAAAACTCTTGCATTTCAAATGCCAGATCTACTCCACTATTAGGCGTTGACTTGTCTCCTAAGTGAGGAAACAGAACATCAATTTTTCGGGTTATTAGGTGTGTAATTATAGATTTTGACAGCGTTGAAACTAAATTAACATTGAAAAAATCGGCAGCTACTGGAAGCGGCTGGAACCTCCCCACTCGGTGGATCTTTGAAGCCGAAAAGAGCATTAAATTGTGTGACTAAACGGCACTAAACGTAATCCGATCTCATCCAAAACCTTTTCAGATCTTCTGGGGCACTAAAAAACCCTCAACTTAATGAATTTACATCATCTATGCGAGTTATTACCTACAATGTCGCTCGTTGAATAATATACTATTAGGATATTAACAACTTTAACATCACTTGAACGACTAAGAAAGTCTAGTTATCCTAAATACTACAGATTTGATATTGTTACATCTACCTTTAAAGTTTGTGACAATCCACTAAAAGTTACAAATATGCCGCAATCTTATTAACATGACATGACACCAACGTTATCGGATGACAAACGATGACAATGACAATCGTCAAAATTTGCCCACTGCAATCCGATCGCTCACGGCTGTCTTTGTTGAATGAAACATTAGCATTTCAGTAATTTTACTAGATTTTAGAGGAATATTTGTAGTTTAATTCTTCGATTTGTCTGTATATATATTTAAAAACGACCCTAAACGTAATCCGCTCTACTTTTAGAGCAGTGAAGAAACCCTCACACGTGAATTGACACGTGATGTGATGAGTTTCACGACGTAACGGCTACACGCATCAATCATGTCATGCGAAATGCGATCTATGCCATATTTGCTTTGTTTTTAATTTTTTTCACGGAAACCAAATCGAAAGAGTGGAAGTGTGATATATCGTTGAAATCAGAATTTTAATTGCTTTTCAATGGTTCCATTGCAAATTGAAAATAATTATAAAATAAACAACTTGTTGCGTCAAAATGGCACTAAACGTAATCCGATCTCAACCAAAACCTTTTCAGATCTTCTGGGGCACTAAAGAAACGCATACGCAAAGTTTCATTCAAATTCGTTCAGTAGTTTCGGCGCTATCGCACACATACACACATACATACACACACGTACACACACACAATCACACACATATTATATATATATATATATCACACACATATTATATATATATATATATATATATATATATATATAAAGAAGAAGGGTAGTCTTGACTGACTAGTTAAGAAAACCAAAATTAAACACACGTAGTGTATCTTGAGGTTGCAGTCAGAGGTGAAAAGTTTACGGCCACAAGAAAAACTCTTTTGTTACTTTGTCAAGCTTTCGGAAATTATTTATTCCCTTTATCAAGACATTAACTTGAGGTTAAAAGTTAAGTATTATAAAATAGTCGCATTTTTAACTTAATGTAGACAAATTCATACACAAATTCCTTTACAGGTACACAATTTAAGGTAAACAATTACTGATTATTTAAAATTAAGGATTAAAACCATGATTAAAATAGATATAATAGATTTTTTTTTGTTATATCTATTTTAATCATGGTTTTAATCCTTAATTTTAAATAATCAGTGATAAGTCTTGGTCCATATTTTTGAAAAATTGTTTCACATGTGCAACATCCGTTCCTGATGAAGAGACAATAAAGTCTCGAAAGCTTGAACAGAAATAAAGAGTTTTCTTTAATTTTTTGTGCCACACGACTGAATACCCAAGTTTAAATTTTAAAATTTTAACCTTAAATAGCCAGTCGAGCTAATTTTACCTTAAATATATATATATATTAGAAAGGTAGTCTTGACTGACTAGTTAAGGTACAATCATAAAATTTTATTGAGGTTGCAGTCAGTGATAAGGTATTTTGGCCAATACAAAAAGAAAACTCTTTGTTATTGTCAAGCTTTCGCTAATGTTTATTAGCTTTCTCAAGACATCAACTTGAGGTTAATTTGATAAACCTGCGTCGAAACACATGGCAGGAAAATTTCTTAAAACGTAACTAGTGGTCGATCCCACACACATAGCTACACTCCTACTGTTATAAATAAAACATTTAACTTAAGTTTAGTTACACATATTAATAAAATCTGATTAAAATTTCATTTAAAATAATTAACAAAATGGACTCAGTTGAAACTATGCATAGTTTATATATATATATATATATATATATATATATTGCTATGATATTCACTTATACTTAATTACAAATATGAGGAATATGTTTTCTAGTTTGTGGAATTAGATGAATACTCTGTATTATACACAAATTATTATTATCTTTGAGTAATCTTGGTATTCTTTGTAGGAGTCTGTAGATTGCAATACACTGAAAAGTGTTTTCAGTTTCTACTTTCAATGGGGGTTTTTAGTTTTAAAAATCTTATCTTTATCAGTATTTTAATTTAAAGTATTTATACTTATTGCATGTTATCTATTATATTTAACTTACCTTTGATGGGATATTGTACTGGGTTTTATTATGGTAGATAGCAAGAAGGACTGGTATAGATAAAGAGAAAGGGACAAATTCATATTTTATAAGCAATGGAATGAATTCGAATAAATTCTATAATATATTGTGTTTGTGATGCAAACCATTTTAATTAGGGAATCTGTATGGATAGTTATTGGGTTTTATTGCTATATTAAACCAAATTTTAATATTTGGTTTTGACATAAGTCAAATAATTTCTTATTTTCCATACAGTTTCTTAATTTAGCCAATATAAGCAATTAGAGATTATATAAACTGTTTAAGAAGAGTTGAATTATGATATGAATAGTTTTTATACATCTGGGTATCTGTACCGGACAGTCATAAAACAGATTACTCAAAATCATCGTTAGTGATCATAATTTTACTTCTAAACCATCTCTAATTGTTTATTGCATTTTTATTGCTCTATTACTTTTAAATTTGTAAATTAATTTGTGCGTGAGTGCGAATTTTGACACAAAAAGGATCTAAGTTGTACCAGGAAATAAATACTCACAGAATAAGATAAAAATTATCACAAAAGATGTGTAAGACTCTCGGTCACACATTTTATTAAGGAATGTCAACCCCAATTTAAAAGGAGTAGACAGAAAATGTATTGTTAGAATTGTAACATTTGCGTTGCTATGGCAATATTAAATGTCAAACCGACCCTATATAAAGAGCTGCAGTAGCTGAAAAAAAAGGTTTTTTTCAATTAGACCACGAATCTGAAAACATGTAACAACGTAACCTGAAAATTGGAGATTTGATTTGTTAATATTGTTGTTTTATATTTTACATTTTATAAAAATACAATATATTGTTAGATTTGAATTCGAATTTGTTTCTTTGTGTGTATGTCGAGTGTCAAATTTGAAGATCAGAATTCATGGTCTGAGCATTAGGAGTATTTTTGTTAATAATAATTCAGAGTGGGAATTTAATTCCAGCACATTAATAAAGGGGTTTGTTTTTTTTTTGAAAGGGTTGTACAGGTGTAATTTGCATTTCAGATTAACAGGGGTGTACACGACAGATTGGCGCCCAACTTTAGTGGTGATCTTTGAAAAGGCACGAAACATACTAACAATTTATACAAGTTTAATTTTCTTCTACGGAAAACTTAATTAACATACAGGTATAATTTCTCTGGTTGTATGAAACTTCGCACAGGTAAAGAAACTATTAAGATGTCTGATACTAATGATAATAATGATAGAGAAGATGGGGAACAGCAATTTGGTACGTCACGCAACTTACAAACTTTTGTTGAACCTACTAACCAAAGTGACAATATTGTTGTGGTTCCTCCTCAAGGTGCACAACAAGATGTTTCTGATGATACTGGGAATGTCGCTCCTCAAGTGGCACAACCAGATATCATGGCTGTTCTTGCTCCAATGATGAATAAAATGGAGCAATAAAACAGACCGAGGGAGACACGACCAGATGACAAGTTAGATGCTCAAAATGCTAAAATAACAAATGTCATTTTGGAGGTTACGGACAACAAAGAAGTTGTCAATTGCATGGTAGGTCAAGTAGAGACTTTACAAAACACCTACGATACAAGATTGGTGGCGATTGACAGTAGTCTGTCACAACATGCATGTGACATTCAAAATTTGCAATCAGGGCAAATGTCACATGTACCTATTTTGAGGTCTGATATGGGTAAAATTGAACTCCGGTACTGCGGCGATTTTAAAATTCATCCGAAGGTATTCATTCAACAACTGGGACAAATTTTGGAATCGTTGCCTAGCCATGTGAATGTCAAATTGATAATTCAAAACACAATGAAAGGTGATGCGGAATTATGGTATTCTATGGTTGAAGATAAGTATTCAACTTTTGCTGAATTTAAAAATATTTTCTTATCAAATTATTGGGGTAAATATAACCAACAAAAGGTACGCTTCGATTTATTTAATGGGAAATACAGGGAAAAGTATGAGAAATCGCTTGAAAAATATTTGATAAGGAAATATTATGCCATCCGTCACCTGGAACCTGCGTTTTCAGAGAGTGATATTGTTAAATATTTGGGAAGTCATTTTGATCGGGACATTCACAAGGTAATCATGGTACAACGTATCACGAAAATGGACCAATTGATTGAATACATGAGGTATTTGGATACCTCCAGTTAAATCCTTCGCCGAATAACTTTGGAAGGGAGGAGAGGAGTTGCCAACAACAACATCGTGTTGAAGGTGTATTTGCGCATCAGCGTGCAAATACACAGGATAATAATAATTTCAGATAAAATCAAGGTAGACCATATAATCCAAATTTTAACAGACAAAATAGAGATCAAAACAGACTGAGGGAGACACGACCAGATGGCATTGTAAATAGTATCGCGGGTGAGCAAAGACCATGGCCGCAAAATTTTTAGATGAATGCAAACCAAATAAATTAATTTTTAATACTTCATACCAACATATGCATGAATTTATTCGTGAAGATGTTGGATCGGAATATAAAGAAAAACCAGGGAAAACGTTGCCAATGATAGATACTAAAATCAATAATTTTGAATATAAAGCTTTAATTGATATAGGAGCTGAATTAAGTTTAATCAATGAAAACATTGTTACGGAAAATCTTCAATTATTCGGGAGCAAAATAATAAATTTATTTAAATAATGCTAATGGGAAGAAACTTTCTGAATTAAGTAGATTAATAAATGTGGATGTTAATATCCAAGATTATATTGTAAATTGTGAATTTTTATTAATGCCTAAGTTACAATTTGATGTAATTATCGGTGCTGACATATTAGGCAAAGCAGCGGCTTACCTAGACTTTTCTAGTAAATGTTTGAAGGTTGATACAAAAGTGATAAGGTTCCTCGGGGCAACATGCTGTGAGCATGCCGACGAAATTCACGATGCGGAGATTGATGTAGAGACACAATCTATTAAATTCAATCAAGAAATAAATTTTAAATGCACTGGAATACAGAGATCAAACACTTGACATTTTAAAGGATCATATTAGTTTAATTAATTTTGAATCTCGATTTGCGAGAAATTATGTACCTACACAATTTACAAGTTGATGAAACTAAAGAGTTTCGATGCAAGCCCTATCCCATTCCATTCAAGTATAAGAGATAAAGTAAACAAAGAGATATCTAATATGTTGCGAGGCAATATTATTGAAAGTGCTAGAACAAATTATATTAACCCTTTAGTTATTGTTACAAAGAAAAACAATGACATTCGACTATGTTAGATGCACGAAAACTTAATGAGATTACTAAGTCACAATTCGATGCACCTAGAAGTATTGATGTTATGTTGAGTCGTTTGGGTAGAAATACTATGTTCACAAAATTGGATTTAAAAAATTCATTTTGGTTACTTTCTTTAGTTGAAGAGTTACGTAATTATACGGGTTTCAGCGTAGAAGGGAAAATCTACCGGTTTCGCGTGGTTCCGTTTGGTTTGCAGTCAGCTTCAGCAGCTTTAGTAAGAGCTATGCAGAGCATATTAGACAAATATGAAAGTTTTTGTCTTCATTATATTGATGACATTTTAATATTTTCTGAAAATGACAAAAGTCATACAGAACATTTAAAGGTAGTTCTGGGAGCACTAGACTTTGCAGGATTAAAGCTAAATATTGACAAATGTCAATTTTTCATGATATCCGTCAAGTATTTAGGTTATGTTATAAATGGTGATGGAATATGTGTGGGAAAAGAACGGTTAGACGAAATTCGTTTATATCCTAGACCACAATATTTACGGATACTACGAGGTTTTCTAGGTGTTCTTAATTATTATAAAAAGTTTATTGTTAATTTAGCAGATAAAGAGATTCCTCTTATTGAATTGCTAAGAAAGAACGTAAAATGGTCATGGAATGAAAGAAGAGAACTGGCATTCAATAACCTAAAACAGGAATTTCAAGACAACCTTCAGTTGTACAGTCCAGATTTCTCAATTCCTTTTATTCTACGAACAGATGCATCTGACTACTTTGTTGGATTGGAGCTCGTGCAAATCCAGAATGGAATAGAAGTTCCAATCTCCTTTATTTCTCGTATTCTGAAACCATATGAAGTACGTTATACTATTTCAGAAAGAGAAATGTTGAGTGTGATATTTAGCTTAAACAAATTTAAATTTCATTATAGAAACTGATGATATTGCTTTGACATTTCTAATGAAAAACAGATTTGCAAATAACCGTATTTATAGATAGTCACTTTTAATACAAGAATTTAGTTTTACAATAAAACATAGGCCAGGCAAGGACAATGTAACTGCCGATGCTTTAACTCGTAAAGAAAGCAATGATAACAAATAGCCTAATACATTTTTACTTGCGTTAAATTCATTCTTACCTATAAATAATTTGTATTCTGAAGACAAAATCATAGCTAGTCAGTTAAAGTTATTTGAGTTGGCTGAAAATATCAAAAGAAAAGGGAAATATCGGGGATATTCTATAAAAAACAATTTTATTATCAAAACACATGAAGATTTTGAACTTTATGTCATTGACAGGGAATTTGCTGAAATTGTCATACTAGGTTTACATGAAAGATTTGGTCATTTGAGAGTTAGAAAATCATGATTGATTTTTAGAGAGAATTTCTATGCTGAAAATGATTTGACACTTGTCAAATAAATTGTTAATCAGTGTCATCTATGTTGTATGGGAAAAATTAAAAATCATGTAAATTATAATATTATAGAAAGCATTGTAGTGGACGAACCATTAGAGTAGATTGCAATTGATTACATTAGTAATTTAATTAAAAGTGAAAATGGTTTTCAGAATATGTTGATTATTACAGATATTTTTTCAAAATTCACAAAAATTTATCCAACAATTCGTTGCAATACAAAAACAACAATTGCTTTATCGAAACAATACATAAATGAGATCGGACGACCTAAGAAGGTACTCGTCGATAATGCGACATATTTTGCTAATGATCGTTTCAAAAATTTCTTAAATAAACAAGGAGCGGATGTTATTTTTACAAGTATTCGACATCCTGCTGCAAATCCAGCAGAGCGTTATATTCAAGAGTTAATTAAAATTCTACGTCTGGTAATACATGACAGTCACACCCGTTGGTGTACTCATGCTAAGACGGTAGAAAATTACTTAAATAATGCACCTCATACGGTGACATTGAGTCCACCCATATTGTTAATGAAAAACCAAGAACCAGATCGACCATGGGTTAAATTAGTCGGTATGAATTTGGATAACCTTAGGGAAAAAGTACGTCATCGGATTCATAGAAACGCGCAGCGTTATATGAAACGTTAGAATGACAAAGTCACAAAACGTGTCAAATTTCAGATTGGGGATCTGGTGATTGTAAAAAGTTTGCGGGTGACGAACAAAATCCAGGGTATTTGTGCTAAATTGCAACTCCCGTATGATGGTCCGTATGTGGTGACCAGAATTACCTCGAACAATACTTATGAACTTTCATACACAGATAGTGGTGAGATCAGAGGAAAATTTCATATCCAAATGATCTTTCCATATACACCTGAATCAGAGATATTGTAGCTTAAGGTTAGTTATTTAAGTACTGCGTTCACAACATTGCTTATAATTTTAGTTTTAAAATAAAACTAAATTTCGTTGTATTTCAAAACTGGAGGGGGGGTAATTGCTATGATATTCACTTATACTTAATTACAAACATGAGGAATATGTTTTCTAGTGTGTGGAATTAGATGAATACTCTGTATTATACACAAATTATTATTATCTTTGAGTGCTCTTGGCATTCTTTGTAGGAATTCGAGTCTGTAGATCGCAATACACTGAAAACTGTTTTCAGTTTATACTTTCAATGGGGGTTTTTAGTTTTAAAAACTTATCTTTATCAGTATTTTAATTTAAAGTATTTATACTTATTGCATGTTATCTATTATATTTAACTTACCTTTGATGGGATATTGTACTGGGTTTTATTATGGTAGATAGCAAGAAGGACTGGTATAGATAAAGAGAAAGGGACAAATTCATATTTTATAAGCAATGGAATGAATTCGGATAAATTCTATAGTATATTGTGTTTGTGATGCAAACCATTTTAATTAGGGAATCTGTATTAATGTAAGTAGAGATTTTATAAACTGTTTAAGAAGAGTTGAATTATTATATGAATAGTTCTTATACATCTGGGTATCGGACAGTCATAAAACTGAGATTATTCAAAATCATCGTTAGTGATCATAATTTTACTTCTAAACCATATCTAATTGTTTATTGCATTTTTATTCTATTACTTTTAAATTTGTAAATTAATTTGTGCGTGAGTGCGAATTTTGACACAAAAAGGATCTAAGCTGTACCATGAAATAAATACTCACAGAATAAGATAAAAATTAGCACAAAAGATGTGTAAGACTCTCGGTCACACATTTTATTAAGGAATATCAACACCAACTTAAAAGGGGTAGACTGAAAACGTATTGTTAGAACTATAATATTTGCGTTGCTATGGCAATATTAAACGTCAAACCGACCCTATATAAAGAGCTGCAATAGCTGAAAAAAATGTTTTTTTTTTCAATTAGACCACGAATCTGAAAACATGTAACAACGTAACCTGAAAATTGGAGATTTGACAAGAGTTGTCAAAAATATAATTTTGAAGAAAAGTCTAAACATTTTGAAATTGGTATCACAGAAATTTAATATTGGAGTGGAAACGAAATAGAGTTGGAGTTTTTTTTTAATTAATAATTTCGGAAAGCCAAGAGAGAGTACATAGACGTTTGGAATTTATTTTGAAATCTAATATCCTTTTAAAACATTCGTGAGTTTTATTAATTATAATACTGAACTTTTATCCATTTGTTGTCATTTTTATATTTTATATTTTAAGTTAGATCAGGCAGATTAAGTTAATATTGTTGTTTTATATTTTACATTTTATAAAAATACAATATATTGTTAGATTCCAATTCCAATTTGTTTCTTTGTGTGTATGTCGAGTGTCAAATTTGAAGATCAGAATTCATGCTCTGAGCATTAGGAAGTATTTTTGTTAATAATAATTTAGAATGGGAATTTAATTCCAGCACATTAATAAAGGGGTTGGTTTTTTTTTATTTGAAAGGGTTGTACAGGTGTAATTTGCATTTCAGATTGCACAGGGGTGTACACGGCAATATATATATATATATGTATGTATGTATGTATGTATATAGGACAGTTCACAAATAAATATAAATAGAACATATGAAAATAGGAACAATACTCAGACAAATAAATATATACAGTATACACATGTACACACACATGCGTATTATAGTTTATAAATAACACAGTTTATTAAACATGCCTATTTCCCTAATGAATTTTAGAACACTTTGAAGGTTGTGTCCAGAGTTGGCCAACATCTGATGTATAGTACCTGCAAGTCCATATCTCATTCTTGCTGCCGCGAGATTGGGGCACTCTTCCAGAATGTGCTTTACTGTAAGGGTGATATCGTAAAAGTTGCATTGGGGAGCATCCTCACCACGTAGCAGATATGAGTTTGTCATAGCAGTGTGCCCTATTCTTAAGCGAGTCAGAACGATCCTTTCTCGCCTGGACAAGACAACAGGAGGTGTCCCAGGTGAAATGGATGGTTTGATCAGTTTTAGTTTTGTAGTAGGGGTATTCCATTCATTTTGCCAGACATCAAGGATATGTATACTTATGTTATTTTTTATGTCGGCGGGTCTCATTAATAGCGCCAATATCCATTGGCTGGATGTCGGTCTCGATAACTAAGGCCGAGTAGGACTATTACTCTTTGCACCTAGACCTGGACCGGCCTTCGTGATAGGTGGGCCCGCTTACTTCTACCAGACACAGCTCGCAAATGCGAGATGTGTCGTGGTATTTTCTGCGGACCTCCCCTGGTCCTAGCTGTTGAACCTCGCTGGCTGAGGTCTCTTCTGGCGCCCTTCTTGTCTTGAGTTTTCTTTCTTCGCCAGCTTGTCACCCCCGGGGGTAGTCATCGGTCGAGTTGGGTTTAGGAAGTTTTGGCTGGGACTGACTGCCGGTACGTAGGACATCAATTGATATCCTACCCCGGATCATCGGAAAGGTAAGGATGAGGTGTAGCTCGGGAGTGTGGATACCTAAGTGCTTATTTTAGTACTGTCGGTCTCCACGGAGCAGGTAGGACAACGGGCGTTGGACGGTATGTTGTCCGACCCCCGCAAGGAGGTTGGGTTAGGGTTGAAAAACGTCATGTCTCTGGTAGTGGTGGTCCGTCCTGACGTATCTGAAACAGATCTGTTAGCGGGACATAAAGGTTATACTTACCCGTTGTCCAGTAGCTGAACCCCCGGTCGCTTGTGCCTCGGGACGTCGGCAGGGTCATAATCAGTGGCCTGTCTGATCAGCGGGTTCCCATGCTCTTCGGCCTGGGCGTACAGCTTCTTCGCTCGTTCCCGGATGACTTCAGTGACCGTGGTGTACTCCAGATCTGTGACGATGTCTGCGGTTCTCACGTACCATGGGGCGTCAACTACCGTCCTGAAGGCGATGTTCTCCACTGCCTGGATTCTCTACATGTAGGACTTCGCCTGGTAGCCCCACGCTACCGAGGCGTACGTCAGCTGCGGCCTGATGAGGGTCTTGATAAGCGTGAGCTTATTCCTCAAGTTGAGTCGGCTCCTCCCATTTCCCGTCATTGAGTAGATGAGGGCTCTCGAATGTCGGGCCTTGGCTGTGATGGCGTCTGTGTTTTGTCTCCACGTTAGGCTTCTGTCCATGACCACGCCAATGTATTTGACGGTGTCGTGCCATTGGATGTCCTCGCCGTTCATGGAGACGTGTCCTGTGGGAATTTCTTTCCGCACTCGTCTGAAGAGGATGGCTTGGCTCTTGTCGGCGTTGACTGCGACTTTCCACTTCGTGCACCATTCTTCCAGGAGTGTGGCCGTTTCCTGGAGTTTTCTGGTTGCGTTCCTGGCTTTCCAGGATCTGGCAATCAGCGCGGTGTCGTCTGCATATAGGGCTAGGGCAGTATGGTCGGTCCGGGGGAGGTCAGATTTGTAGTTGGCGAACAGGTGCGGTGACAGCACCGATCCTTGCGGAACTCCCGCCTCTACGGTCCTGTAGGTGGAGAGTTGGTCCGAGATTTTCACCCTTAGCTGTCTGCAGTGTAAGTAGGTTCTCACTAGTTTGACGAGTTCAATGGGGTGACCCATACTCATCATTTTAGCTAGGAGACCGTCGTGCCAGACCCTGTCGAACGCTTTGGCGACGTCTAGGAACAGCGCCGCGGTGACTTGACGCTGGTTGAACCCCTTGGTGATCTCCTCGGTGAGGCGAAGCACTTGGAGTTCCGTGGAATGTCCTGTTCGGTACGCGAACTGTTCATCCGGGATGATGTTCAGCTCTTCTGTCTTCTCTGTTAGCCTCTTCAAGATGACCCGTTCTGCAACCTCGCTCACGGCTGGGAGGAGGCTGATGGGCCTGTAAGAAGACGGGAGAATTAGTTCTTTCCCTGGTTTAGGGATCATAAGATCATAAAGACGTCGGCTTTTTTCCACCTGGCTGGAAAGTGCCGTAATCTTAACATCGCGTTTACGATGTTGATTAGCGCCGCTACTCCTTTCCTGGGCAGCTTTTTGAGAGCGATGTTTCCTATCTTGTCACATCCCGAAGCTTTTCTCGGCTTTAGGTTCCTCAGGATTTCCTTGACTTCCTCGGGGGTAGTCGGACGGATGTGATCGTCATCTGGCAGGCGGCGGATCCTTCGTACTCTGCGTTCGACGTCGTCCACCCAGTTCTCGTCCTCGTCATCGAGTTCGTTCTCTCTGCGCTGCAGTTCTAAGCTGTCGGCGAACGCCTCGGCTTTTTCCTGGTTAGTGTAGACGATCCCTCGCTCTCCGTGAATCGGGGGCATAGGCTTCCTTCGGTTTTGCAGGGCCCGTTGTGTGTTCCACATGCTTCTGTCCTGTGGATCCAGTGACTCAAGGTGGCGTTGCCACCCATCCTGACGGTGTTCCTGGAGGTGGAGAGCCTGGTCCTCTGAGCCCGTCTCCATCTGTCCCTGCCTGGTGACCTCTGGGAGGTTCACCATCGGTGCTGGGTGTCTTCTTCCGTCGTGTTGGCCCTTATTGCTTCCAGGATCTGCTCCTCTAAGGTAATGACGGCCCTTTCAACGTCCTCCACGGTTTCTAGCCAGGGAATTTGTGCGATGTACTGCTGCAGGTGCTGCCGGTACGATTCCCAGTCCGTTCGTCTCTTCGTGAAGGTGGCGTTGTCATCACCCGCCTGTCCTCCTAGGGTTAGGAAGATCGGGTTGTGCTTGGTAGATCCCTACGTTCTGGTGGTGATCTCTGCCTCGAAGGTCATCTCCTTTAGGATCGCGATGTCCAGTACGTCTGGCCTGTGTCTGCCGTTGTCGAAGGTGGGCTGGTCCGGTCCTACCACCAGCAGTTCGTCGGCGTGCTGTCCCAGGAACCTCTGCAGCTCTCGTCCTCGAGTGTTGGTTATGCCGCTGTTCCATTCCTGGGATTTGGCGTTGAAATCGCCAATTGCGACGACCTGTGTCCTGGCTGGCAGGATTGCGTCCAGATCCCCCGAGCGTGAGACCACTTGTATGTCGCATTTCGCGCTGTGGACACTACTACGGCGGTGGCGTTCATGTTTTCTAGCTCAGGCAGTACTGTCGGATGGTGGGCTACGGTTTTCTTCACCAGTAGGGCCATTCCTCTCGCGGGTTGCTGAGGGTTGTTTACCCAATCCATCCTGTAGGTGTAGTATCCTGGGAAGTTGATCTCTTTGGCCGGGGTCATCTTGGTTTCCTGCAGTGCCATGACGTCTATGTCGTACCTGGTCAGGAGCTCTTCGACTTCAAGTCTCCTTTCTCGCAGGCCGTTGACATTCCAGGCCGCCATCTGCAGGACTTCCGGTTTAACCTGTAAAGGCATTACAGGTTAGTAAGGTTTGGCATTTGTGCAAAAAATGCGCTCATTGCTGAGCACATTTGTTGCATTTGAGCGAGCATCGCAGTGAGGTTTTTGGCATCTGGCGATGCCTGTTGTTTTGCGGCAGGGGCGGTGTTTTGCCCTGCCTTGCCCTGGGCTACCCTTGCGTAGCTCATTCCGGATCCCGCGCTGCTTCTCTGTGTCTGCGGTGCCGTCCTGGGTGCTGGCTTCTGCGGTTCTTGGGGTACTTTGGACACCCCATGTAGCTGGCCGGGTGGGCCCCCTGGCAGTTCGCGCACTTGGCCGGTGCGTTTGCCTTCTTCTTGCACTCCGTCGTCCGGTGTGCCTCGCCGCACTTCACGCATTTCGGCTGCGCGGTGCACCTGGATTGGCCATGGCCGAAACACTGGCAGAGGTGGCACTGGGATGCCGCTACCTTCGATCGCTGTCTCTCGGTCCTTATGACTAGCGAACAGCACCTCGTCACTTGGAGTGTCTTATCCTGGTCCTGTGGGACTAGGACAAGCATGAAGGGCACCTCCTGTTTTGTTCGTCTCGACATCATTCTCTGCACCGCGGTAGGTGCCAATCCTTGTTCCTGGAGGTCTTCTGCCACTTCTTTGCAGGTAACGCCGCTCGGGGTCCCTCGAATGACCACACGTAGCTGCCGTTCCTCGGGCAGAGCGTACGTGTGGTACTCCCTCTTTTCATTCGCGAACATCTTCGTCATCTTCCGATAATCCTCTGACGTCGCGGGCTCGATGGAGATTCCTTCCCCGGTAACTTTACCCTTCTTGAAGTTTATTCCGGTTTCCGTTTTGTACCTTTCAGTGAGCTCGTCGATCTTCTGTCTAAGGGCCTGGTTTTCTTCTGTCAGCCGTCTTATCGTTTCTTTGTAACTGTTGTCCCTTGGCGTTGGGGTGCCCCCTCGGGAGCTACCGCTCTGGGATGTTTCGTCCTCGCTGTATTCCATGCTACCGTCAATAGAGAGTCACAGACTATTAGAAATTTTGACTGTTGTATCAATATACGACAAAATTGTAATGACTGCCAGATCGCGTATAGTTCAGCAGTGTACACCGACGAGTCAGGCGGAAGTGTCCAAGAGGTCTACACCCTCATTTACGAAAGAGCTACCTACCCCAGATTCTGTTTTTGATCCATCTGTATAAATAGTGACTGTATCGGTATATGTATTCAAAATTTGTAGGAAACTAGATCTGTACAGTAAGGGGCTTGTATCCTGCTTGTTCATCAATGATAAATCCCGGCGACAGATGGGTTGACGAATTATCCAGGGAGGTACTTCACGCCAACTAATTACAAACGTGTCCTGAAGTTCATAATGGAGATTAGAAAGCGCTTCGTGAGCCCTTACTCGAGCTGGTCTGGTGATGGTCGGTCGTTGCTCGTATCTTGTTCTGTAACTACTTAGCAAAGTATGATTGTGATGATTCGGTTGAGCTATAATATTATTCATGTATGTTAAAAGCATACGATCTCGTCGCAGTCTTAAAGGCAGCGTGCCAGAGTTGCAGCAATGCTGATTGCCGGACTAGTTCGAAAAGCACCGATTGCATACCGAATACCGGGGACATGGTGCATTCACCTAATCTAATCGTTTAAATACCGATTTTCTTGCGGACGAATAAACAACACAACCATAGTCTATTTTTGATAAGACAAGGGATTTATAGACCCTAAGAACAACTTCAACATCAGCACCCCATTTGGTATTCGCAAGACACTTAATTGCATTTAGCGCTTTCTTGCATCTTGATACTAGGCCTTCAATATGCTGATGCCACGTAAGCCGACTATCGAATGTGAGACCAAGGAATCTAACAGACGGATTACAAGCGATCCAAACACCATTTAGTTGCAGACGTGGCTCGTAATGAGGCTTACGCAATCTGCAAAAATCCACGCAGGAAGTTTTAGTTGGACAAAACTTAAAGCCCATCGAACGAACATTGTTATTCATTTGGTCGATGGCTCTTTGTAAAGTAACATTGATTTGAGGAATTGTTTTCCCGGAAAAAAAAATTGCCAAGTCATCTACTGGTTCAGGTTGGGCAAAAGCAGTCTGAGACTGAGCCCCGCCTTAATAAAGTCATATTATTATTATTATATAGGCACTTTCCTATAGAGGGTTCCAACGATGAGGTAATATTATTTACTGCAATGGCAAAGAGGGTTACACTTAAGGTCGAACCTTGGGGAACACCATTTTCTGAGCGACGTATTGATGACAGACAATCTCTAACGCAAAAATTACGTTCCGTGAGAAAGGCCTGTATAAAAATAGGAAGGCGGCTTAGGAAACCCCACCGATGAAGGTTGTGCAGAATCCTATAACGCCACGTTAGATCATATGCTTTCTCGAGATCAAAGAATACCGCAACTAGATGTTCTCTTGCTGGATGGCACTTTCTATATAAACTAAATGATCAATTGTGGAGTGATGTTTTCGAAAGCCAGCTTGATGGGACACCAAGAGATTTTGGGTTTCCAAACACCAGATTAGCCTATTGTTGATCATCCGCTCTAATATTTTACTTAGGCAGCATGTCAAACTGACTCTTTGACTTGATTTAGGGCTCCCTCAAGTTCTAACATAGAGAAAGATACATTGTATTCTAGATTTTCAAGAGTCATAAAGTCAAGTGACTGTTCTCGATCTTCTTTATTAGCTAGGAACTCAGGGTCAGGGTCAGGTTGCTACTGGTTGATTCAAAGTGGTTTGCAAGGACTTCTGCTATATCCATAGAGTTTGTGATTGTATCTCCATTTACGACCAGGGACGATCTATGGCCCGAGATTGCTCGCACTTTATGCCATATATCTGATGTAGTTGTATCACTGGTAATGGATGTTACATATTCGTTCCACGACTGACGCTTACTACTGAGAACGATACGTCTAGCCTGGGCACGAATCTTTTTAAATGTGATAAGGTTCCCTTGCGTTGGGTATCTTCTAAATCTATTGAAGGCTTTCTTCTTTTTGGCGATAGCATCTCTGATTTCAGCACTCCACCATGGGACAGACTTTCTTAAAGCATGACCATCGCAGCGGTAATAACACTGCATGAAAAGTTATCAACATCAAGTTCTATATCGCCACTGAGTATAATTTGATCTATGTTCTGGTTAAAAGCATCCCAATTTGCACGATTAAGTTGCCATCTTCGAGGAGGTGGGTAATCAATCGTGGAGGTACCTGTTGAGATAGATATCGGAAAGTGGTCACTACTATTAAGATGGTCCGAAGGTTGCCACGTGAGGCGTGCTGCTAATTGTGGTGATTAAATCGATAAATCAATCGCAGAGAAATCGGAGGATCTAGCATTAAAGTATGTTGGAACACCAGAATTGAGAAGGACCAAGTTTTCATCTTCTAGTTGTTCAATGATATGACCACGAGCGTCCCTGCGATAGAACCCCATAATGGATTGTGGGCATTAAAGTCGCCTAGTAGCAGAAATGGAGTTGGGAGCTGATTAATCAACGATAATAAATCATCATTCTGCCAGTCAAAGCGTGGAAGATAAATGCTACAGATTGATATTGGGAACGGAATGAATATCCGGACTGCTACTACCTGTCGAGTACTGTTTAAGACAATATTAGCACAATGGATGTCTTCTCTTATCAAGATAGCTACACCTCCTCTGGCCCTTCTATCTGGTGGGTCGTCTTTCCGAAAGCAGTTATATCCTCGAAGAGAGTAGGGTTGCCGTGGTAGGAAATGCGTTTCTTGAAGGCAGATACACAGCGGTAACAGCTCGGATATTACGATTTTTAACTGGCAGTAGTGTTGTATACATCCATTGCAATTCCATTGAATGATTTGGTCTGTGAAGCCTAATTAGTTGTTTCCGTGACTTACCCTTTGGCCACCCTTTCTTTTTCCGCTTCTTATGGCCAGCTTCAGATGACAAGCTTGAGTCAGACCCTATTGTTGACGTATAGGGGGTTTGTTTATTCTTGTTCTGGCCTAGTGGAAGACTAGACCGCGAGAGTTGGTCGGGAGAATGTCTGTTCTCGGTCGGGGGTGGTAATGAGATAGATTGGGGGTCTCCTTCCGCTTGGGAGGAGGCAGTGTTTTTGGAGGTAGATGGGGTTGCCTTTTGACTAGTGGCAACAGTTTTTGCTTTGGTAGGGGATTGATTACCTAGGCTTTGCAGTCAGAGTTTGTTCGATAATGGCTTAATGGTCGGTGTCATCTGCTGAATTAGTTTACCGATTTCATTGGTTGATACGGTGGGTGTCATTTGTGCTACTTGAGAATATGTGGTATCAGAAACCGTAGAGTTGGAACGCGTTTTTTTGCCTCTGGATAACTAAGGCGTTCGGATGTTTTAATGGTCTGAATCTGGACTTCTCGCTTGTAGGTAGGACAATTTCGAGACTTACAAGAGTGTGCCAGTACACAATTTATACATTTCGGAGTGTCTGGGCATGGATCGTCACCGGGTGGTGGGCTTCTGCAGAAACACATCTGGTCGGACTTACACCTTTCTTGAGTATGGCCAAACCCCTGACAATTATAACATTTTAGCGGTGGCGGTATATATGGCCGCACATCTAAGCGATATATTCCGGCAGTAACACAGTAAGGGAGAATCTGTCGATCAAACGTAAGGATATGGGGAGCTGAGGGCTTCCGTTCTCCATCTTGCATGCGCGTTAAACGTTTACAGGCTATAACCCCTTGATTTTTCATTTCTGTCACTATTTCCGCATCTGTGCACATTAATAGATCGTGACATACTACAACACCTCTTGAGTTATTTAGAGTAGTATGAGGAACTACCTTAATGTCAATCTGGCCAAGTCGCTTGCTTGCTAGCAGTCTTGGAGTCTGACGAATATCCCTGACTTCCACAAGTAACCCATTTGCAGTCTTCTTTGCCTGTTTTACAGGTCCACCAGTGATTGCTGTGAGCTCCCTTCATAATATGAACGGACTAATTTGCTTAAAGTCGCCTTCTTCTCGTGAAATCATTAGAAATCGCGGAGTTGGCGGGCTATACACTTTTGATGTAACGTCTATTGGGCGTTGCCTCAACGGTTCTGTACGCCTACTTCGGCGTCTTTTGACGCATTCGGCAGAAGATGTAGGTGTTTGATAGTCCATGCGGACTTCTGCACCTATGTTATTTAGTGCGTTTGGAGGGGCACTACCCTCTTTAGTTGATTTAGGAGGTATATTCATATAATTCCCACGAGTTGGGACGAACTAAAGGTCCAGCACGGCAGTGCGCCCTTACCGTGCTAAGGCTAACTTTAACACCAGAGGCGGCCAGGTATCTAATGTCAATCGTTAGTGACTCACTTTCGTGGAGCCATTCACCTCTTAGCACGGTACGGCTGACATCGTAGGTTCCGCTCCATTTACGTCGAGGAGACGGGCTCGGGTACCTCGGGTTTGTCAAACCCGTACTCATTAGATAAACTAATGAGCCCCTGAAGGGTTTATATTATTAACATTATTATTTATATTTTTATTTCTATTATTTTTATGTTAATTCTTAATATGTGGTTTAGATAAAATACGTTTGTTCCATGGTTTGATTAAATAATCTCCATCACATTCAACACGATGTTTTTTTAATGTATTTTGACGAACATTACTATCCTCATGTCTGGTCCAATTTTTTTTAGTATATCTTCTTTACTGAAATCACAATGTTGCATTTTTCTTTTTTGTCTACTATTTATAGGAGAAAAAATTCTCAAAAATATTTTTTTAATTTGCGCCTACTATTTAATTGTAAAAATGTATATGATTCTTGTTTTTTATTTAGAAATAAAATTTACAAAAAATATTTTTTTAAATTTATATCTACTATTTAATTGTAACACTTTTATTTTTAAATTACTATTATCCCCTATACAACCTTAGGCGAGAATTGTATAGGGGATATACCATCCTTCGGAGGAGATGTAAAGCCGTCGGTCACTTGTCTATTAAATGTTGGGAAGTAAAAGATCCGAAAAGGCCGACGTTAAATAAATATATATATATATATATATATATACACATCTTTATATCAATTCTGAACCATTAGACAATTCATACAATCCTGAACCAGCTATTTATAGAAGTGATAGACAAAAAATATTTGTTTATATTGGAGTATATAGGGGATCGGATAACCTATTCTGTAAAATATACTTTGATATTTTTATAATTAAACATAGGTGTATATCTACACACTAATGACATCATCCTGAACCAATACGTTAATATGACAAAGCTGAACCATTTTATACAGTAATATATAGCTGAATGTTACATCCTGAACCACTTCAATGTTGCCATATTTAAATACTATAGGATAGCTACCTGCTACGTTTGTATTGCCAAGGGTCATAAAATACTCGGACTTCTCGCATATGCTTCTTACGCACAAATGAAATTTTATATGTATCAAGTGTAAGTATCTTTCTGAAAGAAGGGGATGAATT
Organism: Leptura quadrifasciata; assembly: GCA_963675555.1. Classification (NCBI taxonomy): domain Eukaryota; kingdom Metazoa; phylum Arthropoda; class Insecta; order Coleoptera; family Cerambycidae; genus Leptura; species Leptura quadrifasciata. The sequence continues at coordinate 53,009,661 of OY776680.1, forward strand.
TTAGGTATTTAAATTGTAAAAGGCTAGAATAAATACGGTTTATTTTTAATTTTTGCTATTTTAAATATACAGGGTGTCGTAATTACGTGCAAAAAATTTAGCTGTAGATTGCCTGTCGAAAATTAAGACCGAGTTCTTCGTATAAAACTTTTCAAAACAACCTTTTCCTGTCCAGCTACACTCCCTTAAAGGGGTGTGCCAAAAAAAGGTTTTTAATTTATATCTCAAAATAACGTAATCGGAAAAAGACGAAATTTGGCACATCTCTCTTACTCATCAAAGGGCATCTAATTAAATCATGTCATCCACCTAGCATGTACACGAAGGGGTGAAATTTACTACCCTTTTAGAAATTTTGTAAATATCTTTGTGCCTGCTCTTTTCTTAAGTTAAAAAAATAACTAAACATTATGATTAATTTAGAAACTTTTTCATCTCTTCAAAAAAATTCGTAAAATCGACCATTTTTGGGAAAAAAATTAAATTACATCTGCCTAAGTGATCAATCAAAAGCTATGAGTAAAATTATATTAGTGTAAAATACTAAAAGTAGGCTGGTGTCAAATTATAATCTGACAATATTACGTTGTTTCTTGCCTTTGAAATAATAAGATAATCATTGCTTATTACTTAATACTAGTATTTTTCTAACCAGATTTTAAAATGCATAGTTCTAGTAATGAGGAATAATATGCAGACATACATTTAATTTATGGTGAATGTAAAGGAAATGCTTCAGCGGCAAAAGAACGATATCGTCATAAGTTCTCTACACGTACTGTGTCAAACGTTCGTACTTTTTCTAATATTTACTTGAGGTTAAAAAAAAAGGAGGTGTTTTAAAAAAACAAGTCATGATTGTGATCGTCGGAGACAAATAGGAGATGCAATGGAGGCACACATATTAAATACATTATTTTGGTGAACATCTTGAATATAGTATTAGACTGGCTGCTCATCAATTCCACACAACAAAAACATCAGTATGGAGGATTTTGAAAATATGAAAATGCAAGGACTTTACCCTTATCATTTACAGAGAATACAAGAGCTGTTCCCTCGTGACTTTCCAGTAAGACTTGATTTTTGTAGAATTATACTTAGAAAGCCATTACATTTTACAGTACTATTCACAGATGAATGCTGCTTTACTCGACGTGGAGATTTAAATATTCGTAACTAGCATTTCTGGAGGGACGATAATCCTCACGCTGTTGTAAATGGAGGATGTCAATACAACTTTTCAATAAATATTTGGGCCGGAATTATAGACAATAAATTAATAGGGCCTTTTGAGTTACCAAACAGATTAAATGGTCCAGCTTATTTAAACTTTTTATAAAATGACCTGTATCAACTTATAGACGATTTTCCTCTTGGATTACGTCAAACACTTTGGTTTATGCAGAATGGTGCGCCACCTCATTATTCTTTAGACGTTCAAGAATGGCTACCCTCAACATTTAGAAATCGATGGATTGGCAGGGGGCGAGAAGCCACAATTAAATGGCCCCTCGGTCCCCAGATATGAATGCACTGGACTTTTACTTTTGTGGCCACTTGAAAAATGTTGTTTACTCGACACCTATCCCTAGCGTCGAAGTTTTAAGAGTGAAAATTTTTACTGCTGCCAATGAAGTTCGAAACTCCACATGTTTTACATATAGAAGGCAGGTATGGCAATTTTAGGAAACGGTTGCAAACGTGTATTCAAGTTGGAGGTCGTCATTTTGAACAAATGCTTTAATATCTAAAAACAACAATCGTTGTCTTCATGTTTAAATTTTTTTACAGTCTAAATTCATCTTTTTTCCGATTACGCTATTTTGAGATAGAAATTAAAAACCGTTTTTGGCACGCTCCTTTAAGGGATTGTTGCTGGACAGAAAAGAGTTATTTTATACGGAGAACCCGTCTTATTTTTCGACAGAGAATCTACAGTTAAATTTTTTGCATGTTATTTCCAAACATCCTGTATATGTATATATATTTACTTTTAAAAAGTTTAGTGTTTAGAAGTTGTTTTCAGATATATGGGAGGTTCCCCTAATAATCATCACTTTTTTGTAACAATTCCCTTAATATTTCTATCTTAATTTTTCATTCTATATTTAACTGTATTATTTTCCGTTCTGGTTTAAAAGGAAGTTTCACTTCTGAATGACTTTTGATTATGCCTAAGGTTGACTTTTTTAGAGAGAACCAAACAATGATAAAAAAAATTAAAGAGTCAAATTTTAAACGTCAATATTTTGAAAACGGATATAATGGAGTGGATATATCCAAATTATTGCTTTATGTGGAATTGTGGTATTGTCTGGAAAGTTGGAAAAATAGTTCAGATAGATACAAGTTGTAGAACAACATACAATGCTCAACCTAAGGAACATATTTTTTTAAATAATTTATTTTTTGAATCATGTTTTATTCTTTTTATTTATTCATTTATTTAATTACGATATCCGACAGGGGCAGTGCTCAGTTATAGGATAAAGAGAGGAATATTACAATCACGAATGAATTGGAATAAAAATGCATGTTAATCATAAACAAAATTAAATATAATATTTTTAGTCGCAAACTCCTCTATAAAATCCTTATTTTACTATAAGGAACGTAACCAGACCGCAACCAACAGCTACTCTCCGGGCTATGTGCCCCGCCGAGCGCTGAATTACAAGTTACAAGTCTGGCGCGTTAAGTGTAATAATTGCATATTACCATCAAAACCCTAATGCTTCGATTGCAACAAACACCAGCCGAAAGACTGATCCTACTTAAAAGAGCTCTCTTGCCAGTCGTCACACACCACTTGCAGACTGTAGTTTCGAGCTGTTGGCTCTCGGCAGTGCAAAGTAGGCATGTGACGACTGACACGAGGATCCTTTGACTATTTGGTAACATTCCGGTATTTTTACATGTAAAACAGTCAGCAGGCGCCATCTAGCGGTCCAGTGTCTGTTGCAATCGAAAAATAAATAGCCTGACTGGGCTAATATTAAATATAATAATAATATTAAATATAATATTTTTAGTCACAAACTCCTCTATAAAATCCTTATTTTACTATAAGTTTTAATGATTTATAGATAAATTGATAGATTGATAGTTTTAACCTATAATTGCGTTCATTTTTAGACCTATGCCTATGTCGTGATTGGTTTGAATGTCTTGCCCCTCCGCACTCCACTTATTCCAAGTTGTACATAAAAGGTAAACTTTGTTTCGTATAAATGAGAATTGAACGGGGCAAAATTTTATTATCTATGATTTTCATATTAGTACTAGGTCTAAAAAGTAGACTATTGAAATTTTAGGTGAAAATGTCAATTTGTTTAGTTGTGTATTTGTTACTTTTAGCCTCAATCCTTGCTATAAATTCACATTAAAATTTGTCAGAAAGAAAAATGGTATAGCATTATTTAAAGCCTTTTTGCATTGTAGGGGGATTAGAGAATATAAGAAACAAGTCCCTAATATTCATAAATATTCTTTTAAGTGAGCAATGAGATTTAATTCTTAATTTTAAGTAATATACTTAAAAACTTACATTGTGCCTAAAAATATACCGATTATGAAAATCAAATACATTTTAAGGCAGTATTAAAAGATTATTTTTGTTTGATAGTGTATCCGTGAAGCATCCGGCATTAAATTATTCTTTAAAATATAGGTATTTTAGCTAGAACATAAAACGGATAGGTTATCGTCCGTCCAGGTGCAAAAATAGTATCGCCGAGCTTATTAAATTAATTTTTAATTTGAGGAGTTATCTTTATTTTGAAAAACTTAAACTATAAATAATTCTTTCAATATTCGAAGAATGGGATGCTGTTAGCTTAGCACAATTTATTTTTTTAATATTTGCACGCTAATAAATTACTCTTTGTAGATATACAGTGTGTTACAAAAATAGCTATCACTAGAAATATTTACATATAACATATTACATAAACACCAGACAATATTATATTTCTACATACAAAGCGAAAAATTACAGGAAGTTCTCTTATTTTTAACAATCATACATAGAAAAGTATATATAAATTTGTCTTTTTATTTCGTCTCATACCATCAAAATATTCCAACCGGTTATAATACAAAGATGCGCACTGTAAAACTCTAAATAAAAATCCTCACCATATTACATTTCAATATAAGTTTAACGATAGCTAGCAACAATTTATTTCTTGAATCACGTTTTTCCTCCTTTTTCTTTATTTATTAACAATATTTTTACAATTACAAAATTTCAATCACAAATTGAATTAGATTACAAATATATATTATGTTAGATATAAATAAAATTTTATACGTAGAATAGTTATGGTATAATTTGTACATGGTAACATTTTTGGAAAGAGGGTGAAACAAATGTCTCCCATAGACCATTTAGGTATTTAAATTTTAAAGAGCCTGGGTGGTCGAGCGGCCGACAGCGAAGACTTGACTTTAATTTATTATTGTGAATTTAAAAGACTTTATTCTACTTTGAGCATATACTAATGCACAAATAACATTAATAAAAATGGCATTTACTTACTGCTCTTATAATATTTAGTATTTAAGAAGTGGTAAAATTTTTTGTTTCGTTCGGTATTAAGGTTTCAAATGGTAGCTGTTATAACTTCATAGTAGAATAGAATAAGAGGATAAGATAAAACAAAAGTCAATGGTTAAAGTGCTGTTCTTTGTTACACATGTTACCCATAAACAAAACAAAATTGGGTATTTAAATTTTAAAGGGACACAATATATAACACTGTGTGGTCCACTAGAGTCCGGCGCCAAATCTGAGACACCCATATATTGTAATATTTGTATGATCAAGTTTTATTTATATAACAAATGAACCAACGGTTAGTAGAAGACTTTACATTAATTTACTATTGTTGGTTTAAAATATCATTCATTGTATTTTGAGCATTCCAGTCACTTGTACTTAATAAACATTTTATATCGGTGTTTCGATTTTATTTTAAATTACATTGGATTAAACCGATATTTAACAACTCTTAATATTTATCTTATGGTTTGGTATTTTTGGCGTAAACTAATGCGTAAATAGTGTATAATTTTGGTATTTTATATATACGGCTCGAAGAACCATGTATATTTGTGGTGATTGTTGGTTAAATCACTCTGGTTGTGCTGCTGCACCACATCTGAAGTTTCTTTGGTATTAATTGAAATAAACACGATAGTTTATTCCAAAACGGTTTTAATATTTACACGTATATTTACAGTATATACAGATATTGGTAATTTACAAGTTTAAGTGTGTATCTAGATGATGTTACTCGTTCGGAATCTAAATGTGGACTCTCTGAATATAAAGTGAAATAATTCGTTTCTAATACCCCTACCTAGACATGGGGTAGCAATAGGTACATTGGTTTTCCCTAATTGCAATGGGATAATAGCTATATTACAAATTTCTCCTAAATTGTTATATATCTAAATAGAGGGCTGTAAATAATATAAATACTTGTGAATAACAAATGGAAATGAAAGTAATAAACAAATATTGTTATATGAGGGTACGCAGACCCTAATAAAAACTTATTTAAAAGGTTTAACATTTACAAATATTTGCAGATGTTATTAATTAGTACTCAGGTCAGTACTTCACAAATTTCATAAAAATTATAAATTTTTTATATTATACATATGCAGCGCGAACATGCCGCCCGCCTTAAAAGGATATGCTTTCAACTAAACTATGCTATAATTATTTAAATATAAGTAATGTCATTATTACACTATGGCTTAAAATTAGCACAAAATATTATCCCTCAATTCATAAATGGGTAGAACACACACTTTTGACACAGGACGCTTTACAACGGTGCCACTAGCAGTTTTTACTGAGATAACTCTGGTTATCCCATCCTTACCGGGATAAAGTTCAACAACACGTCCAAGCTGCCATTTGGTGGTAGATGTACTCTCGTTTCAATCAAAAAGTGTGCAGGGGTAAGAGGTTCAGGGTAATTAGCATCAGATGATGAAGGATTTAGAGGACGTGAATTTAAAACTGCTTCAATTTGTGTTAGCAGGGTTTAAAATTGCTCAAAGGCTAAATATGTAATAGCTACTCGATACATTGGTAAATTATTCCTTTTATCATATTTTTGCCTAAATTGGATATTTTTTTTTGTAGGGAGGCTAATAAAATGTTTGCCCCACAATGCAATAAACATAATTGCTCAGCCTTTATAACGAGGTATGTTAGCTGATGTGAAACAGGTAAAACTATTGGGTGCCCCTTAGAATAATTAAAATTGGATTGTTCAATTCGACCTCCAACTCTTAAAATTTGATTATCATCCAAAAAAGGATTAAGTGAAAGGAAAAGACTGTTAGATTCTATGGGTTTATCTCGGCAGAAAATGCTTCAAACTGGGCATTCCTAGTTATTTTTTCTAATGAAATTATAAGTTCTAAGGCTGTAAGAGGACCCGTAAATTTTTTATTAGGGTTTTTCAAGTTATTTATAAATCTAATACAATAAACAGTGACACGTTTTAATTTATTTAAGCATGAATATCTGGAAAATATGTCCCACTTATCAGAAAGCGTCGCAATATTTGCGACAGTTCGAACCTCTAGTTGAGTATTCTTAATATTTGAAATTTGTTGGGGCCATTTTAGGTTACTATTGACTAGCCATATAGGTCCATTCCAACATAAGCCTTTAGAAATCATTTGCTCCAGGGATATTAAATCTGCCGGATTTTCGTTTGTTTCTACATGTCTCCAGTCGTTAATTTTAGTTTCGGCCAGACGATTGACGACAAATGTTTTCAATTTATTCAGAGCCGCTTGGCTCCAACTTAAGGGAACGGTTGAATCACACCAATAAAAAACTCTTTCAAAATTAATTTCTATAGAGTGTTTTACTTTTGCAACTAATTGTGCCAACAAAATTGCCCCACATAATTCGAGGCGTGGAACTGTAGAGTTTTTTAAAGGAGCAACACGAAATTTGGCGCAGAGTAAGTTAACTTGAATGAAACCCGATATATCTGTATCTTTAACATATATAGAGGCTCCATATGCCTTTTCTGAAGCATCACAAAAACCATGCAATTCAATAATTTGTGCTTTTTTATGCAAAACATGTCTAGAAATTCTTAGTGACTGCAAATTATGTAATGGATTCTACAATCGCAACCAAATCGCGTTTAAATCAAGAGGTATAGCCTCATCCCAAGATAATTTAAGTTGCCATAATTTTTCAATAATTAGTTTGGCATGTATAATCAAGCGACTTAATAGCCGCCCTAAAGGACCGCATATTTCAGCGACTACAGACAAGATAGTTCGTTTCGAATTGTTTGGCATGTTTTTGAATTTCGTACAAAAGAGTACTTGGTTTTGGGTCCCACAAAATATTTAATGTTTTGCTTTTGGACTCACAATTAAATTGAAAATATTGTATTTCTTGCTTGTTAATGCAATTAATTTTATTTAGTAAATCAAAATTATTGGACGGCCATTTACGAAGTTCAAAGCCTGCTGAAAATAATATATATATATAATCATGTTTTGAGTATTTATGGCCTCGTCAAAGGAATTAGAACCTGTTATTAGGTCTTCCACAAAAAAATCATCTTCAACAATTTGTGAAGTGTTTGGGCACTCATTGCGATTATCAATAGCCAATTGTTTCAAGCAACACACTGCTAGAAATAATGCAGATACAGTGCCATAAGTAATTGTAGTCAATTGATAATAATTTATTGGCTCATCTGCACTAGATCGCCTCAAGATTAATTGTAAATTTCTTTGGCTTTCTTCTAGTAATATTTGCCGGAACATTTTGGCAATGTCCGCAGTGAAAACATATGAATGTTTGCGAAAACGTAATAATATAGAAAATGAATTATTTTGAATAACAAGACCTGCACATTGGATATCACTTAATGAAATGCCATTGGATTTTTTTGCAGATCCGTCAAAAACTATGCGGACTTTTGTGGTAGCGCTTGTTTCTTTAATTACCGCATGATGGGGTAAATAATAATGAGGGTAATTAATTGAATTTTGGCATATTTTGGTCATGTGACCTAATTCCTCATATTCTCTTAAACAATTGTTATATTCTATTTTTGATTTAGAATTTTCATTCAATTTTCGCTCTAGCGAATGTAATTTTGCTACAGCGAATTCTATAGATTCACCAATTTCAACATTATTTTGCTGAAGAGAATTTTTTTTTAGTGAATCGCCCTTCATCGGAACGTTTGGTGGTTTTTGTCAAGTGCTCTTCATAGAGGCGCTCGTCAGATGAATATGTCTTATAATTATTATCACGAAACTCTTTTTCTAATTGATTATCAATAGGTTTATTACAAATAACACTAAAATAAGCTAATGAATTATTAGAATGGGTGTCTATATTTTGAATAAAGGTTCCCCCTATAATCCAACCCAATTTTGTGTTTTGCAGCATAGGCTTATTTTTGCCTAGGTTATGTTGTTCCACACATAGTAGTTCCCAGAATATACTTGCCCCTAATAATAGATCGATTTTACTTGAAACATTACATTTGGGGTCAGATAATCGAATGTTTTGAGGTATATTTAATTCAGATAAATTGAATGAATTCGCAGGTAAACAATCGGTAATTTTTTCTAAAACAAGACAAGAAATTTGTTTCTGGTAGTTATTTACACGAGATTTAAACTGTAGATTCGTCTTGAAGTTAATGTTTGAAGTTAATTGACTAATGCCAGAAATGGTGGAACTAAAACGAAATTTTCGTAAACCTAGACGGTTACATAATTCATTGGTTATAAAATTTGATTGTGAACCTGGGTCCAGCAATGCCCTATAAAAGTGGACGTTGCCATATGTCATAAACTGTAACGCTCGCCGTTGACAACAAAATTTGCGAATTAGTTGAACAATGGTTTGCGTAAGACAATTGCGTGGACACATTCTCAGATATTTCATTAGTATTTATTGAATTGTAATCAATTGAGCTTTGGCTCGTACTGGGTTGTTCATTGCTTTGGCTTGGGCTGGGCTGTTCATTGCTATTATTATTAGTGATGTGTGGTGTATTGTTAGAGTATTCGATATATAACATTACATTATGTTTTCTATTACATTTTCTGCAGGGTTGTAACCTACAGTCTTTAGTTATATGGTTTTTCTTTAAACAATTTAAACATAATTGCAAGCGTTTTGCTTCAGCTATACGCTGATTCACATTTAATTTTAAATAAGACTCACAATTATAAATTGCATGTGAAGCCTTGCAAAAATTGCAGCTGACCTTGTGGGTACTTAAATGAGCATTCGTACTTTTATTATTATTTCTATTATTTGATTTGTTATGAGAGTAATTCAAATTAAAAGGGTTTCGATCTGGCTTACCGGCCTCTAACGATCCAAGATACTTGCAATGATCTTCGAGAAAATCCAGAAATTCTTTCAATGCCAGGAAATCTTTAGCTGGTTTAAACGATTCCCATGCACGCCTTACTGAATTGCATAATTTGGATGCCAGAATATAAATAATTAACGTATCGCTGGTAGGTTGTTCGTATATTTTTAATGATTGTAAATGTTGCAATGCACTATCTAGAAATCTTTGCACCGGGAGATAAGCGTCTCGTTGAATAGTTTCTAAGTTAAAAAGTGATTTGATACCATTCTGAACAATAAGTTTTTTATTTTCAAACCGTTTGTGCAAAAGTTGCCAAGCGGGCTGAATTATCTGAACAAATTTTTAAGGTTTGTATTACTTTACTGGCTTCTCCCGTTAAAGTTGAATTTAAATAATAGAATTTTTCCACATTATTTAACTCAAGATTTTTATGAATAAGAGTATCAAAGGCATCTCGAAAACCTACCCATTTTTCAAATTCACCATTAAACGACGGTAAGGTTATTTTTGGTAAAGATATGGAACTTTTTCCCATATTTAGTGAGCCGATATTGACTTTATTATCATTTAAATTAGGAGTATCGTTTTTCTTAATGTATATTTTAATTTTAGATGTAGTATCATAAAGAGAGAAGAGTTAGAAGATTTTGAAAATAAATCTTCTAACTCTTCTTCGTGACTTTCGGCATCAGATTTTAAGATTATTTTTGAATGAATAAGTTTAAATTCTGTCAATAACGCTTCATTTTGAGTTAGGCGCTCTTTTAAATTAACTAAATTGTCGTCATTAATTTTTTCAATATTTGAAATTGAATTAAAATATTTTTCTAGCCTTGTTAGGCTAGTTTTTAATTGGCCCCTTTGGGAAATTAAATTTTTTAACTCAGCCATTGTAACAAATTGAATTAGTTTTAAATAAAAAAGTGGGTAAAAAAGGATAAAATATTAAGGATACACACTTAACACTTACTTGGATACTTTTAGTGGAAAGTCTCGAGTAGAGATGTTTTTTACAGCTTGATGCGTTCCTAAGTCGCACTCCTACTAGTTATATTGATGCACTTCTATGTTGCACTCGTTCCTGGTTTTCCTGATGCACTATTATGTTGCACTCGTGGTTTTTTACTTATTTTAACTCGAAGGACCATATATAGTTGTGGTGTTTTATCTATCCGGCTCGAAGGACCATGTATAATTTTGGTATTTTATATATACGGCTCGAAGAACCATGTATATTTGTGGTGATTGTTGGTTAAATCACTCTGGTTGTGCTGCTGCACCACATCTGAAGTTTGTTGTTTCTTTGGTAGTAATTGAAATAAACACGATAGTTTATTCCAAAGCGGTTTTAATATTTACACGTATATTTACAGTATATAGAGATATTGGTAATTTACAAGTTTAAGTGTGTATCTAGATAATGTTACTCGTTCGGAATCTAAACGTGGACTCTCTGAATGTAAAGTGAAATAATTCGTTTCTAATACCCCTATCTAGACATGGGGTAGCAATAGGTACATTGGTTTTCCCTAATTGCAATGGGATAATAGCTATATTACAAATTTCTCCTAAATTGTTATATATCTAAATAGAGGGCTGTAAATAATATAAATACTTGTGAATAACAAATGGAAATGAAAGTAATAAACAAATATTGTTATATGAGGGTACGCAGACCCTAATAAAAACTTATTTAAAAGGTTTAACATTAACAAATATTTGCAGATGTTATTAATTAGTACTCAGGTTAGTACTTCACAAATTTCATAAAATTATAAATTTTTTATATTATACATATGCAGCGCGAACACATTTTATATCGGTATTTCGATTTTATTTTAAATTACATTGGATTAAACCGATATTTAACAACTCTTAATATTTATCTAATGGTTTGGTATTTTTGGCGTAAACTAATGCGTAAATAGTATTAATAAAAATATATATAATTATTTACCACTTTTCTAATATTTAGTATACAGCGTGTGTATTGAAACATGACCGTAAGTCTTAAAAAAATATCTTCGGAATTGATGCTGAAGTATAGTTCTTTTTGGTATTTTTGGCATAAACTAATACGTAATTAATATTAATCAAAATAACAATTATTTATTGCTTTTACAAAATTCAGTATATTTAGGAAGTGGTAATTTTTTCTTCGCGTGGCATTAAGGTTTAAAATGGAAGTTGTTATAACTTCACAGTAAAATTTATCGGTATGAAAAAGTATAATTGCACTGTTTATATCCTTTATTTGGCAGGATTAGAGAATATATATGAAACAGGATGCAAATTTTAACACAATATAGGCACTAATAATAATTTATCACAATTTAATAACACAGTACAGAACAGAAATATTTTTGTGAAAAGCTCCTTGTAGAAGCTTGAATACGAAAAATATTTCAGTTATTGATAAATATTCTTTTAAGCGAGCAGTCATATGTGATTCTTGGTATGTATAAATTATATGCTTAGATAAAATAGTATTGTGCGTAATAATATGCTAATTATAAAAATTCAACTAGTGTTAAAATAATATTTTTGTTTTAAAGTGGTTAGTATCAAGCACTCATTTATTTTTTAAAGTGTATTTAGTGGTTCCTAGGTTCTTGACTGGGCACATGCAAAAACAATAATGTCACTGAGTTTATTTATTTAATATTATATAATTTGATAAGTTACCTTTATTTAAAACATAAACTATAAATAATTCTTTCAATATTGGAAAAATGAGATCATAACCTCTCGCGCATTGCTGTCAGCTAGCACTTTTTAAAATTATTGTGTATTAGGTATACAGCGTGTTAGAAGAATAGCTAACATTGGGATTATTTACGTATAACATATCATATAAACACCAGATATATTTCTTCGACCAGGAAATAAAATATATGCAAGGCGGAAAATTACAAAAAGTTAGTACTTAAAGCATTTACTAATTGATCTACGTAATTTTACAATCATAAAACTTCTGTTTAAACACAGCAACATAAGTATTCTTCGATATATATTGGGCATTGTACATTGTTATGAATGAAACAATACTAATTGTTACGGGTCTCTAAATTCAGAAAATATATTTTATTAAATATGAATTTTTTAAAAAATCTGAATTTTTAGTATAATGAGGACAATTTAATTTGAAATTAGGAGAAAGATATTTATATAAGCAATTTTCACGTTACTGATTGCCTCTATACAGGTTGATTCACATAAAACTCCCCAGGCAGTTTCCGTATTAAAATGTTGTCAATGACAGTGGCGTCCGCGACGAAAAGAAAATTTTTGATGACTGGAACTTGGAAAGTATAATATTAAAGTTTGTTTAATTCTAAGTACTTTTTGCAGTATACACTTTTTTATTAAAACCAGTGGTTTTGGAGATAAATCGAAAAAAATTATTCAGTTCAATATTTTTAACACGCAAAAAAATTTAAATTCACTCAAAGGCGGGCGCTCATACAATAGGTACTTAGTTGAGAATATATATGAAACAGGATGCAAATTTTAACACAATATAGGCACTAATAATAATTTATCACAATTTAATAACACAGTACAGAACAGAAATATTTTTGTGAAAAGCTCCTTGTAGAAGCTTGAATACGAAAAATATTTCAGTTATTGATAAATATTCTTTTAAGCGAGCAGTCATATGTGATTCTTGGTATGTATAAATTATATGCTTAGATAAAATAGTATTGTGCGTAATAATATGCTAATTATAAAAATTCAACTAGTGTTAAAATAATATTTTTGTTTTAAAGTGGTTAGTATCAAGCACTCATTTATTTTTTAAAGTGTATTTAGTGGTTCCTAGGTTCTTGACTGGGCACATGCAAAAACAATAATGTCACTGAGTTTATTTATTTAGTATTATATAATTTGATAAGTTACCTTTATTTAAAACATAAACTATAAATAATTCTTTCAATATTGGAAAAATGAGATCATAACCTCTCGCGCATTGCTGTCAGCTAGCACTTTTTAAAATTATTGTGTATTAGGTATACAGCGTGTTAGAAGAATAGCTAACATTGGGATTATTTACGTATAACATATCATATAAACACCAGATATATTTCTTCGACCAGGAAATAAAATATATGCAAGGCGGAAAATTACAAAAAGTTAGTACTTAAAGCATTTACTAATTGATCTACGTAATTTTACAATCATAAAACTTCTGTTTAAACACAGCAACATAAGTATTCTTTGATATATATTGGGCATTGTACATTGTTATGAATGAAACAATACTAATTGTTACGGGTCTCTAAATTCAGAAAATATATTTTATTAAATATGAATTTTTTAAAAAATCTGAATTTTTAGTATAATGAGGACAATTTAATTTGAAATTAGGAGAAAGATATTTATATAAGCAATTTTCACGTTACTGATTGCCTCTATACAGGTTGATTCACATAAAACTCCCCAGGCAGTTTCCGTATTAAAATGTTGTCAATGACAGTGGCGTCCGCGACGAAAAGAAAATTTTTGATGACTGGAACTTGGAAAGTATAATATTAAAGTTTGTTTAATTCTAAGTACTTTTTGCAGTATACACTTTTTTATTAAAACCAGTGGTTTTGGAGATAAATCGAAAAAAATTATTCAGTTCAATATTTTTAACACGCAAAAAAATTTAAATTCACTCAAAGGCGGGCGCTCATACAATAGGTACTTAGTTGAAAGTGATTCGCCATCTTTTAAATGATTATACAAAGATAGCGTTGAAGTCCAAAATTATTTTTCGATAGCTGGAACAGTGAAACAGCACACACGATAAAGAACCAAATAATATATATATATAATTTTATAATGACATTTTTTAAAAAGGTCAATGTCTTTCAAATTATCTAATATTTCCTATTTTTTTATTTTTTAAAGTATAATTTTCATTAACCCCTGTATTGTTTTCTTAATTCTATAAACTAGTAGTCCTAAGTCTAATTTAATAATATACAGTCAAGTATGTTGCGTAGTAATTTATTTTGAGGTTTGTTAACATATAATCAATTTTTAAGTTTTTGAATGCGTTTGTTATTACAAGATAATTCAGAAATGGTTGTGTACATCAACGAAGACAAATTAATCATGATTTTGATCTACGGAGAATGTAGAAAAAATTCCCATGAAGCCGAAAGGTTACTCCATTTGCATTTTCGAAAATGTGCCTAAGCCAGACCATAAAATCTTTATTTCTTTAACCAATAATTTGAAAGATTACGGAAGTTTTGAAAAGTTAAAGTATAATAAACAGTTAACGGCTACAAATGATGCAAATACTGCTTTAGTAATTGACAATATTGTAAATAATCCAAATATGTCTTTACGGAAATTATCGTCTGAAACAAATATTTCCTACTCCTCTTGTCAAATAATTTTAAAGAAAAATAAGTAGGTACCGTCCGTATAAAGTTCATTATGTTCATCATTTACGACCTGGTGATTTTCAGCGTTTCATAAATTTTATTGCTGAATTGTCAGTATTACATAATAAAAATCCAAATTATTTGAAAAATGTGTCGTGGAGCGATGAGAGCCGCTTCCATAGCAATGGGCTTGTGACTATACAGACCACTCGGAATTGGTCTCAAAATAATCCGAGATGGATACGAAAAACCAAAAATTAAACACTTTTTAAAGTAAATATATGGTGTGGAGTATTGAACAGATACATAGTCAGACCCTATCATTTCGTGAAACGTTAAATTGTGGTAGATATCGGAGGTCCTTGCAAGAGGAGCTGCCAAATTTATTAAGAAAGATTCCTCATGATGGGCACATAATCTGGTTTTATCAAGACGGGGCACCGGCACATAATTTAAGAATAACATTTAGACACTTGCAACGGACATATCCTAGAAGATGGATAGGAACTAATGGAGTAATCAGGTGGCCAATACGATCACCTGGCTTAACTGCATTAGATATTTTCTTATGGAGACATCTAAAAAATTTAGTTTGCACCGAACCAATCGATGATATGGCAGACCCATACAACAAAATATATATGCGAGTGTTACCATAGTAGATCGTTATTGAAAGTAATGGTTTAACATGTGTATCCATGAAAGAGGAAACAGTTTTAAACATTTACTTTAAAAATAAATACATACATATGTACATATTTTATTGAAAAGTCAAAACAAATTATTAAAAAAACTTATTTCACTTTATATATTGACGATTTATCTCGAAAATCACTGACTTTTACAGAAAAGTGTATGCTACAAAAATAGTATTAAAGAAACTTTAATATTATACTTTCAAAGTCCCAGTCATCGAAATTTTTCTTTTTCCGGTATCGCATCGCGACGTAGCGGACGCCACTGTCATTGGCAACATTTGAACGACAAAATAAAGCCACCAAAAATATGTAACGACTGGCCTTTACAGAAATTTAATACCTTTTTTCGTTTTTATGGAAACTGCCTGGGGAGTTTTATGTGAATCACTCTGTATACTTAAGTCAATTTTATTATTATTATTATTATTAGCCGTTACTCGAGTCCGAGTATACAAATGTTACAGTCGATAAATTGTGTACAATAAAAAACAAGTAAAAGGTGTAGTCTATTGTAATTCCATTCATCTACGGTGCACACGACTATGGCTATAGAGGCCAATTCGGGAGAGCACATGTCGACCGCAGTCAGGACAAACATAGACCTGGTTAGGTCTTGGATTCGGCCTTCTTGCAGCAACATTTCCTTGATAGCTGGCCACAACCCCTCGCCATTCGGTTCTGTCCGCTGCAAGTTGTTCCCATTGCTCGTCTGCAATACCGCAGGATTTTAGATTTTCATGGAGAGCGTCTTTGAACCTCTTTCGTTGACCGCCACGCCTTCTTCTACCGCCTAGCAATTCACCATAAACTGTACATTTACGAAGGCGGTTATCATGCATACGATGAACGTGACCTGCCCATCTTAGGCGTGCTCTTGAAATAAGCACCTCAATTGGAAGGCTTTTTGCTCTCCTGAGTACTTCCACGTTTGATATGTGATGGAACCAACGGATTTTCATCATACTTCTGAGGTGTCTTTGCTGAAAACGTTCTAATTATTTCACATGACGACGGTAAGTGACCCAGCTTTCACATCCATATAGCAGTGTTGGAATGACAACTGCTCTGTAGACAGCCATTTTCGTTGACAAAGCAAGGTCGTGGTTGTCAAATACTCTCTCTCTAAGTCCCCAGAGTGCTCTAGACGCAGCGTTAATTCTATTGCGAATCTCGCTGTCCATGTTTGCCTTGTCATTAACAACGTTGCCTAAGTAATTGAACTGATCCACCACTTCAAGAGAATTTCCGTTAAGTGTAATGTCTATTTGGTTCACTTGATGAGGAGTTGACATAATCTTAGTCTTTCCAATGTTGATTTTAAGCCCCAAGGAATCATAGCTTTGGGTATACACATCTAAAAGTTCTTGAAGCTCTTCCGGCATAGAGGCTAAAAGTGCACAGTCATCCGCATACTGGAGATCACAAATGAATCGTGTGCGTGTCTTCGTGAAAGCTCTAAAGCGCCCTATGTTAAAGAGACCGCCATCAAAACGGTATCTGAGACCTATTCCTCTGACTGTCAGTTTGTTGTCAACAATAATTGTTAGAGCAGTGGTAAACAAATTAAAGG
Organism: Leptura quadrifasciata; assembly: GCA_963675555.1. Taxonomy (NCBI): domain Eukaryota; kingdom Metazoa; phylum Arthropoda; class Insecta; order Coleoptera; family Cerambycidae; genus Leptura; species Leptura quadrifasciata. The sequence goes on from OY776680.1 coordinate 53,026,711, forward strand.
GTAGGGGTGCCAGGACACATCCCTGCCTAACTCCAGTGAGGGTTTGGAAAGGTTCGGTTGCCTCATTATTATACATAACCTGGGCGTTGTTGTTTGTATGTAGACCGCGACATACTTCCACAAATTTTCTAGGGATACCTAAGCGGAACATAATTTTCCAGAGCACTTCCCTATCCACCGAGTCAAACGCCTTGGTTAAATCAATGAAGGCCATGTGAATTTCTCGTTGATGTTCGAGTGCTTTTTCTTGAAGCTGTTTAAGTGTGAAGATTAAGTCCGATGTGCCTCGGTTTGGTCTAAAGCCACTCTGTGTTTCAGGAAGTAACTTTTCCATAACAGGTGTTAGCCTATTTGCCATCGCTTTAGTGAGTATCTTCCCTCCAACAGCCAGGAGAGCTATACCCCTGTAATTTCCACAGTCCGCAGCGCTCCCTTTGTTTTTGAAGAGGTTGATTAAAAGTGTATCTCAGCTGGGAGTGAGTCGGCGCCGGGAGATTTGTTATTTTTTAGCTGCCCAATGGCGGTTAAGATCTCTTCCGTTGTTAGTGGTTTATCTAAGTCTTCGAAGGTGTCATATTGAGGGATAAGATTTATAATATCGTGATCGGCTTGACTCTGCTGGTTAAGAATGTTATAGTAGTGTTCCTTCCATCGGGCTCTTATTTCCTGGTCTTCTTTGAGGAGATTTCCATTTAAATCTTTAATAGGGCACATATTTTTCCGACTGGGGCCGTACACTGCTTTTACTCCTTGAAAGAAATTCCTGTAGTCGTGTGAATCGGCGTACCTTTGAATTTCTCTGGCCTTGCTTGTCCACCACTCGTTCTTTATTCTTCTGATTTCGCGTTGCGTTTCATACTTAGATTGGGTAAAAGCTTCTGCTTTTGATGAGTCGTTGGGGTGGTTGATAGCGTTTGCGGTCAAGAAGTTCTTGTATAAAAGCTTCATTATCATTGAACCAGTCCTCCTGTTTTTTACTTGCTGCAGTGCCAAGAATTTCCTCACTCGCACTTTTTAAACTGTCTTTAATTTGTGTCCAGGTAGCAGCGACATCTACAGAATTAGTTTCTTCTAGTGCACTCAAATTCTCTTGAACTTTTTGCTTTAGCTGTTCGACGGTTTGTGGGTCACGCAATTTACTAATACAGAGACGGAGTCTACGTTTTACTTGAGTTCTTCGGTGTTTGGGTCTCATAACAATTTTCATTTTAGAGACAACAGAACGATGATCGGTCCAACATTCGCTATCAATGCGCGCCTTTGTAATTCGGACGTCCTTGAGATGCTTCCTACGTACGATAACATAGTCCAGTAGATGCCAGTGACCTGATCTGGGGTGACGCCAGGTGCCTTTAAATTTATCCTTTTGTCGGAAAATGGTGTTTGTTATAACTAGATCATGGTTGGCGCATTTAGTTAGGAGTAGTTGACCGTTAGCGTTCATGTTGCCCAAACCGTTCTTGCCTATGATGCCTGGCCAGGTGTCTGCATCTCTCCCTACTCTAGCGTTAAAATCGCCAAGAATAACGAGTCGTTCCGTTTTAGGTATTCTACAGAGGGTTTCTTCCACCTGTTGATAGAAGCTTTCCTTGGTTTCGTGACTTGCATCTAGAGTGGGAGCGTAGGCGCTTATTAGATTTACCGCGTTGCCAGCTGATAGCTCATAGCGTAGCAGCATTAGACGCTCGGATAGGCCTTGTGGTACTTGTGTTAAGTTGGATACAAGTTGATTCCGAACGGCAAATCCTACTCCATGTTGTCTTCTTGAATTGATGGGAAGACCTTTCCAATAGAAGGTGTAGTACTTTTCTGTGAGATAGCCTTCCTCCAAAAATCGAGTTTCGCTGAGAGCTGCAACGTCAATATTGAGTCGGTGAAGTTCTCTATCTATTAGAGCAGTTCTTCTTTCAGGCCGATCGGTGCGAGTGCTGTCGTTCAAAGTACGAACATTCCAAGCGCCGTAGATTAAAGAATTAGTTTTGTTGGATTTAACTTGTCGGTATTTTTTCGACATTCGATGAGGTGTCCCTGTGGGCACCCTCCCCCGGAGATCCGATCGGGAGGGTATTTTACCTCCGGATGATTTTGTCCCACTTGAACGCTCCATAATTTTTTTAAAGCCTTAATCGACTGAAAACGAAGCTGCATTTGAAGTTTTAGCTGGAGCAGGTATGCAACTGACCAGCTCGGTTGCGGAAGGCGAGTGGTGCGGTCCCATGGCACAGAAGGAGACTGCGACGATGGGGTAACCAAACGATTCCAAAAGCAACCTTTGTGTGCGGTGGGTTATTTTTACCGCACTCTTCGCGAGAAGGTGGATGTGCTCACGGCAAAAGGTAAGGGTTATTCCGCCCTTACTCGGTCGTTAGAGCCTCGTTAGTGAAAACAGGGTGCACCAAGTTCAAATTGAACTCATCGCGAAGGTGAGGTTAACAATTGAGTAGGAGAGGCTATAACTTGCGCTTCACTACCCCATTACACCACTTAAGTCAATTTAACGTCACATTACATAGCATACAAATTTGTAAAAAAGTATATATATATATATATATATATATATATTATTATTCAAATTTATTTTTAAATTATTACTTTTTTAAATTTATTTTTTAGTTCACCTAGTTGATTTTAATTTTTTTCAATAATTTTCTCTTTAACACAAATTTTACAAACCATGATATTCATGTTTACTTCAATAAAATTTATCATATGATTTTTTTCTTCTTTAGAAAAGCTATTTCTTTTTCAAGCTGTTTTTCTAAAATTTTTCTATGACATTCACATTCTAACTTTTCTTTATTTTTTATAGTATTTTCATACCATTCTTTCTTTTAGCACATACAGATTTTACAAGTATAACCGATACCATTTAGAAATGATTTATCTTTATAAAATTCATCAAATGGTTTTGTTTCATGACAAACACGACATTTTCTTATTTTATTTAAGTTTTTACATGAAGTTCGGTTTTTAAATGATGTTGATAATAATTATTAGAAATTGTTTTTCCACATTCACATTTTATTTTCCCCATGTTATTTTTAACATGTGCTTTTTTAAACTAAATTTTCGCTCATAAATAATAGAAAAATAAAACGGATCTTTTAAATAAACTAAATGATTGTGGTAAAATTTTTCCAAGCAAAAAAGTTGAATAGAAATGGATCATGAATATAAAACATAAAATTTTAATATTGTTACTACTAAATATAGTAACACAATTGCTGTTATGTTAGATAATTCTTTCAATATATTTTTATCTGATCGATTTAAATATTATTAAAAGAACTGAACTAGAAACTAGAGTCTGACTTCTTATTTGTTTATAAAGGAAAAATTGATAAAATACATTATAAAAATATTGAATTTAAAAAAATCTTATTAATATTTTTCTAATTCTATATTTTAACTTTTTAATTATATACCCATTCATGGAAATAATTATATAAGATATTTATTTATAAATAGTTATGATTTATATTTAGGAATATGGTTTACTGATATATGGATTCCTTTGTTTGATAAGAAAGAAGTTTTGATTATGCATAATATATTGAATTTTCTCGGATTTTCGAATGAAAATACATTGTGTCCATCTGGACACATTGTAGATTTTCAATGTCAAAAAAGGATTTCTATCAAATTTAAAAAAAATAATAATACAGAGTATCTTGAAATTAAATATGATCCATTAATTTCTAAATATGAATATATAACAAATGAATAAATACAGCAAACTTGGGATGTTGTTCACGTGATCAGATTTAGAAATATTACAAAAATAATGAAAAATTTAAAATAACGTAAAAATACAGAAAACTGTCATCATGCGATCATGAGACATTTGACCTTGATGACGTCATCAAACTTGAAAATTTGGTAAAAATGGTTATTTTTCAATCTTACTTTTTGCGCCCTTTTTATAAATTGCCCATTGTAAAATATGGCAAAATTACAATAAAAATTGAAGTGTTCTATATGGTGTAAGATCACTTTTAAAAATAATTAAAAAGTCGGAGTGGGCCAGAACGTACACTTTACATACTACTGACGCCGTGTAATTTTGCTGGTCAAAGCCATAGCACACGTCATTATTTGCTACTTGATCTACCACAATGTTATATTACTACTTGTTAAAATTCGATTATTGATGCCATGGGTATAGGAATACTTGCAGGGAAGCATATACTCATCTACAGATGCATAAAATCTGGAAGTAAGGAGTGATACAGGAATTTGGGGAGGAGATCCTGGGACAAGGGTGAAAAACTCAACGTCGGACTTTGAAAATTCAGCATCACCACCAATTTATGGATGATGGTTCTGCGTTCTGTTACAATTAATGGGTCTAAAAGTCTGCGTCTTACTCCAGTCCATCCAAGATGTTTCCAGTAAATATTTATTTAGGAAATCAATCAAAATTTAAAATTCCAAAATTCTTCAACAATCAATAATATTTTTTGTTTATGGAGTTACATCCATAATATTATAATGCAAGATATTTCCTGTAAATATTTATTCAGGACATCGTCAAAATTTAAAATTCAAAAATTTTTCAATAATTCTGTATCACTATTTTTTGTTTGTTTTTTCTATAATATATAATATTCTTGGCATTTTTGTCAGGCAATATATATATTATATAATATAATAATAACGCGTAATAAAAATATTTTAACAGTTCCTTTGCCTAGGACATCGACTTTTAGATATTCCCTCTAATATATTACATAACAGATCCAAGATATTTGTTGTAATTGCAAATTAAAAATTGTATTAAAAAAATTCTTGTAAACAGAATGCTATGAATAGATGAATTTTTAAATGACACAATTTCTGTATTGTTAAGTATTTGTTTATTTATTTATTTATTTATTTACATACACAAACCCAACAGAATTTACATTCCATTTACAGGGCAGGAAACTAACATACATATATATCATCAAAACTTGTGATATAAATTAAAACTAGAATACACGTTAGTGTTATATATTATGGCTTACTATAACCTAAATCTTAATACTAATATAATTATTGCAAAATTCTACAAATGAATTGGGTGAACATGACCATTTAATATATACATATTTATCTATACACGCACATATACAATTATATACAATAATAAAGGAAAAGTGAATAGAGAAAAGCATTAAATAAGAAAAAAGAAACAAACGAAAACTGTTAATCTAAGAGAATCTTGACTTAATTTAACTTAATCTAGTGTTAAAAATGTCGACATCATGTGCAATAATTTCGTAGCTACGACAGATACAATATAGTGGTGAAAACATGAAAGCATTTGTGTGTATATTAGAGAAGTAAAACAAGGATGTAGATCTGGTTGACCTGGTAGGTGCTCTAAAGTTGATTTGTTCCAAGTAATTGCGGACAGTCGATCATGTTGTTTAGAAGTTTGTATAAAAGTATAACACTTTGCATCTCTCTCCACTGCTTCATAGATTGTATGAAAAACGATTCAGTAGTAATGGGTGGTCATAACCTATAAGTGGATATTGATGATCAATTGTAAATGCCAGGAATTTTATGAAATGTCTTTGAATGCCTTCAATATTGTTAATATGTACGTCGTAGTGGGGGTTCCATATCTCGCTCGCGTATTCTAGTCGGGGTCGCACCAAGGTACGCATATTTTGAAAATCTCGAGCATTTCGTATGAGAAACCCTAACATTTTAAAAGACGATGTCACTGTGTTGCTTATGTGTTCTCTAAACGAAAGATGTGTGTCAAATGTTACTCCTAGATCTTTAAAGCTATCATGACGTGTCAGATTTGAGATTTGCCTTATTAATAGTATACTCATATTGTATTTTATTTAGTTTCCTCGTAAACGATGATACTACATTGCATTTATTTATGTTCAGAGACAATCTGAATTTGTTACACCACTCGTGAATTGTGCTTAAGTCTGTCTGCAGCTTTTTGCAGTCTGATGTGTCGTTGATCTTATAGTATATCTTCAAGTCGTCAGCATATAAGAGAGATTTACAAACTGACTTCTATTAACCAGATAGGATTCAAAAAGAGTTATTAGACTAAGGTTAAAACCAAACGAGACTAATTTCGTTAGCAAAACACCATGGTCCAATCTATCAAAGGCCTTAGAGAAGTCTATATAAATAACATCGACTTGTCCACCGTCATCCATAAACTTCAGCTAAGTATTGCGTTATACAAAGTAGGTTTGTTGTTGTCGATCGTTGAGAGACAAAACCATGTTGGTTGTTGCATATACGTTGATGAATCTGGGGATAAAGTACAGTATGCATGACGATTTCAAATACTTTGCCAAAGTTACTTATGATTGTAATAGGGCGGTAATTCTCTATATCCGATTTGTTGCCTTTTTTCTGTATGGGACAAATTTTAGATGCTTTCCATTTATCAGGATATGCACAAGTTTGTAAGGACAGGTTAAAAATATGTGCCAGCGGCGCAGCATATACCTGAGCAGTCTTTTAAGAAGAAAGCTGGTAAACCATCGGGTCCGGTAAATTTTTGTTTAATTCTTTTGAAGGCAAAATTTCAATTTCAATAGGGAATTAGATTACTCACATTTTGTTGGTAGCGTTGTTTTCCAGTAAACAGGACAAAAAGTTTACCTTATCAGTAAAACTCACCAGGAAGTCATTTGCTTGCAGCCTTTGAACTGATTCATACGTTTATAATTTTTAACTGCGGACTTCAGTAATTTATATTACAATTTTTATATCCCCGTTACAAAGTGTTTAACATACAGGTAATTTGATTATACTTATTTAAAATGTAATTAATCTTCAAATTTTGCCTTTGATATAATTTCAATTATTTTTAAAATAAATTTTGAATTCAAAGTCAATTCTTTTTAATTTAATAAGTAGTTAAAATACTACATGTACCACATGGTTTAAAAAATATTTTTCTCTTTCCTTTTCATTTTTTTGGCAATGTATAGTTTCTAAGAAATCAGCTTACTTTTGTACTGCTAATCAGCTTACTTTTTATAGCTTAAATTAATTTCCTGCAGCTTTTGTACAGCTAGCTTAATATTTCGTGCAGCTAATTTAAATATATTTGCATCGCTAACATTGCTTAAATTTTGCATAACTAACTTGCATAAATTTTGTATGTGCTTATATTCTTAGATATTTAAACTTTGACATTTTTGCACAGTTTATCTTTCATAGATAAACTTTGGTTATTTTTTGGTTAAACCACATAGTTGGTTAAATTTCCTACAATTTTCAACCCATTCATTGAGAGACGTAAATTGCCAAGGAAAATTTAGAATTCTTGCAACAAGAGACAATTGTGGGCCTGGATTGCTGTCCCAGAACCAGTCACCTGAACCATAACCATCTAGGATACTGGTATCAATTTGTCTTTTATATATATATATTTTTTTTACATTTCAATTTGTCTCAAACAGATTTGTAATATATTTTGTCATTCATTTTAAACTATCTTTTTATTTCTCTTACCAACAATTTCAGTCTGATCTATAGCAGACTGGTTATTCGAGAAAAAGAGACAATTTTGCTTATTTTACTATAGATGGTGCCCAATTTAACATCAATTTTTCTTTGTCTCCTTTTTTTCGAAATAAACAGAAATCTGTCGCTTATGCTGTACATGTCAGAAAGGGTAAGTTTCTCCACTCTTACGAATGCTCTGGACCCACGGCTCTCTGCTCCGGCTTAAACCAGCTAGTCGTCCGCACATGTTGCCTCAATTCTTTCTCAAAAATAAATAATAAGAGAAAGGAGGTAACAGCCTCCACACGTGCAAACTCCCTGGGAACTTCGATTCTCTTCTTCCTCCAGTCGTTGACAAAATGGTAGATAACCTCTTCGGGAGAGATCGGATTCGCTCGGGAATGATCGCAATCGATTCCCGATGGTTGGTTTAGTCGGAAATGACACCTCCCTTGGTCAAATGCGTCACTTGGTACTTTTTCGGTTGCTTTCGGTGACTGCCGAATGTGAAAGTCTAATCTAATTTCCCTTTTTATTTTTAACGGTCCCTGCTCGGGCGCCAAGTTTGTGACGCGTTTTTCTCCACCTCGCACGTTGACGTGGAGAAAAGGCGCGGCCACTCTTTGACACACGAGCTTCGGAAACAAGTTTTCGAATTACTCGGGCGCCAGTCCTAGTTTAAGTGATAGGACACACTACCCTTAAGCCGAGTACGCGAGGCTGAGCAGCTCAAGTGGGGAAAGTTTATTCCAGTGGGTCAATATATGGGAAATTAGACGTTCACACACAATAAAACTCAGAGTATTTCAATAAAGTATATTACTATAAACCTATATGTACAAAGCTACTTCAACTACTAAAATCTATGAGTTACTTAGGCCGGGAGGAGTAAGCAAGAATCTAGTACCAAATGACTCAGGCGACAAGGATAGCAAGCACAAAACTATTCTTGATCTGGATTCAGGCACGTCTGCTTGCGGGAACGGTCAGAGCGGACTGACCGCCTACATGGTACAGCGGAAAATAGGTGCGCGGTGGGTCACTGTGACGTCAACTGGACTTGTAAAAATATTTGAAATGTCTTTGGGGACTTGGAAAAATAAGTCCACGACGAATTTGTGGACTTGGAAAAATAATTCAAATATAGATTTTACGGATTTAGAAAAATAAATGTTTACCTGAATTGTGGACTTGTGATATTTCCGTTACAGCACCAGAGCAAACAGCAGGCACGTGCACCTCGTGAGACGGCAGCCAGAAGACTAATGCGGAATAATTAAATTATTCCCGTATACTGAAGGACTACGTCACATAAGTGACGTCGAATGGACTTGTAAAATATTTTCGGACTTAGAAAACTAATGCCACGATGAATTTGTGGACTGGACTTAGCAAATTTACCTTACTCTGGTACCACAGGACGGAGAGCTCTGCACACTTAACGTGGTCGGTCGCTGGGAAGGCACTGACTCGTGCGTGGTTTGGCGTGTCTGAAATGTAGAAACTCTTCTCGTCGCTTCCCCACCTGAGTTCATCTGTACTTTACAATCTAATATACCTACTCGGGGATTCTAGAAATTAATTAATTTTAAACAAATTCGCCTACGGCGGTACAGTATAATTAGAAATATAACAGAACTATAAAATATTTTCGAGAAAATAATGATATTTTATACATATTTCGGTAACGAAAAATACTTCGTTACAACTTAGAGGGGGATAATAACTTGATTTGCTATTTCTTTAAATTTAACAATACAGGCCGGAATTATAAACTTAATTTCAATTTTATTACGGTCTCTAGTACATGGTTGTTTATAAATTCTGTTTGTGTATTTGTAACGTTTTTATGGTTCTTAGGGCCTTCTTAATTTCTAAAATTTCAAGCATGTCTAGGATTTTTCCTTTGTTTGCATTATGCAAAAGTTTAACACTACTACCGTTAAAAAAGTGATTTTGCTCAATGCAATGTTCGGTGAAACCAATTGATTTTTTATTGTATAAAATAGGCTTTTTGTGTTCTCTTAACCTCACATCTATGCTACGGCTACTATATGGCATCACAGTAGTCACACTGTATTTCATGTACCTTCGATTTTTTAATATCTTGTCTTTTCATTATTATTCTAAATTTAGGTGGTCGGGGCGTCATTGTTAAAGAACACGGTAAAATCCTCGGTATAATTTTCGACGTTGTAACAAAATCCGACTTAGGAAATATTTCGTATGAAAAGCGTGCTTCACGTAAAAATATCGTGAAAGAGGTTTTTAATATTTTTAATCATATTTTCGCTCTACGGAGCGATTTTTATGCAAACATTTTCATGACTCCTCAAGGAGTGTCATTTTGGAAGGTGTAGTAAATGTCGCTGCACAGGGACGTAATGTCGCCCCGACCACCTAAATTTAGAAACTATAACAAAATTTGACTTCAATTTCGGAAATTTCAGAATTAAAAACCCTCTTACGAATCCGCGTTGTTAAGCACTGCAACTCATACGAGGTCTTAAATATGAGGACAAGTTAATCCAACTTCTATCCAAATTATATCGTGAGTTTTAGCGAAAATAGCCCTTAGCGACATGGGACCCCCATCAATTCCTAGCAGTCGAATTTGACGAAGAAATGATGAGTTTTAACGGGATTTGCCCTAAACCGGTTCCTCAGTGATTCGGTGTCAGAAAAGTATCTTTACCATGTACTCATATGTGCATGGGACCGCCTTGCCTGAACGTATAAAATTGTAATTGCAGAATACCATTCGAAGTAGTAGCGCTTCAAGCATTTTTAAGCTCTGAGGAGCGACCAAAATTGATATTGAAATAAAAATACGTGTATAAGACAGGCAAGCAAAAGCCCATCAAATTTCAGAAACATTGAACTTTTCTTGAATCTTTTTGTGTAATCGTTAGCTCACAAAACTGCATTTTGGATGGTAGTTAATACATTATGGATCATTCCGTTCCTCACCATGTGTTGCACACGGGCCAGACTAGTGTTTGTTAAACATGTTTCTTAAAAAGTTGTAAAAACATAAATTTTTTGAAAATTCAATATTTATTTTTGAACTTTATTTTGTCTTTTAATTGTGTTTTCTAACAAAATTCCCTTTCAGGTATAATTTTAAGACAGTGTGGTACATCCAGTGTTAGGTTTATAGTGTTACGACGTCCAATAGATACCATTAGAGCAGCAGTTAAGCAAAAACGAACAGTAAGTATAAATTTTCATATTATTCTCCGTCTGAAACAGTCATCTTGAACCCTAATTTTGTGAACGTTAACATTCACTTTTGAAATATATTAAAAATCCTTCAGACTCCAAAAGATGAATCGTTCACATGGCGCCCGAGCAGGGACAATGCCGTCCTCAAACTCAACAAATCCATTTTCTTTTATGGTGGAAGACTCCGAGGAGTCGACCCCAAGGAATTTCTACGAGCGGGCCACAGTGCCTCTCGTCGACGACAGTTCTAGAGAGTTAGAACCACAGAGGCTGTTTCAGAGGTCAATAATCAAAATTTATCTGCTTCACAGGCACAAAATCCAAATTCAATGGAAAGTATGTGCATGAAAATGGCAGAGGGCTTCGTGCAGGCGATACAGAACGTGTCGACCTGTACGCCCCATAAGAGACAAAGATGTCCGAACGTGGCGTTCCATGGGCTCGATCATGAAGATCCCTCAACTTTTATAAAAATTGTGGAGGAATATTTCGACAGAGCTCGCATAAGCCACGACTATGATCGCCTCCATAATGTGGCTGGCCAACTCAAGGGCGAAGCCCAGCGATGGTCCGAACAGTTTCGGACGTTGACGACATCGTACACCTTATTTAAGGAACGATTTTTTACAAGGTTCAATTTACCCGACATATAGTCACGAGCTATTGCTCAACTGTATGCCACAAAACAAACGTCTTTAGACGACACGGCAGTGTTTATCACGAAGAAAACCTGCCTTTTCAATCGTATAGATCCCTTCAAATCCGAAGCCATCAGAGCTCGGATAATCATGGACCAACTGCGTCCAGAGAATAGGTCACGCTTGAGAAGCAACCTAATTTCATCCACAGAGATGTTAGTAGCCGCTGCCACTAACGTCGAACGGGATTCAGCCGACGAACAGACGTCGCTAATTCAACTCATCGACCAACGCATGTCCCGCGCGCGTCTTACTATCAAGAGCCGGGACCCTCGAGTCGACAAAATTCAAGTATCAGGAGCAATGGAAGCCCAACTCCAACAGCACCGAGGGTGCATTTCCGAGAGGATGTCTCTCGTCAGGACGGTCCAGGTAGAGCACCTGGCCGTCCTTTTTTTATGAACAAATTTTTTCGAGCGGATCAGCGAATGTTCCTGACCGCCGGATAAACAATTTCAATGGCGGATCGGGGAAATTCCGAGTACCCGACCGACCGGCAACCCCGTGCCGATACTGCACAGACACAGTGCAGTGGCACTTCCATAGTCAATCTCCCAACAATCCTCATCGTAACAGGGGAACGAGAACGAGACCCAGGCCAGGGTCAATCTGCAAGATCCCCGGCACAACGGCCGAACCAAGGCGGCAGCAATGCACGTTAAACTATTATTCTGATAATCATGACCATTACAACACTCCGATGCATAAAACCCGAGAATCCGTAAATTATATGAGCGAAGCGTTCCCTTTGCCTCGTATAAAAGTTCTAATAAATGAACATGCGGTCGATGCTCTGATTGATTCAGGCTCGACACGAAACGTTATCCATCCCAAGCTATTGGATAATTTCAAGAATCTCACGACACGTCGATCATTTGCTATGGCGTGCGGAGATAAAATGGTGGACTCTCTTGGCACGGCGAAATTGAAAGTAAATATTTCAGGCACCTCTTTTGAAATCTATTTTCAAGTAATCGAAAATTGAAACGAAACAGTAATATTGGGATCCCCATTTTTATATATGAATAATGTCGCATATGATTATGACCGAAAATGCATATATGCCGGCACGGAAGAATGTATTACCGTCTTCTGGAATCAAGCTTCTCAGAGGGAGAGACAGCAGGCAAAACTTCCTGAAGAACTTGTCATTAAAGACAAATTTATACGGCCGCTGTTCGAAGAATTTGTCGATTTGTTCACTGCGGAACCGACTCAAGCAACCACAGTGACTGTTAAACACAAAATTGTCGTGAAAGATTCAAAACCCTTCAATATCAGGCCATATCCAATGTCTCCGAATACTAAGAAAATTATGTACGATCAAATTGAAGAGATGCTGAAAGCTGGCATCATTGAACCAAGTACTGTACAATACAGTTCACCTCCAGTGATAATAAAAAGACCCGATAAGAAACCACGTTTTTGCATTGACTATCGTCATTTAAAGGAAATGACCGAAGACGAAGCTTCCGTATTACCCAAAATACATGAAAGCATCAAAGGTTTGGGCAATTCTAAAGTTTTTACTGTGTTGGACCTCAAGAGCGGATATTGGCAAATATCACTCGAAGAAACATCAAAAGATTTTTCGACTTTTACTACTCCTGATGGGGCTGCTTATAGATTTAATATCATGCCTTTCGGCCTCAAGACAGCTCCCTGTACCTTTCAGAAATTCATGGCAAAGGACGTTTTAACGGGTTACCTGCACCATTTCTGTAAAGTCTACTTAGATTATATAATCGTTTACAGCGTAAACGTGAAGGAGCATATGTCCCACCTGAGGTTGGTCTTTGAAAGACTACGTTTACATAATCTAAAAGTGTCACCGGAAAAGTGTGTAATAGCGGCAAATGAAATACAATATTTAGGCCACACAATTAGAATTGATACTTCTCGTCCATTAGAAAAACATGGATTGCAAATTCGAAATTATTCTGTACCAAACACGAAAAAGCAGCTCCAGAGTTTCTTAGGACTTTGCAACTGGGTAAGAGAATATCTACCAAATGTTGCGATGATTACAAAGCCATTAACGAAACTTCTATCGAAGGAATATCGCTTTCATTGGACTCAAGCATGCGATGAAGCTTTTCAGAAACTTAAAAGATTATTATCCGGACCGCTGGAACTCCATCGTCCGGATTTTTTTACGTCAGTTCATTTTGCAAACAGATGCATCACTTAAAGGGCTTTCAGCAGTACTCTATCAATTAGGCGACAACGGCGAAAAGCATATTATCTATCTCATATGCAAGCATTACTTTGGTTGAATAAACACAAAGACGACAAAACCAAATTCACCGGATGGTCATTACTATTGCAAGAATATGCATTCGAAATTGAACACTGTCCAGGCAATGAAAACTTATTAGCAGATTTTCTCAGCCGTAATCCATAAGATCAGTATGTAGAAACCGACGATGAAGAGGAAAGAATGTTCCCTACCAAATTATAAGTGTCCAGAACGTATTTCTGTTTTATCACATTCAGAAATATACGAAGATATCGTACAGGCCCTATCGAGGTCAAGAGATATACAAGACAAGATCCGCCGTTGGAATGATCTATTTCAACAGGAACAACGTTCCGAAGCGTTTATGAAAAATTTTCATGTACAAGACGATGTACTAATGAATGACACCGATCGAAATTTAAAGTTGGTAGTTCCAAAGAGAAAAATCAAAGAATTGATTTACTATTATCACGATCGAGATGAAGCATGTCATCCAGGGAGAGACGAAACTCTTAGAAAAATTGCACAAAGATACTATTTCAATAATATCACCAGGATCGTAGACAAATACATAAACGACTGTCTGATATGCCAATCAGTAAAAACAGGACAAGGTCAACCCAATGCTCCACTTAGAAGTCATGCACCACAGAATGCATTTGAACTTTTGAGCGTCGACGTAATTGGCCCACTGCAGAGGACCAAAGACGCCGAAAATCGATATATGATTATCGTTGAAGACGTATTTAGCAAGTGGATAGAGGCAAACATATATTCAGGCCGATGGCAGAACGATAGCCAAATTTATTGATGAAAAGATAGTTGCAAGATTCGGAGTCCCTCGAGTCATAATCTCCGACAACGGAGGTTATTTCAACTCGGAATGGTATATAACATTCTGTGAAAGAAATGGAATCGAACGATATCTCATTCCTGCTTATCAACAGTCGAACCCCGTCGTTCCACGGGTTCAGGAATGTAAGAAAATGTTAAATACATTGTTATACAAAAAGCCAAACGACACATGGGATCGCTACGTGCATCAGATGGCATATATTTTGAGAAACCGTAGAAATGCAGCTACAAATCAAACACCTAGCATGATAGTGTTAGGCTATGAACCAGCTCAACAAAATTATAAACAAAAGTACGCGCCAAAAGATTCCGTCACGCCAGTCGTTTTTAAAGTTGGAGATAAAGTCTCATGAGTAAAAGAAAAAGGAAGGTACATACCTTCACGCCGTCTTGGTCAGGCCCAACCAGAATCTTGAAGAAGTTTTCAGACGAAGTATATCTCGTGCAAAAGGGAAATGTAACGACAAGAGTACATGTAAATGATTTGAGACCAGCCCCGCCAGAGGAGCACAACTTGGAAATCGAATCTTCCGACGAAGAAAATGCTAGTCCAGGCGGAACATCACTCGATGGAAATGATTCCCCGTTCTCAGACGATTCCACAGAACCTCCACCGCTGGAGCAAACTGTAGTCCAAATCCATGCACCGCCACGAGATGCTTCTACTTCGGATTCCGATTCAAGTTCTAGAGATTCAATAATATTTTTATAATATTTTTCAACCTAGGCTAAGTTTTAACTTCGTGCTAAGTTTATTTTATATCAAAATTTCCATACCAACTTCTTGTCGCGTCAGGCAAAAGTTGGTATTTTTTATGCATTTTTTACAAGTTATTTCCATATTGAGCATATTGTATCGACCATACAAATCTTCAAAATTCACTGCAGCAACTCTGACCGTGTCCGGCAGAGTTGGTATTTTTATAATTTTTTCAAAGTCCTCATATAAATAAATATAAATAAATAACACCACAGGTAATTACGACCCCCTTTATCCCGGAAGGCTCTAGAAGAGCCTTGTGTGGGAGGGGGCTACACATTTAGAGACAAGGGACACACATCCAATATCCGTATATAGTGGAAAAATCCCTCTCACAGTATTTTCCACTGCCACGACCGGGGATCGAACCCGGAACTTTTGGGTGAGAGGCAAGTGCGCTCACCTCTCGAGCACCAGTCATACGTCATATGTTAACAAACATACATCTGTAAGCAGAGTCCGACCCAAAGGGTCTAGACAAATGTTCCATTGTCACGGCATGGAAAGACGACAACTCTGACGCAAGGGCGCGATTCAGACGAGTCTAGTAACTCAAGGGCGAGATGCCGCCACGTCTGCTGAATGGGCAGATGCAACGATTCGACGGATGCAGATTCTGTCGCAGATTTCTCCTAAGAAGAGATTTTAATTACCCGGAAACCATTTCAATCAACATAAGTCAACAAAATTCTATGTTCCTATTCTCAAAGACGACGATGTGATATCGGTCGCAGATTCCACTTTATGCCCAGACGGGATAAAGCCATAAACATTTAGCCAATATAATTTACTAAAAAATCTGTTTTATATTGTTTCATATTAATGAGCAGTGCCATTGTTAAGCTGGAGCCAGAGCAGTCCAAGGACCACCTAAGCTGATCCAGAAGGCAGTTCGACACCGAAGGTGATCGACAAAAAGCAATAGACACGAGGAGGAGCAGACGCAAGCCAGAATTAGTGGAAGAACACTAAGAAAGTTAAGGGCGTCGAAAGTGTTTGTGTTGTGTCAACAAAAATCTAATGATTTGTGATTTCTTCTTTTTTTTATCCCATTTTGAGATACAATGTTCAAATATACAATCGAATGCTATGCATCGATATATGTACAAATATTACCATTTTAAATTTGCATCTATGTTATGTTTCAGATAGGCCGGTCTGAAAATAACCGAATGCAACACATGGGAGACTACATCCAAAGATCCATTTTTATCATACCAATTTAACAAACATTGCACAAAAAGATTCACCGAAAGAGGGGGGGGGTTAAAGAACACGGTAAAACCTTCGGTATACTTTTCGGCGTTGTAACAAAGTCCGACTTAGGAAATATTTCGTATGAAAAGCGTGCTTCACGTAAAAATATCGTGGAAGAGGTTTTTAATATTTGTAATCATATTTTCGCTCTACGAAGTGATTTTTATGCAAAATTTTCAATAACTCCTCAAGGAGCGTCATTTTAGAAAGTGCAGTAAATGTCGCTGCACAGGGACGTAATGTCACCCCGACACCAAAATTTTATAAACTATAACAAAATTTGACTTTAACTTCCGAATTTTCAAAATTAAAAACCCTTTTACGAATCCACGTTGTCAAGCACTGCAACTCATACGAGGTTTTGAATATGAGGACAAGTTAATCTAGCGTCTATCCAAAGTTTACCGTGAGTTTTAGCGAAAATAGCCCTTAGCGACATGGGACCCCTATCGTTTCCTAGCAGTCGATTTTGACGGGGAAATGATGAGTTTTAACGGGGTTTGCCCTAAACCGGTTCCTCAGTGATTCGGTGTCAGAAAAGTATCTTTACCATGTACTTGTGAACGATCCATGCTTTGATGGAAGTCTGAAGGACGTATTTTCTGCTCGAAAAACTTAGAAAAATTAAAAAAAATAGGAAAAAGAAAAAATTAATTTTCTCTTTCCTCAACCTTTTCTTAAATTCTAAATAATAATATTACGTTCACAAAATTTTTAGGGTTCAACGTGACTGTTTCAGACGGAGATTAATGGATAAATCATACTTACTGTCGTTTATGCTTAACTGCGGCTCTGATGGTATCAATTGGAAGACGTCGTAACACTATAAATCTAACACTGTCTGTTTCACACTCTCTTAAAATTAAATCTGAAAGGGAATTTTGTTAGAAAACACAAGTAAAAGACAATATAAAGTTCAAAATATGTATATTAAATCTTTTAAAAAATTTATGTTTTACAACAACTTCTTCAGAGAAAATGTTAACAAACAATGGTCTGACCCGTGTACAACACATGGTGAGGAACGGGACGATTCATACGGTACCAACTACCATCCAATATGCAGTTTGATAAGCTAACGATGCACAAAAAGATTCAAGAAAAGTTTCATGTAACTGAAATTTTGGTGGGCTTATGCTTGCCTGTCTTTTAAACGTATTTATTAATTCACATAAATTTTGGTCGCTCCTCGGAGCTTAAAATTGCTTGAAGCGTTTCTACTTCGTTTGTATTATGTAATAACAAATTTTACGTTCAGGCAAGGCAGATCCCATGCACGTGTGAGTACATGGTAATAATACTTTTTTGACTCCGAATCACTGAGGAACCGGTTTAGGGCAAACCCCGTCAAAATACATCATTTCCCCGTCAAATCCGACTACTAGGAAATGATGGGGGTCACATGTCGCTAAGGGCTATTTTCGTTATAACTTCCGATATACTTTGAATAGTCGTTGGACTAACTTGTCCTCATATTCAATACCTCGTAAGAGTTGCAGTGCTTGACAACGTGGATTCGTAAAAGGGTTTTTAATCTTGGAAATTTGGAAGTTTTTAATTTAGTATACTTTCTAAAATTGGGTGGTCGGGGCGACATTACGTCCTGTGAACGGTCCATGCTTTGATGGAAGTCTGAAGGACGTATTTTCTGCTCGAAAAACTTAGAAAAATTGAAAAAAATAGGAAAAAGAAAAAATTAATTTTCTTTTTCCTCAACCTTTTCTAACTACTAAATAAAAATATTACGTTCACAAAATTTTTTAGGGTTCAAAGTGACTGTTTCAGACGGAGATTAATGGATAAATCATACTTACTGTCGTTTATGCTTAGCTGCGGCTCTGATGGTATTAATTGGAAGACGTCGTAACACTATAAATCTAACACTGTCTGTTTTACACTCTCTTAAAATTTAAATCTGAAAGGGAAATTTTGTTAGAAAACACAAGTAAAAGACAATATAAAGTTCAAAAAATGTATATTAAATCTTTAAAAAATTTATGTTTTTACAACAACTTCTTCAGAGAAAATGTTAACAAACAATGGTCTGACCCGTGTACAACACATGGTGAGGAACGGGACGATTCATACGGTACCAACTACCATCCAATATGCAGTTTGAAAAGCTAACGATGCACAAAAAGATTCAAGGAACAGTTCATGTAACTGAAATTTTGGTGGGCTTATGCTTGCCTGTCTTATAAACGTATTTTATTAATTCACATAAATTTTGGTCGCTCCTCGGAGCTTAAAATTGCTTGAAGCGTATCTACTTCGTTTGTATTATGCAATAACAAATTTTACGTTCAGGCAAGGCAGATCCCATGCACGTGTGAGTACATGGTAATAATACTTTTTTGACTCCGAATCACTGAGGAACCGGTTTAGGGCAAACCCCGTCAAAACACATCATTTCCCCGTCAAATCCGACTGCTAGGAAATGATGGGGGTCCCATGTCGCTAAGGGCTATTTTCGCTATAACTTCCGATATACTTTGAATAGTCGTTGGATTAACTTGTCCTCATATTCAATACTTCGTAAGAGTTGCAGTGCTTGACAACGTGGATTCGTAAAAGGGTTTTTAATCTTGGAAATTTGGAAGTTCAAGTCCAATTTTAGAATACTTTCCAAAATTGGGTGGTCGGGGCGACATTACGTCCCTGTGCAGCGACATTCACTACACTTTCCAAATTAACGCTCCTTGAAGAGTTAACGAAAATTTGGCATAAAAAACGCTCCGAAGAGCAAAAATATATTTCCAAGAATTAAAAACCTCCTCCACGGCGTTTTTACGTGAAGCACGCTTTTCTTACGAAATATTTCCTAAGTCGGATTTTGTTACAACGTCGAAAAGTATATTGGGGTTATAGCGTTCTTTAACACTCCCCTCCTTTCCGTGAATCTTTTTGTGCAACGTCTGGTAAAATGGTTTTTGAAAAGAAAATGGATCATTGGATGTAGTCTCCCATGTGTTGTATTCGGTTATAGTTCAGACCGGCCTATCTGAACATAACATAGATGCAAATCTAAAAATGATTATAAGTTTGAACATATATCGATGCATAGCACTCGATTGAATAATTGAACATTGGGTTTCAAAATGGCATAAAAAAAGAAAAAAAAATCGAAAATCCTCGGATTCTCGATGACACAACACAAACACTTTCAACGCACTTATCTTTCTTAGTGTTCTTCCACTAATGCGGGCTTGTGTCTGCTCCTCCTCGTGTCTATGCCTCGTCGATCACCTTCGGTGTCGAACTGCCTTCTGGAACAGCTTAGGTGGTCCTCGGACAGCTTGGCTCTGCTCAGTTTATATGAAACAATATAAAACAAAATTTTAGTAAAATGTTTGTTCATATCCCGTCTGGGGATCTGCGACCGATAACATATCGTCGTCTTTGAGAATAGGAACACTGAATTTTGTAGACATATTGATTGAAATGTTTTCCGTGTAGATAAAATTCTCTTCTTGGGAGAAATCTGCGACCGATATCACATCGTCGTCTTTGAGAATAGGAACACTGAATTTTGTAGACTTATGCTGATTGAAATGGTTTTTATTAAGATCTCTTCTTAGGAGAAATCTGCGACAGAATCTGCATCCGTCGGATCGTTGCATCTGCCCCTCCAGCAGACGTGGCGGCATCTCGCCCTTGAGTTGCTAGACTCATCTGAATCGCGCCCTTGCGTCAGAGTCGTCGTCTTTCCATGCCGTGCCAATGGAACATTTGTTTGGACCCTTTGGGTCGGACTCTGCTTACAGATGTATATGTTTTAACATATGAGGACTTTGAAAAAATTATAAAAAAAAAAAAAAAATACCAACTCTGCCGGACACGGTCAGAGTTGCTGCAGTGAATTTGGAAGAGTTGTATGGACGATACGATATCCTCGATAAAAATAACTTGTAAAAAATGCATAAAAAATACCAACTCTTGCCTGACACGACAAGAAGTTGGTATGGAAATTTTGATATAAAATAAACCTAGCACTAAGTTAAAACTTAGCCTAGGTTGAAAAATATTATAAAAATATAATAGAATCTCCAGAACTTGATTCTGAATCAGAAGTGGAAGCATCTCGTGGCGGTGCATGGATTTGTACAACCGTTTGCTCCGGCGGTGGAGGTTCTGTGGAATCGTCTGAGAACGGGGAATCATTTCCATCGAGTGATGTTCCGCCTGGACTAGCATTTTCTTCATCGGAAGATTCGATTTCCAAGTTGTGCTCCTCTGGCGGGGCTGGTCTCAAATCATTCACATGTACTCTTGTCGTTACATTTCCCTTTTGCACGAGATACACTTCGTCTGAAAACTTCTTTAAGATTCTGGTTGGGCCTGACCAAGACGGCGTGAAGGTATGTACCTTCCTTTTTCTTTTACTCATGACTCTGTCTCCTACTTTGAAAACGATCGGAGTGACGGCCTCTTTCGGCGCATATTTTTGTTTGTAATTTTGTTGGGCCTGACGGGCTTCCTTGACTCGCTCGTATCGTGGAAGCGTTTGTTGCTTGGCTCTTTCTTGCCTCCAGGCATACAAATCCCATTCGCCTCTTTCGGCTGGATCATATCCTAACACGATCATGCTGGGTGTTTGATTTGTAGCGGCGTTCCTACGATTTCTTAAGATGTAAGCCATTTGATGCACGTAGCGATCCCAAGTGTCGTTTGGCTTTTTGAATAAAAGAGTATTTAAAATTTTCTTACACTCCTGAACCCGTCGTTCCACGGGGTTGGACTGTTGGTGATATGCCGGAATTAAGTATCGTTCGATACCATTTCTTTCGCAAAACGTGATGTGCCATTTGGAATTGAAATGACCACCATTGTCGGAAATTATGACTCGAGGGACTCCGAATCTCGCTACTATCTCTTCGTCAATAAATTTGGCTATCGTTCTGCCATCGACCTGAATATATGCCTTTGCCTCTATCCATTTACTGAAAACGTCTTCGACGATAATCATATATCTATTTTCGGCGTCTTTAGTCCTCTGCAGCGGGCCAATTACGTCGACGCTCAAGGTTTCAAATGCATTTTGTGGTGCATGACTTCTAAGTGGAGCATTGGGTTGGGCTTGTCTTGTCTTTACAGACTGGCATATCAGACAGTCGTTTATGTATCTGTCTACGATCCTGGCCATATTATTGAAATAGTAGCGTTTTGCTATTTTCCTGAGAGTCTCGTCTCTTCCTGGATGACATGCTTCATCTCGATCATGATAATGGTAAATCAATTCCTTTATTTTCCTCTTTGGAACTATCAATTTAAAATTTCGATCGCAATCTTTAAAAAGTACATCGTCTTGGACGTGAAAATTTTTCATAAAAATAAGATCCGCATCGGAACGTTGTTCCTGTTGAAATAGGTCATTCCAACGGCGGATCTTGTCTTGAATATCTCTTGAACTCAATTGAGCCTGTACGATATCTTCGTATATTTCTGAATGTGTTAAAACAGAAATACGTTCTGGACACTTGTAATTTGGTAGGAACATTCTTTCCTCTTCATCGTCTGTCTCGACATACTGATTTTGTGGGTTACGACTGAGAAAATCTGCTAATAAATTCTCCTTTCCTGGACAGTGTTCAATTTTGAATGCATATTCTTGCAATAGTAATGACCATCGTGTAAATTTTGTTTTGTCGTCCTTATGTTTGTTTAACCAAAGTAACGCCCTGTTGTCCGTCTTCACCAAGAACGGTTTGTCTGCTAAGTACATCTTGTACTTTTTAATATAGTTCACCACCGCCAAGCATTCCAGCTCGTTTATGTGGTAACGTCTCTCTGCTGGAGATAACGTGTTGCTTGCATACGAAATTATATATTTTTCGTCGTTGTCGCCTAATTGATATAATACGGCCGAAAGGCCTTGCAGAGATGCATCTGTTTGCAAAATGAACTGACGTGAAAAATCCGGCCGATGGAGTTCCAGCGGTCCGGATAGTAATTCTTTTAATTTTCTAAAGGCTTCATCGCATACATGGTTCCAGTGAAAACGATTTTCGTTCGAAAGAAGTTTCGTTAGTGGCTTCGTGATCATCGCCACATTTGGTAGATATTCTCTTACCCAGTTGCAAAGTCCTAGGAAACTTTGTAGCTGCTTTTTGGTGGCTGGAACGGGATAATTTTGAATTTGTAAGACATGTTTTTCTAATGGTCGGGAAGTATCGGTTCTAATTGTGTGGCCTAAATATTGGATTTCATTCGTCGCTATTACACACTTTTCCGGTGACACTTTTAGATTGTGCAGACGTAGTCTTTCAAAGACTAACCTCAAGTGGGACATATGCTCCTTCACGTTTACGCTGTAAACGATTATATCATCTAAGTACACTTTACAGAAATGGTGCAGGTAACCCGTTAAAACGTCCTTTGCCATGAATTTCTGAAAGGTACAGGGAGCTGTCTTGAGGCCGAAAGGCATGACATTGAATCTGTAAGCTGCCCCATCAGGAGTGGTAAAAGTCGAGAAATCTTTTGATGCTTCATCGAGCGGTATTTGCCAATATCCACTTTTTAAATCCAACACAGAAAAAAATCTTCGAATTGCCTAAATCTTTAATACTTTCGTGTATTTTTGGTAAGACGGAAGCCTCGTCTTCAGTCATTTCGTTCAAATGGCGATAATCGATGCAAAAACGTGGTTTCTTGTCTGAGCGTTTTATTATCACGGGTGGTGAACTATATTGGGCAGTGCTAGGTTCGATGACGCCAGCTTTCAACATCTCTTCGATTTGGTCGTACATAATTTTCTTAGTACTCGGAGACATCGGATATGGTCTGATATTAAATGGTTTCGTGTCTTTTACTATAATTTTGTGTTTAACAGTCACTGTGGTTGCTTGAGTCGGTTCCGCAGTGAACAGATCGACAAATTCTTCGAACAGCGGCCGTAGAATTTTGTCTTTAATAACAAGCTCTTCAGGAAGCTTTGCCTGCTGTCTCTCCCTCTGAGAAGCTTGATTCTAGAAGACGGTAATACGCTCTTCCGTGCCGGCATATAGGCATTTTCGGCCATAATCATATGCGACATTGTTCATATATAAGAATGGTGATCCTAATATTATCGTTTCGTTCAAATTTTCGATTACTTGAAAATCAATTTCAAAAGAGGTGCCTGAAATTATGACTTTTAATTTTGTTGCTCCAAGAGAGTCCACCATTCGATCTCCGCACGCCATAGCAAATGATCGACGTGTCGTGAGATTTTTAAAATTATCCAACATCCGCGTCGAGCCTGAATCAATCAGAGCGTCGACTGCATGTTCATTTATCTGAACTTTTATACGAGGCAAAGGGAACGCTTCGCTCATATAATTTATTGACTCCCTTGTCTTGTGCATGGGAGCGTCGTAGTGGTCATGAGTATTAGAAATGTTTAATGGACATTGCTGCCGCCTTGGTTCGGCCGTTGTGCCGGGGATCTTGCAGATGGACCCTGGCCTGGGTCTCTGGCCCCTCGAAAGTTTCCCGGTCTCCTGTTGAGATGAGGGTTATTCGGGCATTGGCTACGGAAGTGCCACTGCACTGTGTCTGTACAGTATCGGCAGGGGGTTGCCGGTCGGTCGGGTACTCGGAATTTCCCCGATCCGCCATTAAAATTGTTTTGCCTGCGGTCAGGATTCCCTGATCCGCTCGAAGAATTAGGCATAAAAAAAGGACGACCAGGCGCTCTGCCTGGACCGTCCTGTCGAGAGACATCCTCTCGGAAATGCACCCTTGGTGCTGTCGGAGTTGGGCTTCCATTGCTCCTGTTACTAGAATTTTGTTGACTGATGTGTCCCGGCTCTTGATAGTAAGACGCGCGGGACAAGCGTTGATCGATTAACTGGATTAGCGACGTCTGTTCGTCAGCTGAATCCCGCTCGACGTTAGTAGCCGCTGCTATTAACATCTCTGTGGATGAAATTAGGTTGCTTCTCAAGCGTGACCTAATTTCTGGACGCAGTTGGTCCATGATGACCCGAGCTCTGATGGCTTCGGATTTGAAGGGATCAATACGATCGAAAAGGCAGGTTTTCCTTGTGATAAACACTGCCGTGTCGTCTAAAGACGTTTGCTTGACGGCATACAGTTGAGCAATAGCTCGTGACTGTATGTCGGGAGAATTAAATCTCGTAAGGAATCTTTCCTTGAATAAGGTATACGAAGTAGTCAACGTCCTAAATTGTTCATACCATCGTTGAGCTTCGCCCTTGAGTTGGCCGGTTACGTTATGGAGGCGATCATAGTCGTGGCTTATGCGAGCTCTGTCGAAATATTCCTCCATAATTTTCAGAAAAGCTTCTGGATCTTCATGATCAAGCCCATGGAACGTCACGTTCGGACATCTTTGTCTCTCATGGGGCGTACAGGTCGACACGTTCTGTATCGCCTGCACGAAGCCCTCTGCCATTTTCAGAAACATACTTTCCATCGAATTAGCAGTTTGTGGCTGTGAAGCAGATATTAGTTGGATTTGGGGACGGCATGGTCCCTGTTCGGGCGCCATGTGAACGATCCATGCTTTGATGGAAGTCTGAAGGACGTATTTTCTGCTCGAAAAACTTAGAAAAATAAAAAAAAATAGGAAAAAGAAAAAATTAATTTTCTTTTTCCTCAACCTTTTCTTAATTCTAAAACGTTCACAAAAATTTTTTAGGGTTCAACACGACTGTTTCAAACGGAGAATAATATATAATAAATCATACTTACTGTCGTTTATGCTTAACTGCTGCTCTGATGGTATCAATTGGAAGACGTCGTAACACTATAAATCTAACACTGTCTGTATCACACTCTCTTAAAATTAAACCTGAAAAGGAATTTTGTTAGAAAACACAACTAAAAGACAATATAAAGTTCAAAATATGTATATTAAATCTTTTAAAAATTTATGTTTTTACAACAACTTCTTCAAGAGAAAATGTTAACAAACAATGGTCTGACCCGTGTACAACACATGGTGAGGAACGGGACGATTCATACGGTACCAACTACCATCCAATATGCAGTTTGATAAGCTAACGATGCACAAAAGATTCAAAGAAAGTTTCATGTAACTGAAATTTTGGTGGGCTTTTGCTTGCCTGTCTTATAAACGTATTTATTAATTCACATAAATTTTGGTCGCTCCTCGGAGCTTTAAATTGCTTGAAGCGTCTCTACTTCGTTTGTATTATGCAATAACAAATTTTACGTTCAGGCAAGGCAGATCCCATGCACGTGTGAGTACATGGTATAGATACTTTTTTGACTCCGAATCACTGAGGAACCAGTTTAGGGCAAACCCCGTCAAAACGCATCATTTCCCCGTCAAATCCGACTGCTGGGAAATGATGGGGGTCCCATGTCGCTAAGGGCTATTTTCGCTATAACTTCCGATATACTTTGAATAGTCGTTGGACTAACTTGTCCTCATATTCAATACCTCGTAAGAGGTGCAGTGCTTGACAACGTGGATTCGTAAAAGGGTTTTTAATCTTGGAAATTTGGAAGTTCAAGTCCAATTTTAGTATACTTTCTAAAATTGGGTGGTCGGGGCGACATTACGTCCCTGTGCAGCGACATTTACTACACTTTCTAAATTAACGCTCCTTGAAGAGTTGTGAACGATCCATGCTTTTGATGGAAGTCTGAAGGACGTATTTTCTGTTCGAAAAACTTAGAAAAATTGAAAAAAATAGGAAAAAGAAAAAATTAATTTTCTTTTTCCTCAACCTTTTCTAAATACTAAATAAAATCTTACGTTCACAAAATTTTTAGGGTTCAAGTGACTGTTTCAGACGGAGATTAATGGATAAATCATACTTACTGTCGTTTATGCTTAACTGCGGCTCTGATGGTACTAATTGGAAGACGTCGTAACACTATAAATCTAACACTGTCTGTTTTACACTCTCTTAAAATTTAAATCTGAAAGGGAAATTTTGTTAGAAAACACAAGTAAAAGACAATATAAAGTTCAAAAAATGTATATTAAATCTTTAAAAAATTTATGTTTTTTACAACAACTTCTTCAGAGAAAATGTTAACAAACAATGGTCTGACCCGTGTACAACACATGGTGAGGAACGGGACGATTCATACGGTACCAACTACCATCCAATATGCAGTTTGAAAAGCTAACGATGCACAAAAAGATTCAAGGAACAGTTCATGTAACTGAAATTTTGGTGGGCTTATGCTTGCCTGTCTTATAAACGTATTTTATTAATTCACATAAATTTTGGTCGCTCCTCGGAGCTTAAAATTGCTTGAAGCGTCTCTACTTCGTTTGTATTATGCAATAACAAATTTTACGTTCAGGCAAGGCAGATCCCATGCACGTGTGAGTACATGGTATAGATACTTTTTTGACTCCGAATCACTGAGGAACCGGTTTAGGGCAAACCCCGTCAAAACACATCATTTCCCCGTCAAATCCGACTGCTAGGAAATGATGGGGGTCCCATGTCGCTAAGGGCTATTTTCGCTATAACTTCCGATATACTTTGAATAGTCGTTGGATTAACTTGTCCTCATATTCAATACTTCGTAAGAGTTGCAGTGCTTGACAACGTGGATTCGTAAAAGGGTTTTTAATCTTGGAAATTTGGAAGTTCAAGTCCAATTTTAGAATACTTTCCAAAATTGGGTGGTCGGGGCGACATTACGTCCCTGTGCAGCGACATTTACTACACTTACCAAATTAACGCTCCTCGAAGAGTTAGCGAAAATTTGGCATAAAAAACGCTCCGAAGAGCAAAAAAATATATTTCCAAGAATTAAAAACCTCCTCCACGGCGTTTTTACGTGAAGCACGCTTTTCTTACGAAATATTTCCTAAGTCGGATTTCGTTACAACGTCGAAAAGTATATCGGGGTTATAGCGTTCTTTAACAGAGTTAGCGAACATTTGGCATAAAAAATGCTCCGAAGAGCAAAATTATATTTCCAAGAATTAAAAACCTCCTCCACGGCGTTTTTACGTGAAGCACGCTTTTCTTACGAAGTATTTCCTAAGTCGGATTTTGTTACAACGTCGAAAAGTATATCGGGGTTATAGCGTTCTTTAACATTGTCGTCGCTGTTGTTGTGGGGCTGCCACTTCACTGTGCTTCTCACTGTGTCGCTCGCTCGGTACGTCCTCACTCGTCGACTGCTCGATGCACCATAGTAATACGACGCTCTACGGAGCGTTTTTTAATGCAAAAATATCAGAAACTCATCAAAGAGTGTAATTTTAGAAAGTATACTAAATGTCGCTGCACGGGGACGTAATGTCGCGCCGACCACAAAATTTAGAAAGTATAACGAAAACCGACTTTAACTTCGGAAATGTTGAAAATAAAAACCTTTTTACGAATCCACGTTGTTTAAGCACTGCAACTCATGCGTTGTGTTAAATATGAGGACAAGTTAATCCAGTCTCTAGTCAAAGTTTTTCGAGAGTTTTAGCGAAAATAGCCCTTAGCGTCGAGGGTGCCCTATCATTCTCTAGCAGTCGATTTTGACGGGAAAATGATGGGTTTTAACGGTATTTGCCCTAAAACGGTTCCGCAATGATTCGGTGCCAAAAAAGTATAGTTACCATGTACTCGGAACGTGCATGAACGTATGAAATTATAATTACAGAATATAATTCAAAGTCGTTGCGATTCAAGCATTTTTAAGCTCCAAGGAGTGACCAAAATTGATATTAAACTAAAAATACGTCAATAGACAGGCAAGCAAAAGCCCACCAAAAAATTTATAAACATTGAACTTTTTACTAAATCTCTGTGTAATCGTTAGCTAAAAACTAAACATTGAATGGTAGTTGGTACATTATGAGTCGTTCCGTTCCTCACTATGTGTTGTACACGGGCCAGACTATAGTTTATCAATAAATGCATTTTTCATGAACGTTTTGTGAAAACATAATTTTTAAAAGATTTATTATATATTTTTGAACTTTATATTGTCCTTTTCTTGTGTTTTCAAAAAAATCCTTTTCAGGTTTAAATTTAAGAAAGTGTTAGTATTTACTGTGTTATATTTATAGTGTTACGACGTCCAATTGGTACGTACCATCAGTGAAGTAGTTAAACAACACGGACAATAAGTATAGATTTTGTATTATTCTCCATCTGAAACAGTCGATTAATCCATCTTTGTGAACATATCCACTTTGGAAAATATAATAAAAGTCCTTCAGACGTGTAAAGATGGATCGTTCACAGGCACTGGTATACTGGTAGTCGACTGCTCTCTATTTGTAGAATAACTACTGAATCATTGTAAGTTTTTGTACCCATTCTGGGGGTACATCGGCTTTCCACCCGTTAGGTGCTTGCCGCAAGTTAAGTTATATGTAAAAGTGTCGTGCTCATGGCTGGCTGGTGTGTGAATGTTTGTGATGGAAAGTGTACGTATTGGCTATTTAATGTTAGGATAATTTAGTGTTAGGATATTTTGTTAGTAGCAGTAAGTGTGGTGGTATAGTGGCATCTATTTTAACTAAACGAATTTATTTAAAAAAAAAATGGCTCTTTTCAGATTCGGCCTGAAGGGCAAAGTAATGTAGTACTAAAATGTGTTTTTTTTATTACGTGTTTTATATTTTTTTGTTTGAATTTATATAAATTATTTAATAAATTTTTTGGTTTTTTAAATATTTTGTTTATTTTTTTGTGTTTTTTGCATTTTTTCGAATAAGTACAAATGTTAGGGGGTAAAAATGTAATTTAGGGATGGATATTTAGGGGCAGTGTAGAATTTAGGGGTGAGGCGATCTAGGAGGGTGGGATTATTTGAGGAGGCAAAAGTATTAGCAAAGTTTGGCAGCAGTCTTTTGTATACGAAATCCGAGAGTAGCGGGGTACCTGTAAATATTATGCAAGTCTGAATTACGAGTTCGGGATGGGAGATGAAGCGAAATTTTAAGAATTTTGTTCTGAACTGTCTGTATTTGGGCTTGCAGATAGGGGGCTATAAGAGGGTACCAAATAGGAGAGTCATAGGTAAGGATAGGATGGAGGTAGGATGTGTAGATTAAAGTGGCTATGTGGGATGGGGAATTTTTAAGGATGGGGAATAAAGGAGAGGTACGCCGCCAGCATTTGCCAGTGACATTAGAGACATGCTTTTTAAGGGATAGCTTGCGGTCAAGCGTAACGCCAAGATGTGTTATATCCTCTAACCATGGAAGATTGTGTAGAGTGAGGGTGGTGGTTACAGTTTTCTGCTTTTTGCTGAAATAGATTGCTTGTGTTTTAGTAAGGTCAGTGTTCAGTCCCCAGTCTTTATAGTATGTTATTGTAACGTCTGTCTGTCGCTGTAGAATGTTCGTCATGGCGGCAGGGTTTACGGAGGTGGTAAGAATGGCGGTATCATCTGCATAGAGGCAGAGGTTAGTAGGTTTAAAAGGACTGGACCGAGGGATTACCCCTGGGGGATGCCAGATAATATGGGGGTAAGTGGAGAGCAATCCTTATTGACTTTAACTCGAAATTTGCGGTTAGAAGTGCATGATTGCATCATTTTTATGATGCGAATCAGGATAGTCGCGACATGGAGTTGATATAAAAGTCCAGGATGCCAAAGTTTGTCGAAGGCTTTTTCGAGGTCTAAGGCGACAAACCCTGTATATAGACCTCTATTAAAGTTGGTTGTGACAATTTCCGAATAAAATACCTGGTGTATTTTATAGCCGTTCCCTACCAGGATATCGTGAGGATTCCCACTGTTTAGAATCGCCCATGGATCAATGTATTGACTACAAGATAGCGAAGACGGCTGCTTTGAATTATTTAATGTGCCGGTGAATTATTATTACGAGCGTCGGTTAGTATAAACAAAGTATTCTGAATTTTGTAATGTATAAAATCGGTTCCAAGTAATTATTCTAACCAACTGCGAAGAAGAAACGGATTTAATCGGCCTTAGATAACTACTTATTGAATTAATTACTTCAAAGACATCCACTGGACTTCAATAAATGGATATCCACTGGACGTTCATTTAATGTCCATAAAATTATTTTTTTGACATATATAATAAACAGAAATTGAACTATTTTTCTACATATCGGGATCGACTCGTGAATGAGAGACATTTTAAAACAACGCACCGGAATTAAACCTGATTCACCGACCAGCAAGATCCTTATAATTCTTTAGATAAATGTTTTTGAGGACGGCCGCCCCCTAATTCAGCTTTCATTTAAACTTGGCGGGCGTATTTAGTATTATTTTTTACAAATCGGTTAGATGCTAGCGCTACCCGATGTGCGTCCATCTGCAGTACTATTATTACTGTGTCGAATGTCGACAAAGTTAAATTCAAACATGGTCATAAAAAATAACTATTCTGTATCAGAGTTAGAAAGTAATCTAAATGAGGTAATCCTAGTTCTTCAAGTACATTTCAAACTTTAAATCTATCTGAACCTGAACCATGTTTTAATATATGTAATTTTGGTACGCGTGCGCCTGCAACCGCGGGAAATTTAAATATTGATTCTGACAGACCAATCACATTTTTTGCTTTTGCGAATTTGTTTCAAGGGCCCCGGAAATTTTTTACAGTAAAGTAACGGAGAAAGACAGAAGAAAATATAAGAAAATGGTTGTGGTGAGCCAGAGAAAGAAAAGACAAATTGAACATATTTGAAAGTAAAAACTAATATAAAATATAATAATAATAATGATTTTATATATATACACATAAAATATATCGGTAATTTATATTTTGTAATATGTATTCTGTATTTACCTAATGGTACTTACCCAATACCTTTAGAATGTAGATTTTTTTTAAAATCATTTCAATGTGATTTTTATTTTGTAAATATTCTTTAAAAATAATTATCAAAATTTCTAAAAATTCTTCGTAGCAAATAATTGAAAGAAAAATACGTTTAAAACGTTTCCGAATTTGCTATACGGACATAATTTTTTATTTCGTTTTTTGTATAAAACACCAAGAAAAAAATTAATGCACGAAATTACTACCATTATAATTCAGCCTCTTGGAAGTTTATAAATTTATTTAGTTACCAAAAGGAATTACAAAAGGGGTAATTTCATGCATTAGTGTAAAGAAGCATTTTTCGTTACGGAAACCTCCATAAGATTTATTTAATTGCACTCTATATAAAATTTTCTGTTAAGCTAAAATGTATATTGTACCGCCTTAAGCGAGCGATAGTATATTAGCAGGCAATATTTACTATCTGAGCACCGGGATATTTATTTAAAGTCAGACTATTTGTGCACTAGGAATTATTGTTTATACTTTGAAGTCGGTTAAGCAGGCTCCGGCGCGTTGTTTTAAATATATCTCATTCACGAGCCGATCCCGATATGTAGAAAAATGGTTAAATTTATGGTTATTATATACGTCAAAAAAATTATTTCATGGACATTAAATGAACATCCAGTGGATGTCCAAAGTATGTCCTTTGGTTGAATACCATGTCCAGAAATTCAATCATATGGATATTAAATGGATTCCTAGTGGATACGTGTCCAATGGATGCCTATTTATTTAAGTCCAATGGATACCCAAAATATGTCCGTAGATATATCTAGATATAAAATGGGTGTCCAATGGACGTTGAGTATTTATTGGACATAGATGCATTTCAGTCAACGATAAACGATATTGGCCTTTATATGGGGGACGGTAGCTCAGTCTGCTTGTGAACGATTCATCTTTTGGAGTCTGAAGGACTTTTAAAATACTTCAAAAGTGAATGTTAACGTTCACAAAATTAGGGTTCAAGATGACTGTTTCAGAATGAAAATTTATACTTACTGTTCGTTTTTGCTTAACTGCTGCTCTAATGGTATCTATTGGACGTCGTAACACTATAAACCTAACACTGGATATACCACACTTTCTTAAAATTATAATTGAAAGGGAACTTTGTTAGAAAACACAATTAAAAGACAATATAAAGTTAAAAAATATATATTGAATCTTCAAAAAATTTATGTTTTTTACAACAACTTTTAAGAAATATGTTTAACAAACACTAGTCTGGCCCGTGTGCAACACATGGTGAGGAACGGAACGATTCATAATGCTACCATCCAAAATGCAGTTTTATGAGCTAACGATTACACAAAAAGAATCAAGAAAAGTTCAATGTTTCTGAAATTTGGTGGGCTTTTGCTTGTCCGTCTTATGCACGTATTTTTGTTTCAATATCAATTTTGGTCGCTCCTCAGAGCTTAAAAATGCTTGAAGCGCTACTACTTCGAATTGTATTCTGCAATTACAATTTTATACGTTCAGCAAGGCGGTACCATGCACATATGAGTACATGGTAAAGATACTACTTTTCTGACACCGAATCACTGAGGAACCGGTTTAGGGCAAATCCCATTAAAACTCATTTCCCCGTCAAAATCGACTGCTAGGAAATGATGGGGGTCCCATGTCGCTAAGGGCTATTTTCGCTAAAACTCACGATATACTTTGGATAGAAGCTGGATTAATTTGTCCTCATATTTAATACCGCGTATGAGTTGCAGTGCTTAACAACGTGGATTCGTAAAAGGGTTTTTAATTTAGAAATTTCCGAAATTGAAGTCAAATTTTGTTATAGTTACTCAATTTTAGTGGTCGGGGCGACATTACGTCCATGTGCAGCGACATTTACTCACTTTCTAAAATGACGCTCCTTGAGGAGTTTGGAAATGTTTGCATAAAAATTGCTCCGTAGAGCAAAAATATGATTAAGAATATTAAAAACCTCTTCCACGATATCTTTACGTGAAGCACGCTTTTCATACGAAATATTTCTTAAGTCGGATTTTGTTACAACATCGAAAAGTATACCGAGGGTTTTACCGTGTTCTTTAACACCCCATCTGCCCATTCAACAGACGTGGCGGTCTCTCGCCCTTGAGTTGCTAGACTCACCTGAATCACGCCCTTGCGTCAGAGTTGTCGTCTTTCCATGCCGTGCCAATGGAACATTTGTTTAGACCCTTTGGGTCGGACTCTGCTTACAGATGTATGTTTGTTAACATATGAGGACTTTGAAAAAATTATAAAAATATCAACTCTGCCGGACACGGTCAGAATTGCTGCAGTCAATTTTGAAGATTTTGATTTTTTTGAAGATGAACTATAAAATAAAAGAGAAGATATGAGATAAATAGACAATAATTGTGTTTATTTAATCTATTTATCAAATATAAAATATATAATGTCAGTTGTGATTCAAAAGTTATAATAATTAATTATTTTATTTTTTTTTGCTTCCTGGCAACCATCTCGAACTCCATTTCTTTAAGATGGCTATGGGGCGGTATTAGTGCGTGCTAACTAATACGCCACATATACTCCCCTTCCAAAAAAGAAATAAATAACCAATCAATCAGTATCAAACCGTGCCCGTTTAGTTGGCAATCGCGCGGGTCGGTCCGAACGTCGGTCAATAAATAGGCCGGTTTAACTCTGTCAATACTGACAGTCGTCGCTATTCCCCGCTTAAGGATGGTGATGATTTTATCGGAACGTGAAACCACCTCGTAAGGTCCTTCAAACAAAGGTGAGAAAGCAGGTTTAAGACGTGCTTCTCTAAGAAAAACAAAATTACAAGTGTAAACATCAGGACTTACGAATGATTTTTGAGAGGCATGGCGTTTGGGATTTGTAAAATTTAACTTGCCAAACATGTCATGTAATTTATTAATAAAATAAGGAACTCCCGTATCAACATGTGATTTAACAAAAAATTCTCCAGGGATACGTAACGTTTGACCGAACACAAGTTCAGCGGATGAACAATGTAAGTCAGTCTTAGGCATAGCCCTCAAACCCAATAAAATTATAGGGAGTTCTGCGACCCAATTAATCGAATTAACCCTCGCTAGTAAGGTAGTTTTTAACGTCCTATGGAAACGTTCCACTAAGCCGTTATTTTGCGGATGATACGAGGTCGTGCGAATCCTGTAGTGTGCCGAATCCTGGCAAGGGTTGCCTAATAATTACACCAGTAGTTTAAGTTTTCACTCAGATTTATTAATATGTTGGAAAAAGTTATAATCACAAGTTACACAGAAATAGTAAGTTAGATGTTAACAGGCCGAAATATATATAATTTAAAAAAGAAGAGTAACAATAGTATACTAATGAGACTAATAAGACTGCCCTCAAAATTGGCAAACCTTCAGTTTTATCAAATCAGTCCCTGACGTCACCGGGAGGGATGCATTAAAGCAACGGACCGATTGCAGTTTAACATGACACCATTTATGTCCAATCACAATAAATTACTTTATTTGCACTTTGGAGTCCAAGCGACCGAGGAAACAAAGAAAGTTCGTTGCAAAACTGAAAGCTCAGCAATTTGACGGTGTGCGCAATACAGTAAATTAGCACAATAAAACAAAGGAAATTTGCGAAACTACATC
Source organism: Leptura quadrifasciata (assembly GCA_963675555.1). Classification (NCBI taxonomy): domain Eukaryota; kingdom Metazoa; phylum Arthropoda; class Insecta; order Coleoptera; family Cerambycidae; genus Leptura; species Leptura quadrifasciata. The sequence goes on from OY776680.1 coordinate 53,061,598, forward strand.
GCATGACGCAATAATGTCATATTTTAATCTGCGTTATTGTGAAATTAAATTAAAAACTAAAATAAAATACTATAGAATATTAATATGAACTCATATGAAATACAGGGTGTAAAGCTGATGGCTTCACAACAATCCGATGGAACCCCAAAAATTCCTGAAATAGTTCCGATTCAAATTGCACGCCTTGGTCAGTAGTGACATGTATAGGAACGCCAAAACGACATATGTAATTTTGAAATAGCGTTTTGGCTACTGTCTCAACAGTGCAATCAAAAATTGGGTAAGCTTCAGGCCAGCGCGTGAAACGCTCAACCACTGTAAGAATGTAAGAATAACCTTCTGAAAAAGGTAATGGTCCTACAAGATCAATGTGGATGGGTTCGAAGCAGCCCTTAGGTATATCGAAATTACTTATTGGAGTTTTTATATGCCGATTTATCTTTGAAGTCTGACAATTCAGGCAAGTCTTTGTCCATAATACGCAATTGGAACTCATTTTTGGCCAGAAATAATACACCACAGGTAATGACGACCCCCTTTATCCCGGAAGGCTCTAGAAGAGCCTTGTGTGGGAGGGGGCTACACATTTAGAGACAAGGGACACACACCCAATATTCGTGTATAGTGAAAAAATCCCTCTCACAGTATTTTCCACTGCCACGACCGGGGATCGAACCCGGAACTTTTGGGTGAGAGGCAAGTGTGCTCACCTCTCGACCATCAGTCATACAAATATTTATCGGTAATTAGCTTTTTTGTAGCTCGAATACCTGCGTGAGTCAAATTATGAAATATATTAAAAATAATACGGCGTAATATTTTAGGCACGTAAGGGCGGCATCTAGAATGAGAGATGTCACACCAAATAAGATCTTTAGTAGAACCAATATTGACTTGTTTTAAAAAGAAATTCATTTTGTTATTATTACATTCCTGTGATTGCAATAAAGAGGTAAGTTCTGAATCAGTCGTTTGTGCGTCTTTTAATATAGTCAAATTAAATTCATTTGAATTTATAGCATTTAAAAATTGTGGAGACGTCAACTTAGTTTGATTTATTAATGAACAATCGTTTATTCGGGACATTGTGTCTGCAACGACATTTTTGGTACCTTGAATATTGTAATAAATGTTAAAAAGGGTAGCGCGTTTGCTGCCACCAGGTCAGGAATATTATCCTTCCGCCTGACCACGGAAGTGCGGATAGATGTTGGTTTAGGCCGTGAGTTCGGCCGCGGCTTATATTCGTGGTCTTTTGGAGGGTTTAGTTGAGTAGAGGGATTAATTAAACACCAGTTAACGAATAAAATATATATATTACTTCCTCAAAAGAAATCTTACAGCAATACGAGACTTTGGGATAAAATAAACAAAAAAAACCGCCTTATATACTGCCCTGCTCCTCCGTGAGGGTTTAACAGCAAAATAAAAATACAAAAAAAAAGAGAAATCTATGTGGAGACTAATGTCTTCCACTACTCTTATGTTAGACATATTATTTGGTTTACGTTGACTCATACATTCGTATATTTTTATTTCATGATTTAAATTATTTATTACTAGGTAAATATCTGTAAATATTGTATATAATCGTCTCGGTATTTAAGTACCTTCCTTACCTGTCGTAAATTCCCATAACAATTTCTATTCTTTATTGCATTACCTACCATAAAACCTTATTTCTTAGTCGGAACTTTCCCCTGTCCTCTGTAATTATGCATCCAGACTAATACCTACTTAACAATCATCCTTTTGGGATTATCTCTAATTACGTAGTATACCTGACCCGGTTTTTCCAATTTATTGTACTAGATACCTATTTGCCAAAACATTTTGTCAGTATACATTTTACCAAGATAAAGTACAGTTCAACTCCAAAACTCACTGTGTTAACATCGAGCTGACGCTCTATCAATAAAGAAGTAAAAACACAAATAGTTGTTAGTCTTTCAACATCACCGCAACTCACCCACAAATTGGTGACCCCGACGTGATCAACGTAATACCCTGTGAATCGTGAGTGTTTTGTGCAGTATTAGTAGAGACTTCAGCAACAACGTTTTACAAAGAAAAACTTTAATAACACAGTGATAGCGACATTCAAGTGACTGCAGTATTGTGTGTGACATTAACCTTTTAAGCCAGAACTCAGTGCCATCAGTTCGCGAATCGCAAAGATCATTGGAGAAAGCAGTACCAATAGTGATTCTCACTCGGTAGACCGAGTCTCCGTCAAAGTGCAGCCGTATAATCGATCGAGGTCAACCTCACGCCACCAATCTCGCGCACGTTCCCAATCCCGAAACCGCAAGAGCGGAGACAGTGGAATTTACTGGTATCATTGGCGATATGGCAGCAGTGCTAATAAGTGTGATAAGCCCTGCAAATACGTCGCTGAAGCCCCGGGAAACGCAGCGGGCAGTCGTTAATGTCGGCCAACGACATCTGCCCAACAAAATCGTGCCGATTATTTGTCACCGACAGATCAACAAACATCAAGTTCCTAATTGACACTGGAGCCGATTTGTGTGTCTTTCCACGTTCGAATTTACCAGGACCGCGTGCTAAGTCCGCCTATGAACTTTCAGCGGCGAATGGTACCACCATCTCAACATACGGAACACTCGCAATGACCCTCAACCTCGGTTTAAGGCGTGACTTTGCCTGGAGGTTCGTCGTTGCCGACGTTGGCAAACCTATAATTGGCGCGGATTTCCTGGCACATTATGAACTACTAGTGGACATTAAAAATCAGCGTCTTCTGGATTTGCGTACTCACCTTACCTCCAATGGAGAGGTAACTGAGTGTGAATTTCTCGGCATCAAGACAATCTCTGGTTCGTCGTTGTTTCACGAACTACTCCAGAAATATCCAGAAGTTACAAGGCCAAATGGTGCACCAACAAGCGTCTGCCATTCCACAAAACACCACATCGTCACAACGCCAGGACCTCCCGTCGCGCAACGCCCGCGAAGACTTGCGCCGGATAAATTTAAAGCTGCCAAGAAGGAATTCGATGCCATGGTGCAGCTTGGTATTGCCCGTCCTTCACAGAGTCCCTGGTCATCACCTCTGCATATGGTGCCAAAGAAAGGCGACGAGTGGACACCTTGTGGGGATTATCGTACCCTCAATGCGAGAACCTGCCCTGACAGATATCCGGTGAGACATATTCAAGACTTTGCTCAAACATTACATGGAAAAACTGTTTTCTCAACAATCGACCTCGTCCGTGCCTTTAATCAAATCCCAGTCGCTGAAGAAGACGTTCCAAAGACGGCCATCACAACACCGTTCGGCCTTTTCGAATTTACGTATATGACTTTCGGTCTTCGAAATGCAGCCCAAACGTTTCAACGCTTCATCGGTGAAGTTCTCCACGGCCTCGATTTTTGTTACGCCTACATCGACGACATTCTCATTGCATCGACGTCAATCGAAGAACACCTTCAACACCTCGAGACAATATTTCAGCGCCTTCAGAAGTATGGAGTGGTCATTAGCCTAGCAAAGTGTATTTTCGGCCAGTCTGAGGTGAAATTTCTCGGTTATATGGTTTCAGCCGCAGGTACTCGACCGCTCCCGGAAAAAGTCGACACCATTCGCGCTTTTCCACGACCCGACACCGTCAAGAAACTACGGCAGTTCTTAGGTATGTGTAATTTCTTCAGGAGGTTTCTACCTAAGGCCGCAGAGGTACAGGCGCCGCTGAATAGTCTCCTCCAAGGCAACGTTAAGGGCAAGACGCCGGTAAATTGGACTACAGAAGTTATCAAGGCTTTCGAAGATACCAAGGAGAGCCTAGCACAAGCAACGCTCTTAGCACACCCACAGATTAATGCACAACTAGCCATTTTCTCTGATGCCTCTGACTTCGCCGCAGGAGCATCACTTCAACAACGGGTAGACAACGGATGGCAACCGCTGGATTTCTTTTCTAGAAAATTGAGTCCCGCGGAAGCCAAGTATGGAGCCTACGACCGCGAACTTCTCGCAATATACCTCGCAGTTAAGCATTTCAGACACATGGTGGAGGGACGGTCCTTTACAATCTACACTGATCATAAGCCCATCACCTTCGCTTTTCACAAAAAAGATCATCAAAGTTCACCACGACAATTCCGTCATTTGGACTTTATAAGCCAGTTTACCACTGATATCCGCCACATCTCCGGAGAGGATAATATCGTTGCCGATGCCCTGTCACGTATTGAGGTGCTCGAAAATACGATTGACTTTGAGGCGCTCGCTGCTGCTCAACAAGATGACAAAGAGCTAGAGGAATATTTAAAAAAGGATTCGTCGCTACAGCTTAAACTAGCGCAAATCCCTGGAATTAAAGTGTCGATTTTCTGCGATGTATCCACGAGAACAGCTCGCCCCTTTATTACTAAGGACTTCAGGAAGGCGGCGTTCAACACCATCCACGGTCTCTCACACCCTGGAGTGAAAGCCACGGTCAAGAGCGTAACTCAGCGTTACGTATGGCCTTCGGTGAGGAAAGATTGTAGAGATTGGGCCCACAGCTGTATCCAATGCCAACGCTCCAAAATTTCACGACACGTCTCCGCACCTACAGGAAAATTTACATTACCATCCTCACGGTTCGAGCACGTACATGTGGACATTGTCATCATGCCACCATCCGAAGGTTTTAGGTATTGTCTAACCATGGTGGATCGATTTACTCGTTGGCCAGAAGCCGTACCAATGCAAGACCAAGAAGCATCAACAGTAGCACGAGTGTTTTACGACAACTGGGTCTCACGATTTGGCACTCCTCTACGAGTTACTACCGACCAAGGTAGACAGTTTGAGTCACACCTTTTCAAACACCTGAATCGTTTGTTAGGTACGACTCATTTAAGGACAACGGCCTATCACCCCTCAGCCAATGGAATGGTCGAACGACTACACCGTCAATTAAAAGCAGCCATCATGTGCCACCAGAACATCCGGTGGACTGAAGCGCTATCAACTGTACTGCTAGGGATACGAGCAGCCTGGAAAGAAGATCTTCAAGCGACAGCAGCTGATCTGGTATACGGCCAGACTCTTCGTCTTCCTGGAGAATTCCTAGGCATCCTTCACACCAATGACGACCCTGACAACACGGCAGTATTTGTCAAGGAGCTTCGCCAACACTTACGAAGCGTCAGGCCTAGCGATGGCACCCGCCATGGCACGAAGAAAACCTTCGTTTTTAAAGATCTTGCCACCACGGATCAAGTTTTTGTACGTCGCAACAGTCCCAAGCGGCCTCTACAACAATCCTATGACGAACCCTACACGGTAGTTCGTCGATCAGATAAAACATTCGTCATCAACATCAATGATCGTGATGTAACAGTTTCGGTTGACAGACTCAAACCAGCTTACGTCATGGCTGATCATGCATCTATTGTACGAGATAACAGCGAAAACAGGAACTCTCTGAGCGACGCAAAGCAACGTTCGACTCCCAACTTGGACTCACCAGGCACCGCAGACCCGGATCCAAACTCGACAAGGATAACACGATCCGGCAGTCACGTCCATTTTCCTGATCGTCTTCAAGGAGGATGTTAATTACGTAAATCACTAGCAGGGGGGTACTGTGGGGACTAATGTCTTCCACTACTCTTATGTTAGACATATTATTTGGTTTACGTTGACTCATACATTCGTATATTTTTATTTCATGATTTAAATTATTTATTACTAGGTAAATAATAATAATAATATAATAATAATAACACCACAGGTAATTACGACCCCCTTTATCCCGGAAGGTTCTAGAAGAGCTTTGTGTGGGAGGGGGCTACACATTTAGAGACAAGGGACACACACCCAATATCCGTGTATAGTGAAAAAATCTCTCTCACAGTATTTTCCACTGCCACGACCGGGGATCGAACCCGGAACTTTTGGGTGAGAGGCAAGTTCGCTCACCTCTCGACCACCAGTCATACAATATCTATAAATATTGTATATAATCGTCTCGGTATTTAAGTACCTTCCTTACCTGTCGTAAATTCCCATAACAATTTCTATTCTTTATTGCATTACCTACCATAAAACCTTATTTCTTAGTCGGAACTTTCCCCTGTCCTTTGTAATTATGCATCCAGACTAATACCAACTTAACAATCATCCTTTTGGGATTATCTCTAATTACGTAGTATACCTGACCCGGTTTTTCCAATTTATTGTACTAGGTACCTATTTGCCAAAACATTTTGTCAGTATACATTTTACCAAGATAAAGTACAGTTCAACTCCAAAACTCACTGTGTTAACATCGAGCTGACGCTCTATCAATAAAGAAGTAAAAACACAAATAGTTGTTAGTCTTTCAACATCACCGCAACTCACCCACATCTATATAATTCCTTACTATTTTTGGTTGAGTTTACCAGCATTGACAACAAACCCCCTTCGAAATATAATTACATTATTTTCTATCTACTTATACAAAGAAACCAAACCCATCTGTTATCAACTACTGACAGAGAGAAGAAAATTACCAAAGGGGTAAAAACACTTACCAACTTTCCTTCCCTTTTCCGCTGCCTCTGGTTTTTTTTTCTCCTTACGTATGCCTAGTCCTAGGCGCCAACTACCACGTCTCGAACTTCACTTTTTCCTGAGTAACTTCCGCACTCGATTAAAGGCCTCCCTGATACTCGGATTTCTTTTTACAAGAAATCCCGACACGAATACTAACGCCGTATTGAAATCGCCAAAAACGCTTAACACATGAACCCTCGCGCCTCGTTCACTCGAACCCTCGAACTCTTCGCCCAACTAATTCGCCGTTTCCCCGAGAACTCTCTAGTTCCACCAATTCAACGTTTCCCAAAAAAACTGACTAGTTACCCACTCGAGAACCCCTCAACTTCGACTCTTCACTTCCGACCCGCAACTTCGACTCTCGACGTCCGGCCCGCAACTTCGACTCCCTTCCGATCCTCCGGTTCCCGTGTAGCCCTTCTTCAGTTTTAAATTTATTGCCGACTTTTCAAAATTTCACAACATTGTATATCCCCTAAACATATGCCACTTTAGTACACGCAGCGTCCTCTCTATCTTTATTCCCAACTTCCCGTTTTAGCTTACAGCTTCCTACAGTCATTACGAATTACACCGCATATACCCATCATATATCAATCATATGCTTGCTCAATACAGGTCAATCGTAGTTCCGCAGTTTACCCACAGGTGCCGCTGCCTGTGCCGTATTTATATATATTCATATGCTTTGCTAGCCTATTTTCGCATGGTCATTAAAACGCTCCCATACAATGTATATGGAAAAAGATACGCTAAAACTCCTATCACCCTTGATAAAATAATCTCTAAAGAATGCGATCACGTCCGGTCCTACCGTCTAGACTTTCGCACTTGGGCGACTCTCAATTTAAACGGTTCCCTTCAAAATAAATTCTTCTATACATACAAAATAAATAACTTTCAGAGCATTTCTATAGTACAGGCAAGGTGATGCTAAACATTGATCTTCCTTTCCTTAGTGTTAATATTCAATCCAGATACCCGATTAATTGTAACGTGGCGTCACCCCAGATCAGGTCACTGGCATCTACCGGACTATGTTATCGTACGTAGGAAGCATCTCAAGGACGTCCAAATTACAAAGGCGCGCATTGATAGCGAATGTTGGACCGATCATCGTCCTGTTGTTTCTAAAATGAAAATTGTTATGAGACCCAAACACCGAAGAACTCAAGTAAAACGTAGACTCCGTCTCTGTATTAGTAAATTGCGTGACCAACAAACCGTCGAACAGCTAAAGCAAAAAGTTCAAGAGAATTTGAGTGCACTAGAAGAAACCAATTCTGTAGATGTCGCTGCTACCTGGACACAAATTAAAGACAGTTTAAAAAGTGCGAGTGAGGAAATTCTTGGCACTGCAGCAAGTAAAAAACAGGAGGACTGGTTCAATGATAATGAAGCTTTTATACAAAAACTCCTTGACCGCCAACATATTGCCTTCCAAAACGCTATCAACCACCCCAACGACTCATCAAAAGCAGAAGCTTTTACCCAATCTAAGTATGAATCGCAACGCGAAATCAGAAGAATAAAGAACGAGTGGTGGGCAAGCAAGGCCAGAGAAATTCAAAGGTACGCCGATTCACACGACTATAGGAATTTCTTTCAAGGAGTAAAAGCAGTGTACGGCCCCAGTCGGAAAAATATGTGCCCTATTAAAGATTTAAATGGAAATCTCCTCAAAGAAGACCAGGAAATAAGAGCCCGATGGAAAGAACACTACTCTAACATTCTTAACCAGCAAAGTCAAGCCGATCACGATATTATAAATCTTATCCCTCAATATGACACCTTTGAAGACTTAGATAAACCACTAACAACGGAAGAGATCTTAACCGCCATTGGGCAGCTAAAAAATAACAAATCTCCCGGCGCCGACTCACTCCCAGCTGAGATCTTTAAAGCTGTGTCGTCAGAGCTCATACCCTACCTCAAAAAACTGTTTGATGCCGTGTGGGAAAGTGGTCAAGCTCCGCAGGAGTTTCGTGATACACTTTTAATCAACCTCTTCAAAAACAAAGGGAGCGCTGCGGACTGTGGAAATTACAGGGGTATAGCTCTCCTGGCTGTTGGAGGGAAGATACTCACTAAAGCGATGGCAAATAGGCTAACACCTGTTATGGAAAAGTTACTTCCTGAAACACAGAGTGGCTTTAGACCAAACCGAGGCACATCGGATTTAATCTTCACACTCAAACAGCTTCAAGAAAAAGCACTCGAACATCAAGGAGAAATTCACATGGCCTTCATTGATTTAACCAAGGCGTTTGACTCGGTGGACAGGGAAGTGCTCTGGAAAATTATGTTCCGCTTAGGTATCCCTAGAAAATTTGTGGAAGTATGTCGCAGTCTACATACAAACAACAACGCGCAGGTTATGTATAATAATGAGGCAACCGAACCTTTCCAAACCCTCACTGGAGTTAGGCAGGGATGTGTCCTGGCGCAACTACTCTTTAATTTGTTTACCACTGCTCTAACAATTATTGTTGACAACAAACTTACAGTCAGAGGAATAGGTCTCAGATACCGTTTTGATGGCGGTCTCTTTAACATAGGGCGCTTTAGAGCTTTCACGAAGACACGCACACGATTCATTTGTGATCTTCAGTATGCGGATGACTGTGCACTTTTAGCCTCTACGCCGGAAGAGCTTCAAGAACTTTTAGATGTGTATGCCCAGAGCTATGATTCCTTGGGACTTAAAATCAACATTGGATAGACTAAGATTATGTCAACTCCTCATCAAGTGAACCAAATAGACATTACACTTAACGGAGATTCTCTTGAAGTGGTGGATCAGTTCAATTACTTAGGCAACGTTGTTAATGACAAAGCAAACATGGACAGCGAGATTCGCAATAGAATTAATGCTGCATCTAGAGCACTCTGGGGACTTAGAGAGAGAGTATTTGATAACCACGACCTTGCTTTGTCAACGAAAATGGCTGTCTACAGAGCAGTTGTCATTCCAACACTGCTATATGGATGTGAAAGCTGGATCACTTACCGTCGGCATGTGAAAGAATTTGAACGTTTTCAGCAAAGACACCTCAGAAGTATGATGAAAATCCGTTGGTTCCATCACATATCAAACGTGGAAGTACTCAGGAGAGCAAATAGCCTTCCAATTGAGGTGCTTATTTCAAGAGCACGCCTAAGATGGGCAGGTCACGTTCATCGTATGCATGATAACCGCCTTCCTAAATGTACACTTTATGGTGAATTGCTAAACGGTAGAAGAAGGCGTGGCGGTCAACGAAAGAGGTTCAAAGACGCTCTCCATGAAAATCTAAAATCCTGCGGTATTGCAGACGAGCAATGGGAACAACTTGCAGCGGACAGAACCGAATGGCGAGGGGTTGTGGCCAGCTATCGAGGAAATGTTGCTGCAAGAAGGCCGAATCCAAGACCCAACCAGGTCTATGTTTGTCCTGACTGCGGTCGACATGTGCTCTCCCGAATTGGCCTCTATAGCCACAGTCGTGTGCACCGTAGATGAATGGGAATTACAATAGACTACACCTTTTGCTTGTTTTTTATTGTACACAATCTATCGACTGTAACATTTTTTTATACTCGGACTCGAGTAACGGCTAATAATAATAATAATTGTAACGTAATTTGCAAACCCAAGCCATGGAATATTAAAATCTATTGCAAAATTCCTTTAGAAAAATACGACATATAAAATAAAATTATACATACAAATTACTTAACTTTCTATCATGATAATTCTTACACAGCAAAAATTAAAATATACAGGGGGTGTAATTGCTACAATATGTTTGATGTCATTCGTAAATTGTGCAATGTATTCTAAATGCCTAGTTTACCGGGGAGTCCGTTCTGATTTGGAAAACAATGCTAAAACTAGTGGTTTATGATCCGTAAAACAAGTAATTGCGACCTTCTAATGTCTAAAATGTTTAATTGACATGTATGCTGCGAGGAGTTCTCTGTCAAAAACTGGGTAACGCTTCTGAGCATCAGTCAGTTTCTTCGAAAAGAATGCTAAAGGGGTGGTTAATCCAACTTGAGCAGTCTACCGTTAATGAGAGAGTTACCCCATCATTATAATTAGGGTGATCAAGGATAGTCGCGTTAATTAAAGCTTGTTTGGCTTTTATAATGCTATCAGAACAGGTCATTGACCAGGAATCTATAATTTTCATTTTATCGCGTAATAATGTAGCATTCAATAGATGTAATGAATGTAATATCTCAGCGAATCTAGGTATGAATCTATGATAAAAATTTACCATTCCTATGAGTCTCTGAAGCTGTTTAGTAATGGTAGGTTGAGGAAACTGTTGGACAACGTCAATGTGTTCACTGGTGGGGGCAATGTCCTAAAAACGTTAATTCGCTCGTGCCAAAAACACACTTAGACGGTTTAATATTTATTCCGTAATTTTCCAAACGTTCAAAAAGGATTCGTAAATGATTTAAATGTTCGTCATGATCCTTGCTTGCGACTAATATGTCGTCTAGGTATGCGAAAACAAATTTCAAATGCGACAGGACTTCGTTCGTAAACCTTTGAAACGTTTGCCCAGCGTTCCTCAACCCGAATGGCATACGTCTAAACTGAAATAAGCCAAACGGAGTGGTAATGGCGGTTTTGAAAATGTCACTTTCGTTGACAGGGATCTGATGATAACCTCTAACTAGATCTATTTTAGAAAATACTGAACAACCATATAATTGGGCATTAAAATCCTGTATATGTGGTAGGGGATACCGATCAGGAACTGTTACCGTGTTCAATTGACGGTAATCGCCGCAAGGACGCCAATCGTTGGGCTCTTTTTTCGCGACCATATGTAGCGGGGATGAAACAGTTGATGAAGAGGGTTCACAAATGCCTAACTCGACCATCTGGTCAAACTCACTTTTGGCTATGTTAAATTTCATAGCGTCCAAACGTCGTGGACGACTAAAAGGTAAATGTCCCCCTGTGACTATATAATGCTTCACGGAATGTTTAATAGGCATATAATAATCCGGCGTGCTAGTCAAATGAGGAAAACTATGTTGAGTATATTGATTTTCTATAGAAAATAATTTGGGAGAAATGAGAAACATTTTTAACGTAGCAATTAATTGATAAGTTTGTCTTGTTATCTATCAAGAGTTTGTTTTTTAAATCCACTAATAGAACAAAATGTTTTATAAAATCAGCTCATATGATAGGAATGTCTACATCGGCGACAGTAAAAACAAAGTTAAAATCGCGGCGTAGTCCTAAATTGGCTTTAATAAGTTTCTTACCGTTGGTAGAAATTACAGTATTATTAGCTGCGGTTAAAAATAAATCAGGATCCTTCTTCAAATCTAAACAAATTTCTAGGAACGACTGACAAATCCGCACCGGTATCAATTAAAAAACGTAACTTGTTTGACGTATCATAAATGAGAAGTCGACATCTGCTGTCAAAATCACTAGTGTCGATTAGTTTTTTGAGCGTCTTTATTACTATAAAAGGTACACCAAGGGCCACCGCACTTAAAAGCCTATCCTCCTATACCTGGTGATAGTAACAGATGGTATTATTAGCTGGATTGAACTTATTTCTGCTGCTGGAAGATCTGGAACGCGTACGGAATTTAGCGTGACCACATGTACAATCATGATTAGTTAAGGAGGTAGAAGGACGACGATTAACAGCTTGTAACGATTGGTTAGTACTTTGTAAAGAAGATATTTGAGCTTCTAGAGAAATTTGTTTTAGCAAAATCTGGTTTAATGTCATTTGAAAATCTGTGGAAAACGCGTTAAATTTGTTTGATAAATCGGACAATGATGTGGACGAAACTGAATCGGAAACAGTAACAGGGGAAACGTGAGATTGGAAAGAGGATACAACAGTACTCTGACATAATTCCCAAATTTTATCAGCAATGTCAATGACATCATGAATATCTGTTTTTCCTGAAGCTGTGATTGCTATGTAAATCGTTTTAGGTAAGCGACGTTTCCACAATTTTATTAATGTAGCTTGACTAACCATATCGGTGCCACCGACAATCCCGAACAAGAAACGATAAAAATCTGAGGGTTTTTTATCGCCCATTTGGGATCCTGACAATAGGTCGTCCAAACGCTTCTCCTCGTTGGAAGAAAGTCGTGATATGATTGTCTTTTAAAATATTATATAAATTTGTAGTTGGTGGCGCGACAATAATGTCATAAATATTATTGATTATGTCCATTGGTAAATTTGAAATGATATAATCATACTTCTTGCGGTCTGAAGTTATACGTGCAACGTTAAATTGGGCTTCTACCTGAGTGAACCATATCTCTGGTCTTGATGTCCAGAAGGGGGGAAGTTTAAGCGATGCGACATACTGTTGATGCATGACGTTAGGATCGTCAATTGAGTTTTCAAGCTCAATTAGCGCGGTCGGAGGCGGGACGGGACGGGACGGCCATCGATCGAAATTTACCGACGGTTGCCAAATAATCGGACTGGATTGGATTGATCAATGAGGAAGATGCATCGATTTTAAAAATACTTAATTTTATTATTTTTCCATAATATGTACTATATTAGTTGATGATGTAATAAAAGAAACTCATAGAAAAATTTCGGTTCGTAAATATGCTACACTAAAATTTGAACTTTTGTGTAAACAAAACCGCTTGACTGAAAACGATATAATAACGCATTAACGCCATTTTGACACGTCACTAATTTCAGCTGAATTTGCTAATATACGTTGTTATTCTTAATTTTGTTATTAATTATTGGTTAATATGACGGATAATCATTTCATAACATACCTAACGTGTTAATCTATAACAGCAGCATTCTTTTTAGATGTTTTAACGTTTTAACAATAATGACGTGACGCTACAGGTTATGAACGACACCATTCGTTAGGGATAGAGCGTTTTAATGATTTTTAATTCTCAGCCGAAATAAATATTGTTTTTCACCCTCAATTTTAACAAAAGGGAACAAGAAAAAATACGAGGAAGCATATTTTTTTATCGTCTTCTATCTGTGATATAAAAAAAAATCATGCAACTTCCTCATTGGTCGAATGAATGAAAGGAGCATGTATATGTAGATATTAAGATAGACGCACTCACCCATGCAGAAACGTTCCGAAATCGAAGGAGGGTGGCGATTCGGGGGCAACAGGAAAGCGACAGGCAGCAGGCGGCAGGAAAACTTCAAGAACTTTTGGGGTCACCAATTGCAGTCAGTTGAGTAACTAATGGGGCGTCGGGGACATCGGGAATGGAAAGCTGGTTCAGGATGGAACGTCGGGTTCTAGAAGTTCTAGCAGCGTGGGGGTCACCAAGTGTAGGTATTTTAGCAATGTAGGGGTCACCAAGTGTAGGTATTTTAGCAATGTCGGGGTCACCAATTTATAGCATTTAACTCTAAAATAAAAGAAAAGATATGATATAAATATACAATAATTGTGTTTATTTAATCTATTTATCAAATATAAAATATATAATGTCAGTTGTGATTCAAAAGTTACAATTAATTATTTTATTTTTTTGCTTCATGGCAACCATCTCGAACTCAATTTCTTTAAGATGGCTATGGGGCGGTATTAGTGCGTGCTAACTAGTACGCCACAATTTGTATGGTCGATACAATCTCCTCAATATGGAAATAACTTGTAAAAAATGCATAAAAAATACCAACTTTTGCCTGATGTGACAAAAAGTTGGTATGGGAATTTTGATATAAAATAAACCTAGCACTAAGTTAAAACTTAGCCTAGGTTAAAAATATTACAAAAATATAATAGAATCTCCAGAATCGGAATCAGAAGTAGAAGCATCGCGTGGCGGTGCATGGATATGGACTACAGTCTGCTCCGGCGGTGGAGGTACTGTGGAATCGTCTGAGAACGGGGAATCATTTCCATCGAGATATGTTCCGCCTGGACTAGCATTTTCTTCATCTGAAGATTCGATTTCCAGATTGTGCTCCTCTGGCGGGGCTGGTCTCAAATCATTTACATGAAGTCTTGTGGTTACGTTTCCCTTTTGTACGAGATATACTTCGTCTGAAAACTTCTTCAAGATTCTGGTTGGGCCTGACCAAGACGGCGTGTGAAGGTATGTACCTTCCTTTTTCTTTTACTCATGACTTTATCTCCAACTTTAAAAACGACTGGAGTGACGGCCTCTTTTGGCGCGTACTTTTGTTTACAATCTTGTTGAGCTTGACGGGCTTCCTTAACTCTCTCGTATCGTGGAAGCGTTTGTTGCTTGGCTCTTTCTTGTCTCCATGCATATAAATCCCATTCGCCTTTTTCGGCTGGTTCATAGCCTAACACTATCATGCTAGGTGTTTGATTTGTAGTTGCATTTCTACGATTCCTCAAAATATATGCCATCTGATGCACGTAGCGATCCCATGTGTTGTTTGGCTTTGTGTATAATAAGGTATTTAAAATTTTCTTACACTCCAGAACCCGTCGTTCCACGGGGTTGGATTGTTGATGATAAGCAGGAACGAAATATCGTTCGATGCAATTTCATCCGCAGAATGTTATATACCATTCCGAGTTGAAATGACCTCCGTTGCAGGGAATTATGACTCGAGGGACTCCGAATCTTGCAGCTATCTCTTCGTCAATAAATTTGGCTATTGTTCTGCTATCGACCTGAATATATAGCTAGCCTTTGCCTCTATCCACTTGCTAAATACGTCTTCAACGATAATCATATATCGATTTTCGGCGTCTTTGGTCCTCTGCAGTGGGCCAATTACGTCGACACTCAAAGTTTCAAATGCATTCTGTGGTGCATGACTTCTAAGTGGAGCATTGGGTTGAGCTTGTCGTGTTTTTACTGATTGGCATATCAGACAGTCGTTTATGTATTTGCCTACGATCCTAGCCATATTATTGAAATAGTATCTTTGTGCAATTTTCCTAAGAGTCTCGTCTCTCCCCGGACGACATGCTTCATCTCGATCGTGATAATGGTAAATCAATTCTTTGATTTTTCTCTTTGGAACTACCAACTTTAAATTTCGATCTGTCTTTCATTAGTAGATCGTCTTGTACTTGAAAATTCTTCATAAAAATAAGATCCGCTTCGGAACGTTGTTCCTGTTGAAATAGATTATTCCAACGGCGGATCATGTCTTGTATATCTCTTGACCTCGATTGGGCCTTTACGATATCTTCGTACATTTCTGAATGTGTTAAAACAGAAGTACGTTCTGGACACTTATAATTTGGTAGGAACATTCTTTCCTCTTCATCGTCGGTCTCGACATATTGATCCTGTGGATTACGGCTGAGAAAATCGGCTAACAAGCTTTTCTTTGCCTGGACAGTGTTCAATTTTGAATGCATATTCTTGCAATAGCAATGACCAACGGGTGAATTTGGTTTTGTCGTCTTTGTGTTTATTCAACCAAAGTAACGCCCCGTTGTCCGTCTGAACCAAGAACGGTACATCTTGTACTTTGTTATATAATTCACAACTGCCAAGCATTCCAACTCGTTAATGTGGTAGCGTCTCTCTGCTGGAGATAACGTGTTGCTTGCATAAGAGAGAATATGCTTTTCGCCGTTGTTGCCTAATTGATAGAGTACTGCTGAAAGCCCTTGTAGTGATGCATCTGTTTGCAAAATGAACTGTCGTGAAAAATCCGGACGATGGAGTTCCAGCGGTCCGGATAATAAATGTTTAAGTTTTTGAAAAGCTTCATCGTATGCTTGAGTCCAATGAAAGCGATATTCCTTCGATAGAAGTTTCGTTAACGGCTTTGTAATCATCGCAACATTTGGTTGATATTCTCTTACCCAGTTGCAAAGTCCTAAGAAACTCTGAAGCTGCTTTTTCGTGGTTGGTACAGGATAATTTTGAATTTGCAATACATTTTTTTCTAATGGACGAGAAGTATCAATTCTAATTGTGTGGCCTAAATATTGTATTTCATTTGTCGCTATTACACACTTTTCCGGTGACACTTTTAGATTATGTAAACGTAGTCTTTCAAAGACCAACCTCAGGTGGGACATATGCTCCTTCACTTTTACGCTGTAAGCGATTGTATCATGTAAGTAGACTTTACAGAAATGGTGCAGGTAACCCGTTAAAACGTCCTTTGCCATGAATTTCTGAAAGGTACAGGGAGCTGTCTTGAGGCCGAAAGGCATGACATTAAATCTATAAGCTGCCCCATCAGGAGTAGTAAAAGTCGAAAAATCTATTGATGTTTCATCGAGTGGTATTTGCCAATATGCGCTCTTGAGGTCCAACACAGTAAAAACTTTAGAATTGCTCAAGTCTTTGAAGCATTCAAGTATTTTGGGTAATACGGAAGCTTCGTCTTCAGTCATTTCATTTAAATGACGGTAGTCAATGCAAAAACGTGGTTTCTTATCGGGTCTTTTTATTATCACTGGAGGTGAACTGTATTGTGCAGTGCTAGGTTTACGCTGTAAACGATTGTATCATGTAAGTAGACTTTACAGAAATGGTGCAGGTAACCCGTTAAAACGTCCTTTGCCATGAATTTCTGAAAGGTACAGGGAGCTGTCTTGAGGCCGAAAGGCATGACATTAAATCTATAAGCTGCCCCATCAGGAGTAGTAAAAGTCGAAAAATCTTTTGATGTTTCATCGAGTGGTATTTGCCAATATGCGCTCTTGAGGTCCAACACAGTAAAAACTTTAGAATTGCTCAAGTCTTTGAAGCTTTCAAGTATTTTGGGTAATACGGAAGCTTCGTCTTCAGTCATTTCATTTAAATGACGGTAGTCAATGCAAAAACGTGGTTTCTTATCGGGTCTTTTTATTATCACTGGAGGTGAACTGTATTGTGCAGTGCTAGGTTCAATAACGCCAGCTTTCAGCATCTCTTCAATTTGATCGTACATAATTTTCTTAGTGCTCGGAGACATTGGATATGGTCTGATATTGAAGGGTTTTGAGTCTTTCACGACAATTTTGTGTTTAATAGTCACTGTGGTTGCTTGAGTCGGTTCCGCAGTGAACAAATCGACAAATTCTTCGAACAGCGGCCGTAGAAATTTGTCTTTAATAACAAGCTCTTCAGGAAGTTTTGCCTGCTGTCTCTCCCTTTGAGAAGCTTGATTCCAGAAGAGGCATTCTCCGCCATAATCATATGCGACATTATTCATGTATAAAAATGGGGATCCCAATATTACTGTTTCGTTTAAATTTTCGATTACTTGAAAATCAATTTCAAAAGAGGTACCTGAAATATTTACGTCCAATTTCGTCGTGCCAAGAGAGTCCACCATTTTATCTCCGCACGCCATGGCAAATGATCGACGTGTCGTGAGATTTTTAAAATTATCCAACAGCTTGGGATGGATAACGTTTCGTGTCGAGCCTGAATTTATCAGAGCATCGACCGCATGTTCATTTATTAAAACCTTTATACGAGGCAAAGGGAATGCTTCGCTCATATAATTTATGGATTCTCGGGTTTTATGCATTGGAGTGTTGTAATGGTCATGAGTATCAGAATAATAGTTTAACGTGCATTGCTGCCGCCTGGGTTCGGCCGTTGTGCCGAGGATCTTTCAGATTGACCTTGGCCTTGGTCTCTGGCCCCTTGAAAGTTTCCGGGTCCCCTGTTACGATGAGGATTGTTGGGACATTGGCTATGGAAGTGCCACTGCACTGTGTCTGTGCAGTATCGGCACGGGGTTGCCGGTCGGTCGGGTACTCGGAATTTCCCGGATCCGCCATTAAAATTGTGCTGCCTGCGGTCAGGATTCGCTGATCCGCTTGAAAAATTATTCGTAAAAAAAAAGACGGCCAGGTGCTCTACCTGGACCGTCCTGATGAGAGACATCCTCTTGGAAATGCACCCCCGGTGTTGTCGAAGTTGGGCTTCCATTGCTCCTGATACTAGAATTTTCTCGACTCGAGGGTCCCGGCTCTTGATAGTAAGACGCGCGGGACAGACGTTGACCGATGGATTAGCGACGTCTGTTCGTCGGCTGAATCCCGTTCGACGTTAGTGGCCGCGGCTACTAACATCTCTGTGGATGAAATTAGGTTGCTTCTCAAGCGTGACCTAATCTCTGGACGCAGTTGGTCCATGATTATCCGAGCTCTGATTGCTTCAGATTTGAAGGGATCTATACGATTGAAAAGACAGGTTTTCTTCGTGATAAACACTGCCGTGTCGTCTAAAGACGTTTGTTTTGTGGTATACAGTTGAGCAATAGCTCGTGACTGTACCTCTGAAAACAGTCTTTGTGGTTCTATCTCTCTAGAACTGTCGTCGACGAGAGGCACTGTGGCCCGCTCGTAGAAATCCCTTGGGGTCGACTCCTCGGAGTCTTCCACCATAAAAGAAAATGGATTTGTTGGGTTTGAAGACGGCATTGTCCCTGCTCGGGTGCCATGTGAACGATTCATCTTTTGGAGTCTGAAGGACTTTTAATATATTTCAAAAGTGAATGTTAACGTTCACAAAATTAGGGTTCAAGATGACTGTTTCAGACGGAGAATAATATGAAAATTTATACTTATGATGTACCACACTTTCTTAAAATTATACCTGAAAGGGAACTTTGTTAGAAAACACAATTAAAAGACAATACAAAGTTCAAAAATATATATTGAATCTTCAAAAAATTTACGTTTTTTACAACAACTTTTAGGAGATATGTTTAACAAACACTAGTCTGGCCCGCGTGCAACACATGGTGAGGAACGGAACGATTCATAATGTACCAACTACCATCCAAAATGCAGTTTTGTGAGCTAACAATTACACAAAAAGATTCAAGAAAAGTTCAATGTTTCTGAAATTTGGTGAGCTTTTGCTTGCCTGTCTTATACACGTATTTTTATTTCAATATCAATTTTGGTCGCTCCTCAGAGCTTAAAAATTCTTGAAGCGCTACTACTTCGAACTGTATTCTGCAATTACAATTTTATACTGTCAAAAGGAAGGGAGAAAATTTCATATATTTTTAAAAGATAAATTATATTCAATAAATTTAAAGTACAAAGTCATCAACCTAAATTCTATAATTTGTTTACATTATTTTTTATACATTGCAAAATTAACAAACATTAAATTTAAACAAAGTATTGCAAAACATGTGTGTAAGTTTAATTAAGCAATTGCATAGACTGCAATAATTTTGAGGAGCAGGTCATAGCTAAATTTTAATATCATTGACGTTTGGGGTTTGAGAGAGTGCAGTTAAAAGTACAGAAAAATATCTCCTTGGCCTGATGGAGTGCTGGGCAGTGACAATAATTATGTAAGTAAGATTTGTTCATTTTCATTAGTTTTAAGTTCACCCATCTCATATTGTCTCAAATTAAATAAATGTCATTTATATATTTTTTTAAAGCTGTCTTTTACTTTCTGCCATCCGAGTTACCCCCTAGTGCGTATATGGCCTAGAGGAGGCCGGTGCGTAACATATGGTGGAGGTGCCGAACTTTTCTGGTAAAATTTTTTCAAAATTCATGAATTTATTAAAAAAAAAATTTTTTTTTCTTTCGGTATGAATCTTTGTTATAAATTTAGTGTGTGCATGGGGTTTTAGTATTTATTTTGTGTGAGCAAGTAAAGGCTGCCATATTGCTTATAGTACATATGATAGCACAAGTAAGCTCTCAAAATAGAGTCTGTGGACCAACCCCAAGGACTCTATTGAAATTTTTACTAAAACTCAGGTGAATTGGTGGATGATGTATATCAAAATTTAATATTGAAAAAATAGCAATCGATTGTAGCTTTATGATATACTATATATAAAAGTAGTAATTATTTTTTCGCTTCAACTTTTTTTCTTTTGTGAGATTTTGAGTCAAATGTTCAGAATAAAATTTTTTCTAAATAATTGAAATGTTGTGTAATAGCATATTCACAGAGCTAAAATAGAGAAAAAGACGAGATAATATAAAGAGGGTGTTATAAAAGTTTTGTTTTTAAAATTTATCAAAATTTTAATAGCTGTGCATTAAAATTTTCGTAATTTTTCCTTTCTTTTATATGAAACGTGAATAACCATTTTTTGCAATTTCAGGCACATATATATATATATATATATACATACATTTTCTTTTCTTCATTATATTTAACCTAATTTTCTTTTTCCCAATTGTGTTTTATTAAGTTTGTGCGGATTATTGTGGTAAAATTGGAGTCCTCAACAGAACAAATTCTACTTATATATATATATATATATATATATATATATATATATATATATATTTACATTTTCTTTTCTTCATTATATTTAACCTAATTTTCTTTTTCCCAATTGTGTTTTATTAAGTTTGTGCGGATTATTGTGGTAAAATTGGAGTCCTCAACAAATTCTACTTAGTTTTGGGTAAATTTCGAGCACATGAGCGATCCTGGGAAAAAACCAGCCACTAGGTCAACGCTGAAGTTACAGCTAAAAGATAGCAAAACACCGGTAGATTTCAAACCCCCTCATCGAAGTACTGAAATTGCTGGCAGTCCTAACAGTCAATCAGACCCATTTGCAAGATCACCAGTGCGACGTGTACAGCGAGCTAACAGCGAAAGCGACAGTCAAACTAAAATAATAAAATCAGGCCAAGAGCTAGATAGAGTTAGAGAGGTGACAAGTTCTGAAAAGACAGAAAACGTCGATAAACCTGGAAATTTAGAAAGCCATGAGAAGAATCAAGAAAAAGCTACGGCAGAGGGTAGCGACTTAATTCCAAGAAGAAACGAAGTTATCAGTAAAATGGATGTCACAATCTCTGAGAGTATGACCAACCCAAAAACACCGGCTATTCCGAAATTCCTGTGTCCACCAACCTATGACCCATGCTCTGGGAATGCAGTTGTTTTTATAAAAAACTATGAAAGAACAGCAGTGGCTAACAGTTGGGACAATAACTTGAAGATAACATATCTAGGAACTTTCTTAGAGGGAGCGGCACATCTATGGTTTGAGCGATATAAATCCAATCCCACAAATCAGCAGAAAAAGTGGGCAAATATCAAGGACGATTTGCTAAAAGAATTCGGTGGTACCGTTGTAAGCAGGTTGTTAGAGAAGAAACTCTACGAGACTAAACAGCGCCCAAATCAATCAATCAGGGCTTACTACTTTGAACTCCAGACCATTTTCGCGGACTACGATCCAACGCATAATGTGGAGGAATTTAAAAAATTCTTTGAAAATGGAATGGACAGAGAGCTATATAGAAGTTATAGGTTAATCTTGGAAGATGATCTCAACTGGGAAAAATTCAAAAAGATCATCGATAAGCTCGAGGACATCTCAACACCATCTGTAGAGGGTATATCGCTGGAATCGCTTAGAATTAGCGAAGGGGACAAATGTCACCATTGCCACCACATGTGCGCCCACAGAAATCAGGGACTACAAATGGATGAAAGACGTAGAGAGCGCACGGCGGGCCAAAATATGGGCCGAAATCAGTTTCTCCAAAATAGAAACGACCATCAGGGACCAAGTGGAAATCTATATAATAGGAGCAGAGCTATACAAAACCCCACTCGATGATTCGAAGCACGGCCACGGGATCAGGGAGACTAACAATTTCGCACCAATAACCGACGCCAGCGGAGTTACTTCCCAAACACAAGGAGTAACGACGGAAGGCCAAGTTGCTTTCGGTGTAACAGAGTGGGTCACTTCGCTGTTTCATGCCCGAAAAATAAACGCCAGCACCCAAACAACAATGGACGGCGAAATTAAGCCCCCACGTCGTCCTTGCCAACCATGGGGCCCATTATAGAAAAAGGAATCGTCGCATTATTACAGTCCCCTGTCACGTTAATGGATACCAAATAAGGGCTATTATAGATACAGGGGCAGAAAAAAACGTTATAACATCGGGTATCCTAAAATATTTCAAAAGGGAAAGGACCCTAAATAGAAATTTGATTGTAGCTGGTGGAAAAAGAATCCCTATACTGGGAGATGCAAAATTTACACTAGGCATCGGAGGACACATCATGGACTGTAGGGCCAACGTTATCGAGAGCCTACCGTACCCACTCCTACTCGGCATGGAATTCCTTGAAGCATGCGATTCAATAATAAATCTCAAGAAAGGAACTGTAATGTTAACTATAAACGAAAAGCCCACTGTTATTTACCTAGATAATGACAGAACAGGCCTAGGGCAACCCCAACAAAACAATAGGATAACGACAAGAGGAAATAACGTGAATGTAGGCATGACGCCTCGAATAAAAAAAGTGGACATAGGTCATAACGCAAAGAAAACTAAACAAATTTGGCCACAACTGCAACGAGAACAAAGATAGGAAAAAGGGGCTCAAATATCACAAGATCCGCAATAATACAACGCTCACAATCACAAACAGAAACAAGACACAAAACGCTTATATCGCATAATAATGTCAAAAATGATATTCGAGGTTATGTCGCACGGACTTAGAAATGCTTGCGTTGGCGCTGGGATATCACACAGAGACAGATGCGGACTGCCAGAACCGACTCCAGGGCCATAGACTATAACGGACAGTGCCGGAGTTAGCCTGAAGACTTTAATTTTGTGCGTGCTCCAGGAAACTATTGTGCGTTATTAGACGGTTAGGTGTTTTTTCACGACTAAAGATATGTATGTGTATAAAATTCCTATTTATAAAGAAACATTTCTTGTCATTGTTCTAGTTTTTTTTAGGTTTCTGTTTCTTTGTCAGTTGTTAAAGCTGGAGGAATGCATTCATGAGGCCGAGGAGATATGTCAAAAGGAAGGGAAAACATTTCATATATTTTTAAAACATAAATTATATTCAATAAATTTAAAGTACAAAGTCATCAACCTAAATTCTATAATTTGTTTACATTATTTTTTATACATTGCAAAATTAACAAACATTAAATTTAAACAAAGTATTGCAAAACATGTGTGTCAGTTTAATTAAGCAATTGCATAGACTGCAATAATTTTGAGGAGCAGGCCATAGCTAAATTTTAATATCATTGACGTTTGGGGTTTGAGAGAGTGCAGTTAAAAGTACAGAAAAATATCTCCTTGGCCTGATGGAGTGCTGGGCAGTGACAATAATTATGTAAGATTTGTTCATTTTCATTAGATTTAAGTTCACCCATCTCATATTGTCTCAAATTAAATAAATGTCATTTATATAATTTTTTAAAGCTGTCTTTTACTTTCTGCCATCCGAGTTACCCCCTAGTGCGTATATGGCCTAGAGGATGCCGGTACGTAACAATACGTTCAGGCAAGGCGGTCCCATGCACATATGAGTACATGGTAAAGATACTTTTCTGACACCGAATTATTGAGGAATCGGTTTAGGGCAAATCTCGTTAAAACTCATCATTTCCCCGTCAAAATCGACTGCTAGGAAATGATGGGGGTCCCATGTCGCTAAGGGCTATTTTCGCTAAAACTCACGATATACTTTAAATAGAAGCTGGATTAACTTGTCCTCAGATTTAATACCTCGTATGAGTTGCAGTGTTTAACAACGTGGATTCGGAAAAGGGTTTTTAATTTTGAAATTTCCGAAATTGAAGTCAAATTTTGTTATAGTTTGTAAATTTTAGTGGTCGGGGCGACATTACGTCCCTGTGCAGCGACATTTACTACACTTTCTAAAATGACGCTCCTTGAGAAGTTATGGAAATGTTTGCGTAAAAATCGCTCGTAGAGCGAAAATATGATTAAGAATATTAAAAACCTCTTCCACGATATTTTTACGTGAAGCACGCTTTTCATACGAAATATTTCTTAAGTCGGATTTTGTTACAACGTCGAAAAGTATACCGAGGGTTTTACCGCGCTCTTTAACATGCTAAAGCGTCTGGCTAGCAAACTGAGCATGCCTAGCGAAGTGGGTTCGAGACCCGCAAAGCGAAACAATTTTTCATTATAAAAAATTGCTCCAAGAGTGGTACGGACTCCACAATAAACTGTAGGCGTCTCTCTTTACCTAGTACAAGATCCTTGAGACCTTCCTTCCCTTCGGTAACTTGAGAGGCGGTTAAGAAAACAAAACATGTTAGTCTTTAGCGAACAATAAATTCGACTGTGAACCGGGGCAATACACTTTGGGTCGATAGTAGATAAGTGTTCAGCGAAATAATGGATATAGTTAGCAAGCATCAATTGACAAACCGATCCTTAATTGTCTATATTTGGGCTTCGTATATCGGGTCGTGTCTATATATGGAAGCACAGTCTTATGCTCGGGTTTAATTTAAGAGAGTCCTGGCATAACACCTGCCGTCCGTCGCTGTTGCGATATAATTATGTATAATGTTGAGATAAATATAATACTGAACAATGACACGTAAATATTATAAATAAAGATAGTTTTAATGGTAATGGTTTAATTTAAGAGAGTGTCTACGCAACCGCCGCGCCGCGGCGGTCATGTATCAATTTTTAACTGCCCGCCGCGCATGTGTAATTGTGCCTCCAAATATGTATTTATAAAGGTACCACTAAGAGAAATTTGTAAGAACCGTCAGTTGTATAGTGGCAAGGTACACACACATAAACTAATATACCAAAGACTACCGATATATGAAGAACAAATACCACAAGTACCAGACTGACCAGACAATCCTGCTCCTATCCCTCTTCTCCTCTCATATCATATCACCTACCCTTTTATCGCATTCTTCTCATTCCTCTCTCCTAGCCGTTGTATGCACACTTGTGTGCATGCACGACTGGATATAATAAAAATGTCACAACATAAAAATAATTTAAAATCGCATAATTATCTGGAGTAGGTTTTTCTTAGTTTTCCTACACAATGAAATAGTAATCATGAACAGAAATATTTGTATTGTAATTAGTTTAAATTACGTTGGAAATGAAGTTGTTGAAATGAAATATACCGAATACGTCTGTAAGCGGTTATCATCTCCCCGAAATTTAATATTTGCCTATTGTCCTTTGCAATAACATCCTGCAGCTGCGGCGAGTCGGTGCTACTGGCATTTTGTCACGTCGCAAATAAATATATATTGTTCAATGCAATAAATGAAATCTAATAATGAGATATCTTAGGCGAAAATGGTTTGTACATATTTTTTAATATCTGAATAAATGTTTTAATTGGTAATTGTCCGCTTTACACGCAAGAGGTCGAGGGTTCGAATCATCCCGTGTGAAATTTTTTTACTTTTTATTTACGAATGGCAAATACCATGAACTGTTTTAAAAATTATTCCATGACTCTTATGTACCCTTGCACTAAAATGACTTTTTCAATGCTTTAAAAATTCCTAAAAACGTCGTATTTTCACAAATTGCACATGCGCGGC
The DNA here is from genome assembly GCA_963675555.1 of Leptura quadrifasciata. Classification (NCBI taxonomy): domain Eukaryota; kingdom Metazoa; phylum Arthropoda; class Insecta; order Coleoptera; family Cerambycidae; genus Leptura; species Leptura quadrifasciata. The sequence goes on from OY776680.1 coordinate 53,087,428, forward strand.
GGGCAGTTAAAAATTGTTACATGACCGCCGCGGCGGTTGAGTACACTTCCTTAATTTAATGTTTTACAGTTGTCGATATCCCGGAGAGGTACAAATGACAATATTCGACATTTTAAGAAAGAATTGCATGTTACATGTGAAGTAAAGTGAGATTTTTGCATCCTCGATACAAGAAATGTCACTTTTATCCCCATATAAAATAATATACTTAGACAATCGTCGGTTTTGTCGTTTATATTTTATATAATAGTAGTTTTTCTTTGTCGAGTAGATTTCCTGCAATAAAATACCAGTATTGCAGTTTTTAAAATTTTATTTTACATCATTAATTATGGCACTAGACCAAAAAGGAACGTATACTTCGGAAAATAGTTCACCCTCTACTACTACTAATATGGTTTTTTAAATTTTAGGTTGGCATTGATGACCCTGTTGGCGCTAGTGCTGTCCATGGTGTAGGAGGAATTTGGGGTAATCAAAAATAATAGTAATAATTTGCGTATTATTTTTAATTTTCCAACGAAAAGTTATTCTTCATAATAGTGGGGAACCGAGCCGTCTGAGAAATGCCTGTGAAAAGAGGTACCAGTCGAGGACCTAAATAAACTGAAAATGGTTTCCCAAAGAAAACCATCTGCCGCATTTCAATTTTGAGGTCGCGGTGAAATTCGGAATTGCGAACACCCCCTAAAAGTCAATTTTACCCCAAAATCGAGGAATCGGAAATACACATTTTTTAGCACTTCTCAAGTCATATCTTCGTTTTTAAAATAGTTTTCGAGGCAATTTCTTTTTGCTAAATGATTGTTAGTATGATCTTGACTATAACCTGGTGCTATTAAATTGTTTTCCATTGAGCCGTCTTGAAAAAAATTACAAGTTTATGAGACCTTGTCATTTTTGTGTAGTGATATTTTGAGTAATCGAGGAGCGATTGTTGTTTATTGAAATTTAAGAAGAAGTCATCTACAACATTTCGCCCAAAATACCATAATTGTTTTTAGTGAAAAAATTGTGTCTCTAACTTTAATAGAAAATAAGTTATAGTAAGTTAAACCCAAACGTCTTTTGCGCTCTCTCTCTGCTATTCTTGCCGTATTAAACAGTTAGCATTGCACGTACTGCTGCTTTTTTCGTTGTCGGCGTCCGACAACACCATTAAACTTTAAAATAGAATAATAAATAAACAGTATTGCTTTAGGAATTTCCAGAAATATTACGAAAGTATTACTGATACGTAAATTAATATATTCTCCAAAATAACGTTTAATATTTAGTAGCCCAATAAAGTGGGAAAATTTGGATGAAATAATTCAGAGCGGGCTGAAATTTTGGGAACAGGCTTATTTTGTAGTACTTTATAACATATTAAAAGTAGAAAATAGCTTGAAAAAATCGGGTTTTCGCAAAAAACTCGGAAAGAATCAATTTTACTGTAAAATATGTACACATGAAAATTATAGGTAATAAAAATCCGCACAATTTCGTTCTTTTTATAAACTTTGTAGGACCTATTGGAGCTGAGATAGATTTTTGAAAATTTGACAGTTTTGCGACGCAGAGGAAACGCGCGTCTTTGGCTAAAATCTCAAAAATGGTCGTTCGGATCGTAAAATGTTTCAAATGAAAGTTGTAGAGAATTCGATTACAAACAATTTTCTTTTATTTTTCATTTCCCTTTGATTGGCAGAGATAAGAATTTTTAAACAGCTTCATCAGAATACTTGTTTCATGATAAAATTGATAAAAACTCGAAAACGATAGATCGTACGCATATAGCGTATCTAATGAAAGTTAAAGAGAATCAAGTTTTGAATATGATTATGTATGTACAAAATCGTTTTGATAACGAGTGAATGGAGATAAAAGGGAAAAACATGAAAAATTGTCATTTTCAATTGCATTTTGACAAACAGCTATTTTTAATTGGCTTTAGGCAATAATGACACTAAAGGTTTTTTGAAGAGAATTAAATTATCTGTAGAATGAGCTCCAAGTGATCTTCATATGATAAATGAATCACGAGCTGTTTAAAGCTATGAGCAAAAATTTCTTTTTTATTATAAATTAAGATTTTCCCGCAAGCACTGTTATAACAATTTTTTAAAAATTGGTTTTGACCTATTTTTATTAGTTTATATACATTTGAAAGTAATGCAATAGCATGAGTCGTTCGCAAGGTATATTTTCTTTAAAAAAAGGTTCTTGAAAACTGTTTTTGTTCAGAAAAATTGAACCAATATTATTTTATAATTCCTTTTTTTTGTATATATCATCGTTCCTTTTGACTTTACGAAAAAATTTCATGAAACCTAAATGAAAGCTTACAAGGGACTGACGATTGAGAATGCGGTTGATTTTGAATTTTTAGCAAACAGGCAATTTTCGTCACGATTGAAGTACAAAAAAGTACATTTAGTAATATTTTTTCACTTTTTGAAGTATCAGAAGTTATTCTGTGAGCATTTTTGAGTCGTTTCATACTGGGTACATATTTTAAAAAAACGTTGTGCACAGTTTTTTTCAGGAAAATCTTAATTTATAATAAAAAATGTTTGCTCATAGATTTAAAAAGCTGTAACTCGTGAGCCATTCATCGTATGAAGGTCACTTGGAGCTCATTTTACAGGTAATTTAATTCTATTCAAGAAACCCAATCAAAAAATGGTTACTCGTCAAAATGCAGTTGAAAATGACAATTTTTCATATTTTTCCCTTTTATCTTCACTCACTCGTTGTCAAAACTTCTTTGATTCATCGGCTACAACTTTGTCGCTTATAGTACCTAGTCATCTTTAATAATAATGCAGTTAACAAGCAACTACATTTTATGCTGCAAATAACAGAAACCTATGTTATTTTCTTTTTCTTTCGTTAATAGGGCATTAACCATCTTGAATTTTTTAACGTTGGTCATTTCAACGTGATTGGAAGTATTTCAATATCACCTGTTTCAAATTTAAGGTCAAACTTACTAATAAAAAAGATATGACAAGTTAAACCAATAATCCCAAAAAATCTCAAATTTTAGAAAAAAGTCGAAAAACCCACATATCACTCATTTCGCAATTCCAAAATAATTCGCGACCAAAAAATTCGGATGTATCAGGTCATTTTACATAAGTTTCAATGTTCAGTTTTTTAGATCTCGGTTCCCTACTATAAGAATCTCTTCTTATTCTGAAAATGCTGTCATTGTAAGAGTTATGTTGTACTAATATGAGGTGACAGGAAACTGGGATATACCCAAGGCTAATTTAAACTAGACAAAAAAAAGCTGACAGTCAAGTTAAAGCAATATTTTATACTGAAGTCTCAAAAACGCAAGTGAAATATTTATCAACATTTAATTTCTCACAACCACCTTAACGTAGAAAATTTATTTAATGGCAGTTTCTATGGAAGGATAAATTATAAAAAAAACCATTACCCTTGCATTTGAAATCACATACTTGCTTTCTCTCAGAAGTATTTGCTAATTTCAAAAATAAACATTTATACTATAAAGATAATTTAATAAAAGCGGACGGATTTCAACAGTATTTGAATTTTTGAATTTTTATAAGTGTGCAATTTAAAATAGATAAACTAAGAAATTTTTTATTTGATTTTTTAATGGGGATACCTCATTGGTTATCAGAATTGAGCCACAAAAAAGGGAAACTCGAACAGTTCGAGACTTGCAGATCAAATACTCAAGTGTTGCACCTATTGTGAATGCCCTGTGGTAGAAAGTAAACTCAAGAGAGTTGTGGCGTATTCAGCTAGCCACAGATTAGCTAAAATTATAATTTTCAAATGAAAATTATATTTTTTTCTCGGTAATCTGGAGATTGCTGGAAATTGAGAATAATCATAAATATATAACAACAATAATTTTAATTTTATATATAATAAATTAAATAAAAAACTAAACTATTAGTATTAATTTTATGGTGCAAGCATGATAAGAGTCAAATTAAAAGAAGGGAAGAACATATTATTATTAATATAGAGAGGGAAAGACTAAAAATATTGTGCATTACACTCATCGCATAGGTGTTTCATTTATGTTGATTACAAGCAACTATAGGTAACTTTGCCATTCACTTTCTATTAAATATAATTGTTTTTTTATTTATCAACTCAAAATTTGCCGAAAATAAAAACAAATAAAAAACTTATAATCTTAGCATTTGTTAAGTGCTGCAATAAATTTAAAATAAAAACCTAAATCAGTTTTATTCATATAAAAATGCGATTATACAGGGCGATTCAAACTAACCCTTAAAATCTTAAGGAGATGCACAAGTGATCCTTTCTATATAGCACAAAAATATTTATAGAATTTTTCTTTAAAATATGCGTCTATGTGTGTCCACGACAAAGCAGTATTATGGGTGGAAATTTTTTTAGTTTAAACGCAATTTCTTATTCTGCTCTTGCTTCACCAGAGACATATTTTTAGTACGTTAGAATTTGAAAAATTTCTAGAGGGCACTGGTAATGTTAAAGAACACGGTAAAACCCTCGGTATACTTTTCGACGTTGTAACAAAATCCGACTTAGGAAATATTTCGTATGAAAAGCGTGCTTCACGTAAAAATATCGTGGAAGAGGTTTTTAATATTTGTAATCATATTTTTGCTCTACGGAGCGATTTTCATTCAAAATTTTCATAACTCCACAAGGAGCGTCATTTTAGAAGGTGTAGTAAATGTCGCTGCACAGGGACGTAATGTCTCCCCGACACCAAAATTTTATAAACTATAACAAAATTTGACTTTAACTTCGGAATTTTCAAAATTAAAAACCCTTTTACGAATCCACGTTGTCAAGCACTGCAACTCATACGAGGTCTTGAATATGAGGACAAGTTAATTCAGCGACTATCCAAAGTATATCGTGAGTTTTAGAGAAAATAGCCCTTAGCGACATGGGACCCCCATCATTTCCTAGCAGTCGATTTTGACGGGGAAATGATGAGTTTTAACGGAGTTTGCCCTAAACCGGTTCCTCAGTGATTCGGTGTCAGAAAAGTATATTTACCATGTACTCATATGTGCATGGGAACCGCCTTGCCTAAACGTAAAATTGTAATTGCAGAATACAATTCGAAGTAGTAGCGCTTCAAGCATTTTTAAGCTCTGAGGAGCGACCAAAATTGGTATTGAAATACAAATACGTGAATAAGACAGGCAAGCAAAAGCCCACCAAATTTCAGAAACATTGAACTTTTCTTGAATCTTTTTGTGTAATCGTTAGCTCACAAAACTGCATTTTGGATGGTAGTTGGTACCTTATGAATCGTTCCGTTCCTCACCATGTGTTGCACATGGGCCAGACTAGTGTTTGTTAAACATATTTCTTAAAAGTTGTTGTAAAACCATAAATTTTTGAAGAATCAATATATATTTTTGAACTTTATATTGCCTTTTAATTGTGTTTTCTAACAAAATTCCCTTTCAGGTATAATTTTAAGAAAGTGTGGTACATCCAGTGTTAGGTTTATAGTGTTACGACGCCCAATAGATACCATTAGAGCAGCAGTTAAGCATAAACGAACAGTAAGTATAAATTTTTATATTATTCTCCGTTTGAAACAGTCATCTTGAACCCTAAATTTTGTGAACGTTAACATTAACTTTTGAAATAAATTAAAAGTCCATCAGACTCCAAAAGATAAATCGTTCACAGTAACACCTTAGAAATAAAAATCACATATTGAATAATTTTATGAGAAAAACTTGATCGGAATTAAAAAATATGACGTACCAATTTTGATAAAAATTTCTTGTTTATAAGTTCTTTTCATATATAAAATTTTAATGTTTCTTACAAATTATAACAAAAATAAGCATACGTTTCGAAAATTAAATCTGTTTTCTTTTCCAAAGTTTGAAGACAGTTCTTATACAGGGTGTTTTTAAAAAGGATCTATCACTTAACCACAGACTCAGAATATCAAAAAAAGTTGATTGAGCCTAATTTACCTCTATTCAAAATCACACCCCTATGAAAATACAGCCCTCTAAAATTGGAATTAAAATTATTTATTTTTTTAATATTGTGCAAATGGCTGTAGACAATTTTTTCAATTCTGGTATTTTTAAAATTAAGTTTTCTAAAGGGCTGATTTGGGGGTAAACAACCTTTACTTCCATCCCCTTTTTTAGTGGTACGTCTTTGGCTTTTTTGGTATATTGTATTTTACATAAAATTTAATTATACACATTTTTTTATCTTGTTCTTTTTTAGTTTGAGTAACTGTTTTCAAATGATACTGAAATACGAAACAATTGACCGATAGTCGCGTGGATTAAGGCGCGAGGTGGCAATCGCGATTAATCATACGGGCATCACACCACTGGGTTCGAATCCTGGCTCCGGCACTGTCGGAGGAAATGGTTGTATGTCCGCTTTTTTTCAAAGTGTAACCCCCTTCCGCACAATCCCCTGGCTTATGTTTGTTTGTTTATTTATTTATCTTTTTTTTTGTAGTTGGGAGGAGGGGAAATTATAGACATCCCCGTCTGGTGTTGGTATAGCATAATTGAGTGTGCCACCGACCCTAGTATCGCTTGCCTGCCGTAGGTCCTCTAATATTTGGCATTAATCTGCTTAAAGCCATAATCGATTTTTCAGTTTTTTTGCTGACTTCGTCTATGTGGGCGTTCATGTTGGTATTTTTGCCGAAATGGACGCCCAAGTACTTTAGTTTATCCTTAGATTTTATTCTGCTCCTGTTTAGCTCCAAGGTAATACTTTTAATTTTCTCCCCCCGTATAGTATTAGGACCTCTGTTTTCTCTTGTGCTAGCTGCAGCTGTTTGGCTTTAATTTTCTGCTCTATCCTGTGTAGGCTATGTTTGAGTTAGTTGTTAGCAGTTCCTCGGTTTGGGATTATTATGGCCGTGTCGTCTGCAAAACCGATGACCTTTACTCCTTCTGGCTGTTCCATTTTTAGTACGTCGTCCTAATAAATATACCATATTGTATTTTCCCTACTTTGATCCATCGGTTTTCCAAATAGCTGCCTATTATTTTCACGAGGTATTTGCTCACTTCCATTTCCGTGAGTGTATCAATAATGCCTTTCCATGGTGCCGTATTGAATGCGTTTTTATATCTGTTGTTATTAGGGCTCCATATTTTCTGTCTGTTTTCTGCAACTTCGAGACCCGTTTCGTAGCGTCTACTGTCGATCACTTTTTCCTAAAGCCATATTGGCTTTTTGATAACTTTCCCTCCTCTTCGTTCAGGAGTCTTGCCACGATCAGATGTTCCAGTAGCTTCCCCATTACATCTATATTTGATCTCTTGCTCCCCTTCTTTCTTTGGTTTCTCTATCAGCACCAATTTAGCCACTTTCCATGTGTTTGGAAATTTTCCCTCTTTCAGATGGTAGTATTCATCATTTCTAGAGTTTCTTTCGGAAATTCTTGTACTACTGTTTTGACTATTTCCGGGGGTAGTTGATCCGGTCCGGGGGATTCTTTGATCCGATTTACTGCATTTTTGAGTTCTTCTGCAATAAACTCCGGGATGTCTTGGGCATTTAGTTTTATTTGCTACCATACTTGCTCTTCATGTTTTGGAAGTAGCTCTAATGCTATGTTTAGCTGTTTTTCGTCATCAATTTTGATTCCACGTGTCTTGGTGAGTTTTTTATATAGAATTTTGTAACATGTCGCTAAGGGCTATTTTCGCTAAAACTCACGATATACTTTGGATAGAAGCTGGATTAACTTGTCCTCATATTTAACACCGCGTATGAGTTGCAGTGCTTAACAACGTGGATTCGTAAAAGGGTTTTTAATTCTGAAATTTCCGAATATGTCCTGATCTACTTCTTTGCAGGTCTCCTTTCAACATTTCTCTTTCGGTTCCATAATTGCATTCCGCAGTTGAGCTCTTTTAAGCTTATAGTCATCTCTCAGTTCTTCCTTTACTATTTCTAGTTTGTCATTTCGTCTATTTGCTCTAGTCATTTTCCTTTTTGCCGTGTGGCATTGTGTTTTGTGAACGATTCATCTTTTGGAGTCTGAAGGACTTTATATATATTTCAAAAATGAATGTTAACGTTCACTAGGGATCAAGATGACTGTTTCAGACGGAGAATAATATGAAAATTTATACTTACTGTTCGTTTTTGCTTAACTGCTGCTCTGATGGTATCTATTGGACGTCGTAACACTATAAACCTAACACCTGATGTACTAACACTTTCTTAAAATTATACCTGAAGGGGAATTTTGTTATAAAACACAATTAAAAGACAATATAAAGTTCAAAAATATATATTGAATCTCTTCAAAATTTATGTTTTTACAACTTTTAAGAAATATGTTTAATAAACACTAGTCTGGCCCGTGTGCATCACATGGTGAGGAACGGAACGATTTATAATGTACCAACTACCATCCAAAAAGATTCAAGAAAAGTTCAATGTTTCTGAAATTTGGTGGGCTTTTGATTGCCGGTCTATTCACGTATTTTTTATTTCAATATCAATTTTGGTCGCTCCTCGGAGCTTTAAAATGCTTGAATCGCAATGACTTTGAATTATATTTGGGAAATTACAATTTCATACGTTCAGGCAAGGCGGTCCCATGCACATATGAGTACATGGTAAAGATACTTTTCTGACACCGAATCACTAAGGAACCGGTTTAGGGCAAATCCCGTTAAAACTCATCATTTCCCCGTCAAAATCGACTGCTAGGAAATGATGGGGGCCCATGTCGCTAAGGGCTATTTTCGATAAAACTCACGATATACTTTGGATAGAAGCTGGATTAACTTGTCCTCATATTTAATACCGCGTATGAGTTGCAGTGCTTAACAACGTGGATTTGTAAAAGGGTTTTTAATTCTGAAATTTCCGAAATTCAAATCAGTCAAATTTTGTTATAGTTTCTAAATTTTAGTGATCGTGTGAACGATCCATGCTTTGATGGAAGTCTGAAGGACGTATTTTCTGCTCGAAAAACTTAGAAAAATTAAAAAAAAAAATAGGAAAAAGAAAAAATTAATTTTCTTTTTCCTCAACCTTTTCTTAAATTCTAAATAATAATATTACGTTCACAAAATTTTTAGGGTTCAACGTGACTGTTTCAGACGGAGAATAATGGATAAATCATACTTACTGTCGTTTATGCTTAACTGCGGCTCTGATGGTATCAATTGGAAGACGTCGTAACACTATAAATCTAACACTGTCTGTTTCACACTCTCTTAAAATTAAATCTGAAAGGGAATTTTGTTAGAAAACACAACTAAAAGACAATATAAAGTTCAAAATATGTATATTAAATCTTTTAAAAAATTTATGTTTTTACAACAACTTCTTCAGAGAAAATGTTAACAAACAATGGTCTGACCCGTGTACAACACATGGTGAGGAACGGGACGATTCATATGGTACCAACTACCATCCAATATGCAGTTTGATAAGCTAACGATGCACAAAAAGATTCAAGAAAAGTTTCATGTAACTGAAATTTTGGTGGGCTTATGCTTGCCTGTCTTATAAACGTATTTATTAATTCACATAAATTTTGGTCGCTCCTCGGAGCTTAAAATTGCTTGAAGCGTATCTACTTCGTTTGTATTATGCAATAACAAATTTTACGTTCAGGCAAGGCAGATCCCATGCACGTGTGAGTACATGGTATAGATACTTTTTTGACTCCGAATCACTGAGGAACCGGTTTAGGGCAAACCCCGTCAAAACGCATCATTTCCCCGTCAAATCCGACTGCTAGGAAATGATGGGGGTCCCATGTCGCTAAGGGCTATTTTCGCTATAACTTCCGATATACTTTGAATAGTCGTTGGACTAACTTGTCCTCATATTCAATACCTCGTAAGAGGTGCAGTGCTTGACAACGTGGATTCGTAAAAGGGTTTTTAATCTTGGAAATTTGGAAGTTCAAGTCCAATTTTAGTATACTTTCTAAAATTGGGTGGTCGGGGCGACATTACGTCCCTGTGCAGCGACATTTGCTACACTTTCTAAATTAACGCTCCTTGAAGAGTTAGCGAAAATTTGGCATAAAAAATGCTCCGAAGAGCAAAAATATGTTTCCAAGAATTAAAAACCTCCTCCACGGCGTTTTTACGTGAAGCACGCTTTTCTTACGAAGTATTTCCTAAGTCGGATTTTGTTACAACGTCGAAAAGTATATCGGGGTTATAGCGTTCTTTAACACTCCCCTCCTTTCCGTGAATTTTTTTGTGCAACGTTTGGTGAAATTGGTTTTTTTGAAAAGAAAATGGATCATTGGATGTAGTCTATCTGAACATAACATAGATGCAAATCTCAAAATGATTATAAGTTTGAACATATATCGATGCATAGCATTCGATTGAATAATTGAACATTGTGTTTCAAAATGGCATAAAAAAAAGAAAAATCGAAAATCCTCAGATTCTCGATGACACAACACAAACACTTTCGACGCACTTATCTTTCTTAGTGTTCTTCCACTAATGCGGGCTTGCGTCTGCTCCTCCTCGTGTCTATGCCTCGTCGATCACCTTCGGTGTCGAACTGCCTTCTGGAACAGCTTAGGTGGTCCTCGGACTGCTTGGCTCCAGCTATACAATGGCTCTGCTCAGTTATATGAAACAATATAAAACAAAGTTTTAGTAAAAGGTATTGTTCATATCCCGTCTGGGGATCTGCGACCGATAACATATCGTCGTCTTTGAGAATAGGAACACTGAATTTTGTAGACTTATGCTGATTGAAATAGTTTTTTATTAAAATCTCTTCTTGGGAGAAATCTGCGACCGATATCACATCGTCGTCTTTGAGAATATGAACATTGAATTTTGTGGACTTATGCTGATTGAAATGGTTTCCGTTTTTATTAAAATCTCTTCTTAGGAGAAATCTGCGACAGAATCTGCATCCGTCGGATCGTTGCATCTGCCCCTCCAGCAGACGTGGCGGCATCTCGCCCTTGAGTTGCTAGACTCATCCGAATCGCGCTCTTGCGTCAGAGTCGTCGTCTTTCCATGCCGTGCCAATGGAACATTTGTTTGGACCCTTTGGGTCGGACTCTGCTTACAGATGTATATGTTTTGAACATATGAGGACTTAGAAAAATTATAAAAAATACCAACTCTGTCGGACACGGTCAGAGTTGCTGCAGTGAATTTGGAAGATTTGTATGGACGATACAATATCCTCAATGAAAATGACTTGAAAAAAATGCATAAAAAATACCAACTCTTGCCAGATACGACAAGAAGTTGGTATGGAAATTTTGAGATAAAATAAACCTAGCACTAAGATAAAACTTAGCCTAGGTTGAAAAATATTATAAAAATATAATAGAATCTCCAGAACTTGATTCTGAATCAGAAGTGGAAGCGTCTCGTGGCGGTGCATGGATTTGTACAACCGTTTGCTCCGGCGGTGGAGGTTCTGTGGAATCGTCTGAGAACGGGGAATCATTTCCATCGATGTTCCGCCTGGACTAGCATTTTCTTCATCGGAAGATTCGATTTCCAGGTTGTGCTCGTCTGGCGGGGCTGGTCTCAAATCATTTACATGTACTCTTGTCGTTACATTTCCCATTTGCACGAGATACACTTCGTCTGAAAACTTCTTCAGAATTCTGGTTGGGCCTGACCAAGACGGCGTGAAGGTATGTACCTTCCTTTTTCTCTTACTCATGACTCTGTCTCCTACTTTGAAAACGATTGGAGTGACGGCCTCTTTCGGCGCATATTTTTGCTTGTAATTTTGTTGGGCCTGACGGGCTTCTTTGACTCGCTCGTATCGTGGAAGCGTTTGTTGCTTGGCTCTTTCTTGCCTCCAGGCGTACAAATCCCATTCGCCTCTTTCGGCTGGATCATATCCTAACACGATCATGCTGGGTGTTTGATTTGTAGCGGCGTTCCTACGATTTCTTAAGATGTAAGTCATCTGATGCACGTAGGGATCCCAAGTGTCGTTTGGCTTTTTGAATAAAAGAGTATTTAAAATTTTCTTACATTCCTGAACCCGTCGTTCCACGGGGTTGGACTGTTGGTGATATGCCGGAATTAAGTATCGTTCGATACCATTTCTCTCACAAAACGTGATGTACCATTCGGAATTGAAATGACCTCCATTGTCTGAAATTATGACTTGAGGGACTCCGAATCTTGCTACTATCTCTTCGTCTATAAATTTGGCTATCGTTCTGCCATCGACCTGAATGTATGCCTTTGCCTCTATCCATTTACTGAAAACGTCTTCGACGATAATCATGTATCTGTTTTCGGCGTCTTTAGTCCTCTGCAGCGGGCCAATTACGTCGACGCTCAAGGTTTCAAATGCATTTTGTGGTGCATGACTTCTAAGTGGAGCATTGGGTTGGGCTTGTCTTGTCTTTACAGACTGGCATATCAGACAGTCGTTTATATATCTGCCTACGATCCTGGCCATATTATTGAAATAGTAGCGTTTTGCTGTTTTCCTGAGAGTCTCGTCTCTCCCTGGATGACATGCTTCATCTCGGTCATGATAATGGTAAATCAATTCCTTTATTTTCCTTTTTGGAACTATCAATTTAAAATTTCGATCGCAGTCTTTCAAAAGTACATCGTCTTGGACGTGAAAATTTTTCATAAAAATAAGATCCGCATCGGAACGTTGTTCCTGTTGAAATAGATCATTCCAACGGCGGATCTTGTCTTGAATATCTCGTGATCTCAATTGAGCCTGTACGATATCTTCGTATATTTCTGAATGCGTTAAAACAGAAATACGTTCTGGACACTTGTAATTTGGTAGGAACATTCTTTCCTCTTCATCGTCTGTCTCGACATACTGATTTTGTGGGTTACGACTGAGAAAATCTGCTAATAAATTCTCCTTTCCTGGACAGTGTTCAATTTTGAATGCATATTCTTGCAATAATAATGACCATCGTGTAAATTTTGTTTTGTCGTGCTTATGTTTGTTTAACCAAAGTAACGCCCTGTTGTCCGTCTTCACCAAGAACGGTTTGTCTGCTAAGTACATCTTGTACTTTTTAATATAGTTCACCACCGCCAAGCATTCCAGCTCGTTTATGTGGTAACGTCTCTCTGCTGGAGATAACGTGTTGCTTGCATACGAAATTATATATTTTTCGCCGTTGTCGCCTAATTGATATAATACGGCCGAAAGGCCTTGTAGGGATGCATCTGTTTGTAAAATGAACTGACGTGAAAAATCCGGCAGATGGAGTTCCAGCGGTCCGGATAATAATTCTTTTAATTTTCTAAATGCTTCATTGCATACATGGTTCCAGTGAAAACGATTTTCCTTCGAAAGAAGTTTCGTTAGTGGCTTCGTGATCATCGCCACGTTTGGTAGATATTCTCTTACCCAGTTGCAAAGTCCTAGGAAACTTTGTAGCTGCTTTTTGGTGGCTGGAACGGGATAATTTTGAATTTGTAAGACATGTTTTTCTAATGGTCGGGAAGTATCAGTTCTAATTGTATGGCCTAAATATTGGATTTCATTCGTCGCTATTACACACTTTTCCGGCGACACTTTTAGATTGTGTAGACGTAGTCTTTCAAAGACTAACCTCAAGTGGGACATATGCTCCTTCACGTTTACGCTGTAAACGATTATATCATCTAAATACACTTTACAGAAATGGTGCAGGTAACCCGTTAAAACGTCCTTTGCCATGAATTTCTGAAAGGTACAGGGAGCTGTCTTGAGGCCGAAAGGCATGACATTAAATCTGTAAGCTGCCCCATCAGGAGTGGTAAAAGTTGAGAAATCTTTTGATGCTTCATCGAGCGGTATTTGCCAATATCCACTCTTTAAATCCAACACAGTAAAAATCTTCGAATTTCCTAAATCTTTAATACTTTCGTGTATTTTTGGTAATACGGAAGCCTCGTCTTCAGTCATTTCATTCAAATGGCGATAGTCGATGCAAAATCGTGGTTTCTTGTCTGAGCGTTTTATTATCACGGGTGGTGAACTATATTGGGCAGTGCTAGGTTCGATGACGCCAGCTTTCAACATCTCTTCGATTTGGTCGTACATAATTTTCTTCGTACTCGGAGACATCGGATATGGTCTGATATTAAAGGGTTTTGTATCTTTTACGATAATTTTGTGTTTAACAGTCACTGTGGTTGCTTGAGTCGGTCCCGCAGTGAACAGATCGACAAATTCTTCGAACAGCGGCCGTAGAAATTTGTCTTTAATAACAAGCTCTTCATGGAGCTTTGCCTGCTGTCTCTCCCTCTGAGAAGCTTGATTCCAGAAGACGGTTATACGCTCTTCCGTGCCGGCATATAGACATTTTCGGCCATAATCATATGCGACATTGTTCATATATAAGAATGGTGATCATAATATTATCGTTTCGTTCAAATTTTCGATTACTTGAAAATCAATTTCAAAAGAAGTGCCTGAAATTATTACTTTTAATTTTGTCGTTCCAAGAGAGTCCACCATTCGATCTGCGCACGCCATAGCAAATGATCGACGTGTCGTGAGATTTTTAAAATTATCCAACATCCTCGGATGGATAACGTTTCGCGTCGAGCCTGAATCAATCAGTGCGTCGACCGCATGTTCATTAATTTGAACTTTTATACGAGGCAAAGGGAACGCTTCGTTCATATAATTTATTGCTTCCTTCGTCTTGTGCAGAGGAGCGTCGTAGTGGTCATGAGTATTAGAAATGTTTAATGGACATTGCTGCCGCCTTGGTTCGGCCGTTGTGCCGGGGATCTTGCAGATGGACCCTGGCCCCTCGAAAGTTTCCCGGTCTCCTGTTGAGATGGGGGTTATTCGGGCATTGGCTATGGAAGTGCCACTGCACTGTGTCTGTACAGTATCGGCACGGGGTTGCCGGTCGGTCGGGTACTCGGAATTTCCCCGATCCGCCATTGAAATTGGTTTGCCTGCGGTCAGGATTCACTGATCCGCTTGAAGAATTAGGCATAAAAAAAGGACGACCAGGCGCTCTGCCTGGACCGTCCTGTCGAGAGACATCCTCTCGGAAATGCACCCTCGGTGCTGTCGGAGTTGGGCTTCCATTGCTCCTGTTACTAGAATTTTGTTGACTGATGTGTCCCGGCTCTTGATAGTAAGACGCGCGGGACAGACGTTGATCGATAAGCTGGATTAGCGACGTCTGTTCGTCAGCTGAATCCCGCTCGACGTTAGTAGCCGCTGCTATTAACATCTCGGTGGATGAAATTAGGTTGCTTCTCAAGCGTGACCTAATTTCTGGACGCAATTGGTCCATGATGACCCGAGCTCTGATGGCTTCGGATTTGAAGGGATCAATAGGATCGAAAAGGCAGGTTTTCCTTGTGATAAACACTGCCGTGTCGTCTAAAGACGTTTGTTTGACGGCATACAGTTGAGCAATAGCTCGTGACTGTATGTCGGGAGAATTAAATCTCGTAAGGAATCTTTCCTTGAATAAGGTATACGAAGTAGTCAACGTCCTAAACTGTTCGGACCATCGTTGAGCTTCGCCCTTGAGTTGGCCGGTTACGTTATGGAGGCGATCATAGTCGTGGCTTATGCGAGCTCTGTCGAAATATTCCTCCATAATTTTCAGAAAAGCTTCTGGATCTTCATGATCAAGCCCATGGAACGTCACGTTCGGACATCTTTGTCTCTCATGGGGCGTACAGGTCGACACGTTCTGTATCGCCTGCACGAAGCCCTCTGCCATTTTCAGAAACATACTTTCCATCGAATTAGCAGTTTGTGGCTGTGAAGCAGATAAATTTACATTATTTCCCTCTGGAAACAGTCGTTGTGGTTCTATCCCTCTAGAACCGTCGTCGACGAGCGGTGCGGTGACTCGCTCGTAAAATTCTCTTGGGGTCGACCCCTCGGAGTCTTCCGCCATAAATGAGAAAGGATTAGTTGGGTTTGGGGACGGCATGGTCCCTGTTCGGGCGCCATGTGAACGATCCATGCTTTGATGGAAGTCTGAAGGACGTATTTTCTGCTCGAAAAACTTAGAAAAATTAATTAAAAAAAAAATAGGAAAAAGAAAAAATTAATTTTCTTTTTCCTCAACCTTTTCTTAAATTCTAAATATTAATATTACGTTCACAAAATTTTTAGGGTTCACCGTGACTGTTTCAGACGGAGAATAATGGATAAATCATACTTACTGTCGTTTATGCTTAACTGCGGCTCTGATGGTATCAATTGGAACACTATAAATCTAACACTGTCTGTTTCACACTCTCTTAAAATTAAATCTGAAAGGGAATTTTGTTAGAAAACACAACTAAAAGACAATATAAAGTTCAAAATATGTATATTAAATCTTTTAAAAAATTTATGTTTTTACAACAACTTCTTCAGAGAAAATGTTAACAAACAATGGTCTGACCCGTGTACAACACATGGTGAGGAACGGGACGATTCATACGGTACCAACTACCATCCAATATGCAGTTTGAAAAGCTAACGATGCACAAAAAGATTCAAGAAAAGTTTCATGTAACTGAAATTTTGGTGGGCTTATGCTTGCCTGTCTTATAAACGTATTTATTAATTCACATAAATTTTGGTCGCTCCTCGGAGCTTAAAATTGCTTGAAGCGTATCTACTTCGTTTGTATTATGCAATAACAAATTTTACGTTCAGGCAAGGCAGATCCCATGCACGTGTGAGTACATGGTATAGATACTTTTTTGACTCCGAATCACTGAGGAACCGGTTTAGGGCAAACCCCGTCAAAACGCATCATTTCCCCGTCAAATCCGACTGCTAGGAAATGATGGGGGTCCCATGTCGCTAAGGGCTATTTTCGCTATAACTTCCGATATACTTTGAATAGTCGTTGGACTAACTTGTCCTCATATTCAATACCTCGTAAGAGGTGCAGTGCTTGACAACGTGGATTCGTAAAAGGGTTTTTAATCTTTGAAATTTGGAAGTTCAAGTCCAATTTTAGTATACTTTCTAAAATTGGGTGGTCGGGGCGACATTACGTCCCTGTGCAGCGACATTTGCTACACTTTCTAAATTAACGCTCCTTGAAGAGTTAGCGAAAATTTGGCATAAAAAATGCTCCGAAGAGCAAAAATATGTTTCCAAGAATTAAAAACCTCCTCCACGGCGTTTTTACGTGAAGCACGCTTTTCTTACGAAGTATTTCCTAAGTCGGATTTTGTTACAACGTCGAAAAGTATATCGGGGTTATAGCGTTCTTTAACAATCGGGGCGACATTACGTCCCTGTGCAGCGACATTTACTACACTTTCTAACATGACGCTCCTTGAGATGTTATGGAAATGTTTGCGTAATATTAAAAACCTCTTCCACGATATTTTTACGTGAAGCACGCTTTTCATACGAAATATTTCCTAAGTCGGATTTTGTTACAACGTCGAAAAGTATACCTAAGGTTTTACCGTGTTCTTTCGGTGAATCTTTTTGTGCAATGCTTGTTAAATTGGTATGATAAAAAAATGGATCTTTGGATGGAGTCTCCCATGTGTTGCATTCGGTTATTTTCAGACCGGCCTATCTGAAACATAACATAGATACAAATCTAAAAAAATGGTGATATGTTTGTACATATATCGATGCATAGCATTCGATTGTTTATTTCAACATTGTATTTTGATAAGTATCAATAGGACTATTGATACAACACAACACATGCACTTTCGACGCACTTAACTTTCTTAGTGTTCTTTCACTAATTCTTGCTTGCGCCTGCTCCTCCTCGTGTCTATTGCTTTGTCGATCACTTTCGGTGTCGAACTGCCTTCTGGATCAGCTTAGGTGGTCCTTGGACTGCTTTGGCTCTGGTATTAACAATGGCACTGCTCATTAATATGAAACAATATAAAACAGAATTTTAGTAACTTATATTGGTTAAATGGTTATGGCTTTATCCCGACTGGGGAAGTGGAAACTGCGACTGATATCACATCGTCGTCTTTGAGAGCAGGAACATAGAATTTTGTTGACTTATGTTGATTGAAATGGTTTCCGTGTAATTAAAGTCTCTTCTTAGGAGAAAACTACGACAGAATCTGGATCCGTCGGATCGTTGCATCTGCCCACTCAGCAGACGTGGCGGCCCTCGCCCTTGAGTTGCTAGACTCGTCTGAATCGCGCCCTTTCGTCAGAGTTGTCTTTCCATGCCGTGCCAATGGAACATTTGTTAAGATCCTTTGGGTCGGACTCTGCTTACAGATGTATGTTTAATAACATTTGAGGATTTGGAAAAATTATAAAAATACCAACTCTGCTGGACACGGTTAGTTGCTGCAGTGAATTTGGAAGATTTGTATGGTCGATACAATCTCCTCAATAGAAAATAACTTGTAAAAAATGCATAAAAAATACCAACCTTTGCCTGATGTAACAAAAAGTTGGTATGGGAATTTTCATATAAAATAAACCTAGCACTAAGTTAAAACTTAGCCTAAGTTAAAAATATAATGGAATCAGAAGTAGAAATATTTTGGACTTTTTGAACTGCTTTCGCCTAAATGAGGCTCGTCGGCAGGTACATGAACTGCTTTCACCTTATCGTGGTCCGTCAGCAGGCCCCTGAGCGGCTTTCACCTGATTGTGGTCCGTCGGCGGCCACATGTATTGTGCTCCTGTCTGCTCTGACTGCGGGACCCTCGCGAATTCTTGGCCTGATTGAGAGGTAGTGCCGTCGAGGAATGTGTCGTCTGGACTGTCCTCCTCTTCCTCAGATGAGTTCAATTATTGGGCTGCGGGACTCCCGCGAGTTCTTGCTCTGATGAAGAGGCAGTTTCGTCGAGGAATGTGTCGTCTGGACTATCCTCCTCTTCATTAGATGATTTGGAATTCAACGTTTAGTTGTTTGTGTAGAGCTGTTCGCAAATCATTGACATGAATCTTTGTAATTATATTCCACTTCTGATCAATATACATGCCATACAATAAAATAAAATGATTTTAAAATTATTCGTTAGGAAGATCGTCTAACGTTAGTTGCTTCTGCCTTGTTTCGGGCGTTGAGCTGGGGATCTCGCAGATGGACCTTGGCCTTGGTCTCTGGTCCCTTGAAAGTTTTCTGGTCTCCTGTAGAGATGAGGATTATTGGGACATTGACTATGGAAGTGCCACTGTACTGTGTCTGTACAGTATCGACACGGGGCTGCCGGTCGGTCGGGTACTCGGAATTTCCCCGATCCGCCATTAATATTATTTGTCCTGCGGTCAGGTCCTCCAAAATTCGCTGAACCGCGTGAAAAATTATTCATAAAAATAGGACGGCCAGGTGCTCTACCTGGAGTGTCCTGACGAGAGACAACCTCTCGGAATGCACCCTCGGTGCTATCGGAGTTGGGCTTCCATTGCTCCTGATACTAGAATTTTGTCGACTCGAGGGTCCCGGCTCTTGATAGTAAGACGCGCGGGACAGGCGTTGGTCGATCATTATCGACGTCTGTTCGTCGGCTGAATCCCGTTCGACGTTAGTGGCCGCGGCTACTAACATCTCTGTGGATAAGATTAGGTTGCTTCTCAAGTGTGACCTAATCTCTGGACGCAGTTGGTCCATGATTATCCGAGCTCTGATGGCTTCGGATTTGAAAGGATCTATGCGGTTAAAAAGGCAGGTTTTCTTTGTGATAAACACTGCCGTGTCGCCTAAAGACGTTTGTTTGGTGGCATATAGTAGAGCGAAAATATGATTAAGAATATTAAAAATCTCTTCCACGATATTGTTACATGAAGCACTCTTTTCATACCAAATATTTCCTATGTCGGCTTTTGTTACAACGCCGAAAAGTATACCGAGGGTTTTACCGTGTTCTTTAACATGTTCTTAGACTCGCTATATTCTCATTCCACCAGTAGACATGCGTCCGTTTAGTCCCCCTTTCCTTTTTTGAGAATGTGTTTTCGGCCGCTTTGTTAATTGCATTCATGCCTGCGCTTCCATCAATCCTTTGTAATTTTTGGAATTCCTCTCTTAGGTTTGTAATGAAGTGTGGCATATTTGCTCTATTGATATACCATTTTCACTCTTTTGGTTTGGTCTTGTCTGCTATTGGCTGCTATTGTAAAATACATATTTTGGTGGAAGCTGAAGTTTTCCTCGTCGGATACTTTCCAATCTTCAATTTGGTGCGTTATTTTGTTGTTACTCATTGGAATATCCAGGTGAGATTCACTTCCTCTTTTAACGAATGTAGGGTCGGCGCCTTTATTGTGAGTGACCATCGAGTGCTCTACAATTCATTCCAATAACATATGGCCTCTTTCATCCTCCCGAGGGGAGCCCCAGATTCGTGCTTTAGAGTTAATTAAGATCGCCTGCTATTATCCCTTTATTTTGATGCTTTTTGATGTTGTTACTGAGTTTCTGGAGATAGCTGTTGAACTCTCTTTAACGGAGTAGATAACCACGCCTGCCAGTTCAACTCATACGAATCCCGCACTATCCGTTTCATACTCTGTTACTTGCATTTCTTATGTTATGTTTTGTGTCTCCAGTTTCCTGACATAGTGCCAATATCTTTGACATTTGAAACATCTTACTGGTCTCAGCTTTTCTACAACTCGGCATCTCATCCATCCTATCTTGATTCTCCTCTTGGCTAGGAGCATGTTAGCTTCGGCTATGGGTGTGGTTACGTTTGCGTACTTGAATCCTTTGGTGTTGGCTTTTGCTGACATTCCTATCTTTATGTCCTTGTCCTGTATTGTAGTATTACTTGTTTCCACCTTGATTGCTTCCCTCACGTCTTCTTCTGTAGTAGTGTCATCGATATCTATTATGACTATGTTTCTTTTTCTTTGTGTGACTTCCGCTTGAACTAGCTCACTTAGTTTCTCTTCAAGCCCTGCTTTTAAGGTTTCTCCGTTTCCTTTTTCTCCGCCAGATATACTAAGCTTGACGTATCCTTCCCTAGTTATTTCTATAATATTCACTCTAATGCCTATTTCCTCGAAATTTATACTTCTTTTCATTTCCCTGGCGATGTCCGAGTAAGTCTTTTCCTTCTTCTCTCGGTTTCACTAAGATTACTTCTCGCTTTCTTCTTTCATTCCAGTCGGTTTTCTTTTGTTCTTGCCATTCTTGGGCAGCCGCTCTCGTCTCAGGGGGCGATTGCTGGGCTTTCTTCATGTGTAATACTGTGTCGTGTTCTTCCCCTCTGAACACCAGTTCTATGATCTTCCGCAGATAGGTCACCTTTTCCGGGTTTGTGCTGGTGAAGACCAGATGCTTACTTCCTTCTTTCCTGGTTATATTTTTGACTATCACTTTGAGTAGGGGTTCGATATTATCCAATTTCGATTTGTGTTCGTCTATACCCACAAGGTATATACATCGTGTAGCGGCCTCTGTTATTTCATCTTCGTTTACGATCTTGCTGTTATTTGTTGTATATATATATATATATATATATATATATATATATATATATATATATGAAAAATACTAGGTTCTCGGGTTGAACCGCGTCTGAGATTGTTAATGTCTCGACGTTTCGGCTCCCGTTTTGGAGCCATTTTCAAAAGAAAAAGTGAGTCAAGTAAAAATTGTCAAAGAAAATAATGCTAGCACTTCGTGGAACTGGTTCGATTCCGGGGTCTCAATCTGCCTACTCCCCAGATCTCACCGCGATCCGTCTCTAAGGCCTCAACCTGCCTACTCCTTAGAGTTCGCATAGGGTCCATACATAGGTGCCTACACAACTGCGCTATCTGACCGCTTATAGTCCATGTATTTAAATTCGTAGTCTCCTGTCTCGGGCGAGGTCAAATAGGATATCATAGTGAATAGAAAGAATGTAGAATTTCCATTTAAGGTTTTATCTCATCCAACTGAAATAATTATTTTATTTGTAACAAGATGTTATGTATAAATTAAAATATATCCAAAAGGAAACAAATGCAAATGTAGTATATAACTGATAATCATTTCGAACAATAGGCCGACACGATTAAAATTTAATCATGGTATTGTGTTGAATGAAGCCTATATGCACTTTTTATTATCGACGTAAGCAAAAAGTTCAAGAATCAGATTTGTTACGTATCATTTCTAATATCTAATATTGTTTTTGTCTACACACGAGTCTCTGTTGTTGTGTCACTAAGTTTAATTCCAAATATCCTTTTTCGCTCAAATAAATAAGGGTACTTATATGATAAAATATTTGAAACAAGTCAATAGTTGTTGTGTATGGTTTAAAACACAAAATATTTAAGGGTAATATGGGCTCATGTTTCTAAAATCAATTTCTCGCGGACCATAAGTATTAGTACCTACTAGATTACACAACGAATAGACAAATTTTTAAAATCATCTATTTGCATTACTTATTTAGCAGCAGCAATTGTAGATAAGAACCAGACGTGGAATTTTATCTGTTATATAGGTCACAGGTTATGAAACAATCCAGGAGGAGCATTTCATATTATATTCTTTGTATAGCAATAATTATTTATACTGGCAAAAAGATCAATGATTAATAATTGAAGGATAATATTTAAACGCCCTTTTCATATCGATATTATAGAAGCAGATGTAATACCATAATAAGCCGTAACGAATATAAAATAATTTTCATGTAACACTTTTCAGAAAACACTTTATATATTAAAAATTTATACCTAGGTTAGCACAGTTACAGTATTTACAATAAGAATTATATTACGAGAGTTTTGAAATTATAAGTAAATCAATGCATAAGCGAATAACGTATATGAATGAAGCCATTGTGAAAAATTATTGCGTATTTTAATGATAATATACTTCATATATATTACGCCACTTGCACATCTGAAATTTACATGAATTCTTTTCTTATGACCGATTTATAGTTTTCCAATACCATTTTTTCAATAATAGGTATTTAACTTGATTACTCAAGCACATATTTCCAGCTTCAATAGGCGTGGATGTTTCTAACGTACTTCTAACAGTATACCCTTTAATTGAGGGTGGATTTAGCAATAGACATAGTGCGGCAGCAAGTTGGGGTGGCAAAATGCAGCAGAAGGTACCGCGAAATGATATATAACAGTGTTTTTTTTAAAGTTTTTATAAGCAAACCAGATTTATTTTATTGGTAATATTGACTCTTCAGGAGCGGCAAATTTGTCTTGGGTGGCACAAAATCCCAAATCCGTCAATGCTTCAGTCTTAAATGAAACAGTCTAAAAAATAGTATTTTACACAAGAATAATCAACCGTCTCTACAATCTGTTATCATATCAAATCTGTCTCCCAATAAAAAATTACTAATTCTAATATATCGTCAAATATTCAGAGTTAATTATTCCATTTCAGCGCTACATATAATAAGGCAATAGAAACATTTTCAGTCTCAATAAAAATGCCAACACCCATAAAATATGCAAGACGTTAATAATAAACTCAAATACGTACATTCATAGAGAAGCACCTTGTATTCGGCTATGATAACTATATGTGTTGCACAACATTGCGTTATATGTCACTACTTGACCATTCCTGGAATTTCAGTATTGTTCAATTGTCGTGTTTACTCCTAAAAATGAAATAAAAATTAATAACTGTTTCTCAATATGTAACTATCTGTTTTAAACCGAAGGAAATAGGTGAAAATACATTAATTCTTAAATAAATACCTATGCGAGAGTTTAGCAATATGAACTGCTCTTATCGCGATATTCCTCTAAATATAAAAGCAGAGAAACCGAGAGCGCTTGTTAGTTTAGTGATAGTCGGTTATCTGTTAACATCTATTCCTTGTGCTATTATCAACTATCTGTTGTATTATTCCATTACAATTTAGAGACAGGTAAGCACAAAAATATGTTATACAGCTCACATCACACTGATTTTATTACAATTTTTTGTAAATATAGTGTTTTAGAAATTCTGCTTGAATTTTGATAAATCAATTTCAATGACTTATCTCAATATTTCATTTTCTGATTGATGTAGAATTTTGAACGTTATTTATCCACTTCAAATTTTGACACTTCATTTTACTGGTAATTTTATTGCTTCAGTTGATCATGTACGCTTGAATTGCTAATTCGTACTACTATCATCTGAAATGAATATATGAGCTGGTGGAGAATTTTATGCATGAATACAATAAAAAACGAAATTCATGTGATTGCATCTCTATTAAATTTAAATATAAAAATGATGATTAGTAATTGTGCTTCTATTAAAAATTTAAACATAATACTGCTGAACTAATACTGCAAAGACAATTTCGCCCTGTAAAAATAATGTGGAATTGTTTTATTTTTTATGATTTATTGGTTTTTATTATATATTACATCTCACCGATTCAATTCGGTCCTGGGGGTATAAAAGCAGTTGTACTACAACTATCTATTCAGTCTTGTGGAAGTGATTGAAGAAGTTAGTTGTTATTGAAGTGCTCTCAAGTTAGTTTTGTGGAAATAATTGAAAAAGTTAGTTGTGTAAAAATAATGTGGGATTATTTTATGATTTATTGGTTTTATTGGTACAGATTACATCTCACCGATTCAATTTGTTCCTTCAGGTATAAAAACAGTTGCAGTACGAATATCTATTGTCTTGTGGACGTGATTGAAGAAGTTAGTTGTTTTTTGAAGTGCTCTCAAATCAGTCTTGTGGAAATAATTGAAGAAGTTGTTTTTGAAGTGCTCTCAAAATTGAAAAATTCATAATCTCCAAAGATTTTGTCAAGAAGGTTAGACGTTTTAATCTTGAGGGGCGTACCCTTGAATTCTAAATTAAACCTATGCCGGAGGATGTGGAACCTGTAAGCTGGATGCGAGATGCCATCAATCAGGTGATTTCAAGAGGTACTGAGAGTCTTCAACCAGGAGATAAGGTGGAATTTAATTTTTGTGGTAAGGAGTTCAAAAGAGGCGAAGGATGGGTAGGTTTTCGACCTGTAGATGAGGTAACCTATGATGATGTTTGGAACGTCATCTCTAGCATCTATCAGTCCAATTCATCTGGATTAAACACGGAGACATTTTGCTTAGGAGTGACGTCTGTGAAGATGCCGGCGGGGAAAGGTCGAGGCCGGCAATATTACACCTTTGAGGAAGAGTGCGCTAACCGTCGAGGGATCATAGCTATAAATAACAAAGACAATATGTGCTTACCACGTGCCCTCGTCGTAACTATTGCTTGTGTCGACAAAGACAAAGACCATGCCAAAGTGCGCCGTGATATCGTAAAATTACAGACAAATAGGGCGATTCAATTGTGTAGTGACGCCGGAGTTCTTATACCGGAAGAAGGGTGCGGCATTCCGGAACTACAACAATTCCAACAGCATCTACAAAACTACAAAATAGTAGTTTATAAATACGGGACCAAGGGGCGAGACATTATTTTCAAAGGCTCTGCTGAAGGTCCATCGCTGAACCTGTTGTATCATGAAGGACACTATAATGTGATAGCATCCTTGACAGCCGCATTCTGTTGTAGTTACTATTGCGAACAGTGTCATGTCTCCTATAATGTCAAAAATAAGCATAGGTATGGGGGTACATGTCCCTGCTGCCAGCAGTCACCGGCCTGCCCACAGACATTAAAAGTAGCTTGTGACGATTGTAAGAGGTCGTTCAGGGGCCGAACCTGCTATGATAACCACAAGATGGGCGGGTCGCGTGGCAAAGACACTGTTTGCGAAAAAATAAAAAGGTGTGAACAGTGCCTCAAGATAGTGACGAGCGGGAGACAACATTTCTGCGGGGAGGTATACTGCAGAGTTTGTAATAGTCACGTGCCTGAAGACCACCTCTGCTATATGCAACCCGACACCGGAAGGCCCAAGTCTAAGGATATTCTCTTCGTTTTCTACGATTTGGAAACACGACAGGAGAAGGTGCTTGACGATGGATCCCTCCTTCGCGAACCAAACTTGTGTGTATTTAGTTCGCGGTGTGACATTTGCATAAACATGGGAGGGGTTATCTGTGAAAAATGTGGCCCTAGATTACATATTTTGAAAAATAACGCAGTAGAGCGATTTATGGAATACCTTTTAAATCAAAGGTAAATTTTCAAAAATGTTATAGTCTTAGCCCATAACGGTCAGGCTTTCGACCATCAATTTATTTTAAATTACATACTCACCGAAACAGATCTTAAGCCTGAGCCAATCATGAGAGGGTCAAAAATTATCATGATGACAGTGGGAAATGTAAAATTTTTAGACTCCCTCAACTACTTCCTTATGGCTTTGTCGAAACTGCCTAAGGCTTTCGGACTGGGTGACAATTTTAAGAAGGGCTACTTCCCTCACCTTTTCAACGCCAAGGAAAATGCAAATTATGTTGGACCTCTACCCTCTGCAGAATACTATGACCCTGACAACATGAAAGAGGAAGACAGAGAAAAGTTTTTAGAATGGTATGAGACACACTACAATGACGAGTTCGATATGCAGCGCGACTTAGTGGAATACTGTATATCTGATGTTGAAATTCTGGCTGCAGCATGTTTGAAATTCCGCCTTGAGTTAATGGAAACTGGAAACGTATGCCCCTTCACAGAAGCCTGCACTATTGCCTCAGCGTGCAACAAAGTGTTCCGACGAAATTTTCTAAAACCCAGTACCATAGGAACCATTCCAAAGGGTGGTTATAGATGGAGGGATAATCAATCTAAAATCGCTATCCAGTGGCTTGTTTGGGAGGAGAAAGAACGACGTATTAATATACAACATGCGGCTAAGCAGCAAGAGGCTCGAGTTCACGGAGTTAAAGTCGATGATTATTGTCTGGAAACCAACCAAGTATTCGAGTTGTTACTTTCACGGCTGTTCGAATTGTTTCAAAGCCGATAGAGACGTTCCTCTCTACCCAGACATTAAATACTCGATATGAGTCTACAAAAGCTAAGACAGAGCGTCTAGGAGGCCTTGGCTATGAGGTACAGGAAATGTGGGAGTGCCAATTTAGAAAGATGTTAAAACACAATAAGGAAGTAGAAGAATATACAGAAGAGCACCCGCTTATTGTCTCCTCACCCCTGAATCCTAGAGATGCATTCTACGGTGGTCGTACTACAAGTCTACGTAGGGGGTGAGTGTCCCAAGGATATTAATAATATCGAAGGGGAAATAAAATGTAAAATTTTACCTCCAACAAATCTCTACCATCCCGTCCTACCTATGAAAATGAACAACAAATTAATGTTTGTGCTGTATCGTGCTTGTGGTGAAGAAATGAATCAGGGTGAATGTAATCATACTGATGAAGAAAGGGCTTTAATAGGTGTATGGGTAGTGGATGAAGTAATAAAAGCCATAGAAAAAGGATACGTTCTTCTCGAAATGTATCAGGTGTGGCAATATGGGGTGGAGCAGTTCGATAAAGCCACAAAGTTGGGAGGATTGTTCACGGGAATGATGAATAAATTTATTAAAGTGAAACAGCAATCATCAGGCTGGCCAAGGGGCTGTGTTACAAAAGTCGAGAAAGACCACTACATCGAGGAGTTCCTGAAGCGAGAGGACGTGTTATTGGAATTCGCTGAGATTGATCCTGGCTTACGATCACTGGCTAAACTTATTCTAAACTCGTTTTGGGGTAAATTTGGTCAGCGAGAGAATCAACCGAAGACAAAGATAGTTAACGATCCTGGTGAATTCTTCGGTATGCTATCGAACCCCTCAATATACGTAAACTCTATCTTACCCATAAATGATGATACACTTGTTGTCAATTGGGAACATAGGGAAGAAGCTGATCCGTTAACTACAGTTAATGTTGTAATAGCAGCTTATGTTACCACACAGGCCCGTTTAAAATTGTATAGTTATCTTGAACAGTTGGGAGATAGGGTGTTGTATTATGACACAGACTCTGTCATATATGTATCAAAAGAGGGAGAATATGATGTTCCTACGGGAGAATTTATTGGTGATATGACCGATGAACTCGAGGTTTATGGTATAGGATCATATATCATAGAGTTTGTGTCAGGAGGGCCCAAAAACTATGCATATAAAGTCTTCTCTACTAAGAACGAGAGGGAAGAAATTGTGTGTAAAGTCAAGGGCATATCCCTCAATTATGCTGCCTCTCAGCTTATAAATTTCGAGTCAATAAAAGACATGGTTCTAAAACCATCAGAACCTATTTACATAACATTGAAGCAAATACGACGAACTAGGGAGCACGAAGTAGTAACAAGAGAAGAAATAAAAATATACAAGCCCAATTCGACGAAAAGAAAGATCACACTTCGCGGTTCCTTATAGTTATAAAAAATTGAAAATTTAAATTTTACTTTCTTTTTACACCTTTTATGTAAAACCTATATATTTTGTTTTTATAATTAATGTGTTACAAGTGATACTATATATAATCTTTAAAATGTAAAATATATTACTCTGTAAACGTATTTCTTGTTTGTGTATACTTAACATTGTATAATGTTTGAATATTTTGTACTTTATATTCTCCTATGATAAATGTGATATGTTTTCTATGTAAACCTGATATTTTCTTTGATCAATAAAATGTTTTCACCTATTTTTGTGTATTATTTTATTACCTTGGAATTATCTGTGTGTGGATAAAAGTTTCTGTTCTATGGGGCTCTTTCCATGAACAGCGATAATGCTTGCAGAGATGGGGGTCTTTCTTGAACAGTGGGAATGCTTACAGAGATGAGGATACTTTTTAAGAGTAGTTGACAGGTAGGCATGTTACAATGTTGAAGGTGCTGGTTTATGATAAAGATGATTAAAACAACAAAGTTTATATTCACAAGTCTTTTTTCACTCTCCTCAATCCGACCCAATTCAACTATTGAGCATTCGCTTCATAGCTTCCCTCGGAAATAGTTTCAGTGTAGGTAAAGATTTTTAAAAAAGATATACAGAAATAACTATAAATATGGTTTTTTATTGTACAAGTACAACTTTACAGTGTAAGTACAGTTTTTCACAAAGATTAAGAAATAGGTACGAAACAACCATAAGGCAGGCATGAGATATCCATCATAAAGACATACAAAGTTACCTATCTATTTAGATAGATGGCATGTCCTTTTTACTAAACAATTGAATGGGTTTATGAACTTGTTAGAAAAACAAACAAATAAAATTTAAACAATAGGAGAGCTCGAATTAGCATTCCATACGTATATTATACAAAGTTCTTATATTTTAAAAAATATTTACAAAAATTCTCAGAGCAACTTGAGATATTTATTTTTATTTAAGACAAATAAAGTTTTTACAGCTATTATTTACAGTGTGTGCATAACAGGAATATTTAGTAGTGTGGCCGATCCAAAGACCCAATTTTGTGTGGGTAATTCTGGATAAAAATGTGTGTAATTGCGAATAAAAAATGTGGGTAACTGAATACTAGGGGCTGGTTATTTGATGTTATATAGTGAAGTGGTAAATATTCTCCTCGCCTAGCGGTCTAAGTAAACATATTGACATTCATAAGACAGCCCTTTTCATTGTACTATGTGCAATAAAACATTTAATAGAAAGACAGCTTAACATAAAAAAGGCATGCCTCTCCTTCGAAACAGTCTAAGACATTCGAGGACGAAAAAATATCTCTACAATCAGATATAGAATTAGCAAGAAGTTCTAAGTCAGGATTCGATCATATGTTGGGTTGGAAGAAATTCGGACTGTAAATGTCAAAAACGCCCCCTGACGGATGTAAACTGTATTGTGTGAAAACACTGATCCAATTGTTAAATTATCATTGGGTATGTTCAATACCTTCTTAATATTTTTTTGTTGATATAAAATTATCCCAGCAAACATTGGAAGTGTGGCCGCCTTCCGGCCCTGTACTGACAATTCGGGCTAAATGCTGGCCAAGGCAATCTAGTAACGGCAAAGTGTTTTTAAGATGCCTGCCAAAAGTAATTTGGATTTCATATTTAGGTCAAGTACTGGGTCTTTGCAGGGATTTTATATAAAGGCGTACCTATAAATATTTTATGCCGGCCCGTACAAGTATTCTTTTTATTCTTTTTATTCTTTTGCTGGTTAACAATAACATATGCTTATCCAGTACGGGCGGGGCAAAGGCTCTACAAAATATATATTCTTTATTTAGGGGTTTTTGGTTGTTAAAATGTAATAATACTCGTTATGAAATAAACAATCGATGCTGGACAGTCAGTATGGCCCGTTTATATTACTATCAAACTAGTTAATTCATCATCTCAAGAAAATTTCAGTGTCAGTGGTCGATTTCATCATTTACAAAAATAAAGGGAATGAAATATTTTTGATATTGGTAGTATCGTTAGTACATTTTTATGCTTTGGTTACTAGCACAAAGTCCGCTGCCAGCGTCGCCTGTCGGGCCAAAAGCACACGACTGAGGTGGGGGTGTCGCGTGTCACTGGCCGTAGCCGTAGCCATTTTTATTCGTTTTTGTGTTTTGTAAGCGCTTGGAAGTTTCTTGTAATGTGGCTGTGACTCTCGAGAACATAAATAAGTAAGTACATCTTTTAAATTAATTAAACTACTAAAAATCAGTTACCGAACGTTCTGTTGCTACTATGTATTTAATTTGTTATTGTTTTGCGACAAACTACACTGCTTGTTTAGTTAGGTTATGACATGACTCATTATCAAATCAAATGAATAATACAAAATAATCTATCTATGAATAATACCTACAAGTAATCTGTATCTGTAAATGCGTAACTGATATAATGATAATAAGGAAATCTTGATAAAACTGAATGTACCATTTATCAAGGTAAATTAAGTTACATTTTTCGCCTCTGTCAAAAGCAGGGTTGCATACTTGCATAGCTACTTTTACTTTAGAAGGCGGTGTTATCACTGTTATTATAACCTATAAATTAAAAAAAAAAAAACAAAAAAATATATCGAAGACATCTTTGGGTAACACTAATACTACAAATAAGAAACTTAATTCAGAAAAAACGTTAAATTTACCTAATGCCATTGCAAGTGACAAAAATGAAACTCAACCTCGAACGCAACCTACTGTATTTGATATGGATAGAACTTTAACGAACGTAGAATCTGATAAGGTGCTAAATTGTAGCAATAATACGTATTGACAAAAAACTGAAGGTATATTTTTTTCATACTGTATTTTGGAAATGTAAAAATACATTTTCTTTTTTTTGTAGTTTTAGTAAGGAAGCTTTTAACAAAAGTGGAAATTATCTCAGGAGACATAAAATATTTGACGCAATTACTCCAACAGTCATCAATGGTGGAAAGTATCTGAGGAAAATCCGCACATAAAATTTTTTCCTTTATCTTTAGAAACGGAGCTGGTTGATTTCAACAATCGACTTACGGATTCAGAAGTTTTTAATAGTGTGGTAAGTTACACAATTTTTTTTTTTTATAAATGTCTAATTTACATTAAGTCGAGCTACCAGCAATAAGTATAATACAATTAGCTACTTACAGTTGTAAGTGAACATGTACTTATATTTTTTTAGTGTGCCGCATTCCAAACGGTAGGCGGAAAAGATATTGTAGATGGTGTCAGAAGGTTGCTGCCAAAAAGAATTGCCCATGAACTGGCACTAAAGTGCAATTGGTCAGGAAGAGGAAACAAGACATGTTTTATGAAGTACAAAAATATTTTAAAGTTAATTTTAGGTAAATATGAAAATATTTTTTACAATGTGTTTTAATCAGGGGCCTTCCATATATTATGTAACACACTTTTCAGTATCGTAAGTTAATATTTACAGAATGTAGGTATAAGTGCTATTGCGGGCGATAAACAGTAATCGATTTTTTTATCAAGTTAATTGTATATTTTTTTGAAAAAATTAGTATTTGTTTTCACGTCAGTTAAATCAAATATTTTGATAAGAAATCATTGGCGGGGGTCGTGTTTAACTTTTTTAAGAAAAAAAAAAACACTAACAAATAATTAAGTAAATTCGCGGTCAGGGGATAGAACCATGTTTACAACGGAGAAGTCAGTCAACTACTTTTTAATTGGTCGCAATAATAGTACGTAATTAGTAATTATCTTCAAAAATGTAGTCCACAAAAGGGGAAAACAAATTCACTTGCTATTTAACTCCTACTGTTCTATATTTAAGGGAGTTTAATTTTTCATTAAATACATGGATTTTTAAATATTTGTAGCAATTGTGAGAAGAAATCCTTTGACGCTACTGAGAAGGAAATAGAAAACGTCATAAAAGTATGGTTTAGAACTGCATATGACAGGGATGGTGGCAGGGACAAACGACGTGAGAAACAAACTAGACCTAATGAGAATGAAGACCATACCAACTAAGAAGTGAATAATAGGATATATGGGATTATAGAATATAAATATATTTTTTTATCAGAATAAGATTTTAAGTACCTATATTATTTATTTTATAAAATTTGAATTTTATTTTATTTGAAAGTATATGTTATGTTATATGTTTCTAATAAAAAATGTTAAGTTGCCTGTAAATATTTTCTAATTGATTTTTTCATAGTAGGTACAGCAATAACATTTTGTATATATTGATACACATGCGAACTATAAAAACTCTTGCTTTTTACTTTCAAATGAAATTTATTCATGACAAGAACATTTATCTTGAGCATTATACTGATATTTCTGCCTGAAATTGTGTAATGTAAAAAGCACTATCGATTAAAAGGTTCTCAATTGTCGCCCTTGGTTAGAAAGTTTTTATAGTTATTGACATTTTCTTGATCTTTTGTTTTATTTTAAAAAATTATAAAATCAGAACCGTAAGTATTATTAAAACTCTCCAAATGGTTATATATAGTGATTATAACATTTTATTATTTTTATATTTGCGGACAATCTGGGACCAATCCTTAACTAAAACAGATAACGAGCTAATGAGAATACAAAATAAACTAAAAAAACAAAATATTCCATTAAATAGCTAATAGCATTAATTCACCGTTTTTATTAGTTAATTTCTATTAGATGTATAAATAATAATCTGTTTTATTTGTGTGATTACATATCCACAGTTTACATTATGAGTTTTTGAGACAGCATAATTTATCAGTAAATGAATAATGCTGCATATTATTCCTGTGGATATAATATTTTTTAATATATAACAGCAGCCACAGACTTGCCCATGACGAGCACAAAGTATTGGACCTATGTGTATTGCTCTCAAATTTAGTGTTGTGCAAATATTCTACTGGACCCAGTGCTGAAGATGTGTGGTATTGTGGGTATAGACCGAGACTAGAGGTGGTCGTAGTAGTATATACAGTGCTGAGTCTACTGTGGCAGGACGTATGGATCTTGATGTTGGCCCTAATTTTCTATAAATATTCCTCCGGTATCGGCAACCATCGATTTGCCTTATACAATTTGCAGGCATAACACCCGTAAATTGCCTTTGTTAAATGTTTACTGGGATGTTGACGGGCCAGTAATAGAATGCAGGGTTAATATCAGTGAGCCAAGAGTAGATTAGCCGCAATAGGGCCTGCACATTTTGTAGTTGTGGGCCAGTAGTGGCCCAATGTGTAGAATGCTGGCACATATGTATGGACCCTGATGCCGGCCGGAGTCTCCTATAGGTACCCCTCAGACGTTGGCAGCCGCTGATTTACCGTACCGGCCAATACCGGGATCAGAGTACAGGGCCTTCCAATTGCCTTCCATAAATGTTTGCTGGGTATAGAACAGATCTGGTTTGTATATTTACTTGCAACTTGCAATCTTCTTAGTTACGCCTGATTCTGTGCATATGCATGTTGGAAAATTTATTATTAAAGGATTTTTTTCTATAAATATATTCAGTCTTTTTGTAAAAGTCAAAGCGAATAGACGCATCTGAAAATGATTGTTTGCAATAACTGTAAAAAGATATTTTCAAACAAGGAATATATAAAAAGGCATTCTAAAAAGTGCTTCCCCGTTCGAGATCAAATTATACCTCAAGATAAAATAAAAGAAATTATGGAGTCGGTATTTCGAAAATATTACGCCTGCTGTTTCCCTGCATCTTTAATGTTTTACGAACAAATTAAAAGATTTAATATACATTCTGAAGTAAAAAAGAGTTTTGTTACGTGCAAATCTGAGAAGAAACTACTTATACCTATACATTTTTGGAATGAAATTAATGGTAAGGAATACGACCCTTCATTAGCGGTAGCAAGAGGAGAATTCCCCGACATGGTGATAGATTATCATGAAGGAAGATGTATTATTAATAATTTCGAGGATAAATTAATGGAAATGGCATACGACGCGTTTAAAGAGACAAAATCTACAGAATTCTTGTTTTCGATGGCGCCAGAGCAGGTGTTGAGAATAAGAAAAATTGTTCACGAGAAAGTTACATCCTTCTTAACGTATTAAATCACCCTGTATATAAACTTTTCAGAAATTTATAAACTTAACTGTAGTCTTGTTGAAATAAATAAAATCAAGAAGTTTTTATTTTACAAGAAGAATTTGTGTAAAACTTCAAATGTAATGAGGATCAAGTAAAGTTAAAGAACCAGAAAGATTTGTAAAATGTTATAGAGCCTACAATTCATTATTTTTCCCCAGAAAATACCTTTATGTTATATATTGTAGAATAAGAAATTGTTAAACCAATATTGTTAATAAAAAACTAATTTCAATTACATGTGTTATCAATAATCACCCAGTACACTCCTCATACCCGTATATTAAGAAAAGTTATTAGAAATTAGAATTAGTAATTTTTTGTACGTATCAAGTACTTAATCTGGGAAAATTTTATATAATAAACTAACAGAATCAACGGTTCTCTGTGAATATACTATACACTACACAATATACTATACACTATATATTTTATGAAACACTTTACACTATTTTTGAGGATCCTGAATATGTAAGGCAATTCCATCCGCTAGTTGATTAGATGGTATTAGATTTTTTATTTAAAACAGCT
Organism: Leptura quadrifasciata; assembly: GCA_963675555.1. Lineage (NCBI taxonomy): Eukaryota > Metazoa > Arthropoda > Insecta > Coleoptera > Cerambycidae > Leptura > Leptura quadrifasciata. The sequence continues at coordinate 53,122,271 of OY776680.1, forward strand.
TCTTCGAAGGCTAACGCTCTTAGGAATTAGATGTGTGCAGAAATTTTTTTTTACTTATTCAAAAAGCAGAGAATAAACTAATATATAGAAAGAATATACTCTTATGATTAAAGAAATTTTGTGCATGAGAAAGTTCTATCTTATCACATAAGGTTAGGCTCTAATTTATCGCAAGAATTACAAAGAAGATTGAATAAAATTACTTACAACAGGGCAATCATATCATGTTTCCATCGATATCCATTGATAATAGATCACAGTCTAGCCAATATCTTTTTTTTAAATTTCAAAACAAAAATGAGATATTTATAGAATTCATAGAACAAAAATCTGTCTTTCTAAAAACTTGTATCCGTTACCTTCAGAAAGAAACTACTTGTTAGTGATTCTGATGAAAAGTAGTTGGTATTTTATATTCAACTTATAGAACAGAATTCAGAAACTATGTAGTGCTTATGGTAGTGTATTATTATATAAGTCTAATAAATGTTTAGGATTAAATGTTTTAACCGACTTCCTGATCACTTGAATAACCCTGTTAAGCCTAGAATTGTGTGAGTTAAGGAGGGGCCCTACAGTTTATAGTGGGATCCGAACCACTTCTAAGGATAATTTATAGTTGAAAATTACTTTAGAGTAGGTGGAGATCGAACGCACTTCGGCAGGTATACTCAGAGTGAAAGCTAAAAGCGCCAAAGACCTTCACAACCGGTTTTGCAAGGCTAATCAGAGAAAGAGTGTTTCAATTTTATTCTACCCTAAAACAATTTTACAAAATAGGCATTTCTGCCGGCTTAATTTTCACGTGCTCTTTTGTGATAATATATTATGGTTTTCCGTCAGGTTCTAATGATGTATTTTTTATACTGTTGTGTCTTTAATTTGTGTCTTATAAATTTGAAACGACGCAAAAACAAAAGGTGAGGTGGTGCGATTTGCTAATTTCTTGCCACAAATTATCCTTCAACAGTGCACATCTTTGAAGTTAACATTTTTCCCTGGTTTCTGCGTCATTCAATAATATTAAATTTGCTTGAGTATTTTCTGTTAACCAATAAGTATTTTTCACCAATACAATACCTTGAAAATTTGTGGATATATCATAGAAAATAAGTTGTTACTATAAATAAGAAGTAAAACATAGCGTTCCTCATACTGTCTGTGATTGGTTGAAATGCTTATGCTATGGTCTTATACCAATAGCCTTAACCACCACTATCGTTCCCCTAAATAAAATATATAGGCCCTATAAATATAAGAGTATCCATAAGAATACTACTATTTGACTACTAAAATCAATATATAGGAAAAATAGTAAATGAGATTTCATAATTGACAGAGAAGGTAAAAAATTTCAGGTTTAATGTTAAACAATATTTAAACCTGTACTATTACATTTCTAGTATCTTTGCTTTTTTAGAACATAACCTTGTAATTACTATTCATGTCAGTTTTTTATTTTTGAAATTTACCAGTACCAAATAAGACTTTGTATGAAACTGAATTTATACTTTAAGCTAGAATTTTAACACACCCCTATATTTATAATCAGTTTTTTTTAATTTGGATAATCTGCGTAAATTGTAAGATACAGCACATCGTTAAAAGATTGGAAGAATAAATCGATAAAAGTGATTTGTCTACATATCAATAGGTACATAATATATGCTTCGATGATCTCTGTCTCTCTTTGGAAACCCCTATGACTATTCTATGTACCTATGCTTCTTTATTAGAAAAATGTAAAAATAGAACTGTTTTCAATAAAAGATATTATCATTTCTCGTATTTTCAGTATATATTTTAATGGCTCTTAAAAAATATAAGAGGTCTAACATCTTGAAACTGAAATACATGACTTGGAAAAATTCCCTATAATAAATGTCTATGAGCTTGTGCCTTGATATGGCCCCTACCCTAATTTTCATCTACTTTTTCTTATATGATATTCAGAAAATTATTTAATGCCCCATGTATCTGTAAACTGTATGTATTTAGTTAGGAAATAAAACATGAAAATAGCAGCATATTAAATTTCTATAGGATGTAAAATTATTAGAATCCTAACGTTTGTTCCCTATTGAGCTTTTCATTTTGATATGTAGAAAAAAATGAGAATGTGTAGAAAAATTATTTGTTTACTTTCATATATATTAGAGGATAGTTAGGCCGTAGGCCTTTTCACGTGCCACGCTTTTCGGTTTTAAACGCGTAATTTATATATTTTTATGGCCGTTTTTTATTAATTTAGTCACACAAATATCTAAAACAGAAACATGTAAATATTTCTAGAATAAAAAATGTAGTGGTTATGATAACATGAGATCTAAATCCTATCGTTATTATGAGATTCTAAAATGAAACAATCAAGTAAAACGTATTTTATCTAAAAACAAATTACATTAGCTAGAAAAAAGTCAGAAGCCTACAAAGCGCATCTGTTTTACATAATTTAGTTTTTCAGGAGATTAGGGTGAATACAATACAAAGTTTATGAAAAATCTATGTATATAATAGCTTAAAACATCAACTCTACGAATTTTGCATAAAGGTTAGCATAAATAAGAATTTTCAAAGTCTAGACCTTGTAATAAAGTAAAATCGTCTAAAGGCATTATTTCAAAATAACTTGAAATTAATCTAGCCAACCTGTATATCAAAAAATTAGGTAGGCGTTCACCCAAACACTTTAAAATTTAAAAAAAAATGAGAATTTTAAGCTTGGCATTAAAATAGTTAAAGTTGTAGTTCCTACACACCTCTAAAATATTGTCAGTCACTTGTATATAAAGAAATATCCACTTATTTTAAATAAATTTTCCAGTTTCAATAATAAAGATATTAAGGTATAGCCCCTATACATTTAAAATTTAGTACTGTTTTGAGACTCTAGTATATCAGTCGATAATCGGGAGAACACAACAATAAATTGAATAAAATGTACTACAGGATACTGAAATATCCCTTGAGAAAAGTAAAATAGTATTCAAATTAAGTTTGCTATTACCATTATCAAATTACTGCTACTTTTATCCTAATATGAATTTTTAAAAAAAGATTGAAAATTTATTAAACTCACCATTGATGTTTTTATCCACACACGACGCACATGAACTATTAATTTGGCACTAAACTTACACTAAAAAGTCTTAAGCGGAAAACGCCAGCTTATCGTTTATAAACAAAATTCCCCTGAAAATAACAAAAAGTTTTTAGTAAATAGAAAACTCATTGACACCAGAAAATGCTTACCCCTCGATAATAATTAGCCGCGGAATACTAGAAAAAAAACTATTTTAGAACTGTTGTAGGAAGTGTAAATTGTTACTTACTAATATTCCACCCCGCGTCTAATTACCGCTGGTACTGGCGATGATGGTAAAGGTGGTGGAGTTGGTGGACATCTAGGGCAATCTCTAAAATTTTAAAAAAAATGATTTTATGTACTTAATTTATGATTGAAACTCACTCTTTATATTGTTTTAAAAATCGGTCCAGTTTCTCCTTCCACACTCTAGAAGGAGCAGGGAAATTTTGAAGGCTCTGCGACTCTAAAATATTTTTTTTTACAAACAGACTTAAAAAAATATAACTTACTTACGACTATTTTTTATGACGACATAGGGCCATACCACCCAGCGCGTCCCCACAGCCGCCCACTTGAACCGATTGGTTCTCTTCAGTTTTTCTAAAAAATTCATATTAATTAAAACCAAATTAATATTACATGTATAATAAAAAACTTACCGACTCTCTCGAAATTCATCTTGGCACTATATAATAACTAACAATAAAATTATAAACGGATGAATTGCAGATATTTGATTATTAGTTATTTGATTATTAGTTATTAGTATTTTGAACAGTAGCTCTTTATTATACTACGAGATATAAACGTAAGCGTCTTTATTAAGGTTTTAAGATTACCTATATGCTGTTTAATTGATAACCGGAATGGTGTATTGTTTTATATTATTTGAGAAATTCATAGTTTTTAGGCATACATACACAATACACAATAAATCTTATACTCGGTTTTCTGAAAAACTAAATTAATATACAATGTGTTCCCGGAAAGTATTACGTAATGATTTTCGATAGCGGTTTGCATTTTGAAACTAAAACCCTGATAGTAGGGGCCAGTCGGAAAGCTAGATTTTCGTCTTATATTGTTTTACATTGCTTTTGATCTCTATTATTTTAGTAAATAAGTAGTTAAGTATATTAGAGCTGCCGAACTTCAATTTATTGTCATTTATGAACTATAGCCACGTAGGTAGTCTTCAAAATGTAAACGATTTTTAAAATTTTTCTATGTTCTAGCAAAAATGTTTTAAATAAAAATTATAGGTCAAGATAAGTACTATCCAGCGATGTATGGCATATTTGATTCGAAATAAAATTTTTAGAATTAAGACTTGAACCGCCGCGATTTTCTAAATTTTTCTTGCGCGTTTTAGCAAAAATGTTTTAGACAAAAGTTGTAAGGCTATATGAACACTATCCAACGATGTATCACATATTGGATTCGAAATAAAAATATTGGAAATTTGAACGGCCGCCATTTTGAAACGAAGAAGGCAATTAGGCTCATCTTGGAAATTAACCCAGATATGAAGTAATGGCTTGCTAAATTCCGTTTTGTTCTGATGCGAAATACGCCTTCTAGACAATTTTAGGTTCTGGGGAACATAATCGAAGAAACTATAGTAAAACTTTCCTGACACGCTGAACTCTGTAATAGGTGGATTGTATTATTTTACCCTAAGATACCTGTGAAATGTATCTTTTTGCCCAAGTATTACATTTTAACAATATTATTTAATAGGGGTTTATTATCTATATTTCTATAATATTTTTTACTTATGTCCGTAAATAGTGGTCGACAATGTCATTTGGAGAATAATGTTTTTGTTTACTTACATTATTTTGAATTTTTTTTTGTTTGTCTCTACCACTATTCTTCCTGTTACATAAATCTGTCTATGAATTGAGATAAGAGGTAATTATTTGAATTAATGCGTTTCCAAACAATGCAACACATATAGTTATCATGGCCTAATACAAGGTGCTTCTCTATGAATGTACGTATTTGAGTTTATTATTAACGTTTGCATATTTTATGATAACAGATTTTAGAGACGGTTGATTATTCTTGTGTAAAATACTATTTTTTAGACTGTTTCATTTAAGACTGAAGCATTGACGGATTTGGGATTTTGTGCCGCCCAAGACAAATTTGCCGCTCCTGAAGAGTCAATATTACCAATAAAATAAATCTGGTTTGCTTATAAAAACTTAAAAAAAAACACTGTTATATATCATTTCGCGGTACCTTCTGCTGCATTTTGCCACCCCAACTTGCTGCCGCACTATGTCTATTGCTAAATCCACCCTCAATTAAAGGGTATACTGTTAGAAGTACGTTAGAAACATCCACGCCTATTGAAGCTGGAAATATGTGCTTGAGTAATCAAGTTAAATACCTATTATTGAAAAAATGGTATTGGAAAACTATAAATGGGTCATAAGAAAAGAATTCATGTAAATTTCAGATGTGCAAGTGGCGTAATATATATGAAGTATATTATCATTAAAATACGCAATAATTTTTCACAATGGCTTCATTCATATACGTTATTCGCTTATGCATTGATTTACTTATAATTTCAAAATTCTCGTAATATAATTCTTATTGTAAATACTGTAACTGTGCTAACCTAGGTATAAATTTTTAATATATAAAGTGTTTTCTGAAAAGTGTTACATGAAAATTATTTTATGTTCGTTACGGCTTATTGTGGTATTACATCTGCTTCTATAATATCGATATGAAAAGGGCGTTTAAATATTATCCTTCAATTATTAATCATAGATCTTTTTGCCAGTATAAATAATTATTGCTATACAAAGAATATAATATGAAATGCTCCTCCTAGCTTGTTTCATAACCTGTGACCTATATAACAGATAAAATTCCACGTCTGGTTCTTATCTACAGTTGCTGCTGCTAAATAAGTAATGCAAATAGATGATTTTAAAAATTTGTCTATTCGTCGTGTAATCTAGTAGGTACTAATACTTATGGTCCGCGAGAAATTGATTTTAGAAACATGAGCCCATATTACCCTTAAATATTTTGTGTTTTAAACCATACACAACAACTATTGACTTGTTTCAAATATTTTATCATATAAGTACCCTTATTTATTTGAGCGAAAAAGGATATTTGGAATTAAACTTAGTGACAACAACAAAGACTCGTGTGTAGACAAAAACAATATTAGATATTAGAAATGATACGTAACAAATCTGATTCTTGAACTTTTTGCTTACGTCGATAATAAAAAGTGCATATAGGCTTCATTCAACACAATACCATGATTAAATTTTAATCGTGTCGGCTTATTGTTCGAAATGATTATCACTTATATACTACATTTGCATTTGTTTCCTTTTGGATATATTTTAATTTATACATAACATCTTGTTACAAATAAAATAATTATTTCAGTTGGATGAGATAAAACCTTAAGTGGAAATTCTACATTCTTTCTATTCACTATGATATCCTATTTGACCTCGCCCGAGACAGGAAACTACAAATTTAAATACATGAACTATAAGCGGTCAGATAGCGCAGTTGTGTAGGCACCTATGTATTGTTGTCGAGGCCAAAAAAGGCTATTTAAATTAATTAAATTCAATCAATAAGTCACAATTTATAGCTTAGCATCGTTACACATTCATATCTCAGCTCGGATTAAATACAACGCAATAGACGCGCTAAGTGTATATCAACGTTTAGATTCCTGTCCGCCTCGGCATGACTGGGCGGGTCCGACACGACGCAGCAGGCGGCCCCGGCCGCTCATCCGGCACACAACGTCTAGAACGCCAGCCGACCTAACGTTCGGAGCTCTGTCCGTTGTCTACGAACGGCGGTGGTCGCGGCTTGTTGGTGAGCCGGGCCCGTTCCCGCCCCGTACGTTGCCGGCTGTGGTTGTATGAGTGATGTTTCATGTTGACACTCCGATTCCGGAAGTGGTTGTGAGGTTGGTTGGATAGGGCCCAAAGTGGCCCGGGGCGAAGCCGGGGGGTCGTGGCTTGTCCTCGATTGTAGAGCTAGGTGCTGCAGGAGCATTTCCGTGGTGCTCGTTAGCTGTTGCACCGCTTTCGTGAGTGCATGTGTTAATGCATCACTGTGGCTTGTGTTCCTCCCACTTGGTGTGAGAGCAGGGGTAGCAGGCATTATTAATGGCAGTGGCTGTACTCCTTGAAGGCTTCCGGTAGTGGAGTCCGTGGGTGCAGTAGGTAGGCGTTGGCTACTGGATGGTGTGAGGAAGGGCTGTGCTTCTTGTCCCCTTCCTAGGTTTGTATATGTACTATGGCTAGGGGCAGCCCCCTGGCTGGCCGGGTCTGAATCCCATTGACCGGTGAAAAATCGTCGGGCCGCGACGTTGGGCGACAAGGGGTCCACCGTTTCCCTTACCAGATCTGAATCCTCTTGACTGATGAGAAATTGACGGGCCGCGACGTTGGGCGACAAGGGGTCCACCGTTTCCCTTACCAGATCTGAATCCTCTTGACTGATGAGAAATTGACGGGCCGCGACGTTGGGCGACAAGGGGTTCACCGTTTCCCCTACCAGACCTGAGTCCTCTTGATTGGTAAAGAGAGCGTCCGGGACCTGGGGCGAACGGCTCTGTGTTTGTTCTGAATCTATCTGGCTAGACGGGACGCCGTCCCCCTGCCTAGATCGACTCCTGGTATTCATTACGATTTTCTTTTATAGTACACTAAACAACACCCACTCCACTGTTCACCACTACTGTGCATGTGAACGATCCATGCTTTGATGGAAGTCTGAAGGACGTATTTTCTGCTCGAAAAACTTAAGAAAATTAAAAAAAAATAGGAAAAAGAAAAAATTAATTTTCTTTTTCCTCAACCTTTTCTTAAATTCTAAATAATAATATTACGTTCACAAAATTTTTAGGGTTCAACGTGACTGTTTCAGACGGAGATTAATGGATAAATCATACTTACTGTCGTTTATGCTTAACTGCGGCTCTGATGGTATCAATTGGAAGACGTCGTAACACTATAAATCTAACACTGTCTGTTTCACACTCTCTTAAAATTAAATCTGAAACGGAATTTTGTTAGAAAACACAAGTAAAAGACAATATAAAGTTCAAAATATGTATATTAAATCTTTTAAAAAATTTATGTTTTTACAACAACTTCTTCAGAGAAAATGTTAACAAACAATGGTCTGACCCGTGTACAACACATGGTGAGGAACGGGACGATTCATACGGTACCAACTACCATCCAATATGCAGTTTGAAAAGCTAACGATGCACAAAAAGATTCAAGAAAAGTTTCATGTAACTGAAATTTTGGTGGGCTTATGCTTGCCTGTCTTATAAACGTATTTATTAATTCACATTAATTTTGGTCGCTCCTCGGAGCTTAAAATTGCTTGAAGCGTTTCTACTTCGTTTGTATTATGCAATAACAAATTTTACGTTCAGGCAAGGCAGATCCCATGCACGTGTGAGTACATGGTATAGATACTTTTTTGACTCCGAATCACTGAGGAACCGGTTTAGGGCAAACCCCGTCAAAACGCATCATTTCCCCGTCAAATCCGACTGCTAGGAAATGATGGGGGTCCCATGTCGTTAAGGGCTATTTTCGCTATAACTTCCGATATACTTTGAATAGTCGTTGGATTAACTTGTCCTCATATTCAACACTTCGTAAGAGTTGCAGTGCTTGACAACGTGGATTCGTAAAAGGGTTTTTAATCTTGGAAATTTGGAAGTTCAAGTCCAATTTTATTATACTTTCTAAAATTGGGTGGTCGGGGCGACATTACGTCCCTGTGCAGCGACATTTACTACACTTACCAAATTAACGCTCCTCGAAGAGTTAGCGAAAATTTGGCATAAAAAACGCTCCGAAGAGCAAAAATATATTTCTAAGAATTAAAAACCTCCTCCACGGCGTTTTTACGTGAAGCACGCTTTTCTTACGAAGTATTTACTAAGTCGGATTTTGTTACAACGTCGAAAAGTATATCGGGGTTATAGCGTTCTTTAACACTCCCCTCCTTTCCGTGAATCTTTTTGTGTAACGTTTGGTAAATTGGTTGTTTGAAAATAAAATGGATCATTGGATGTAGTCTCCCATGTGTTGTATTCGGTTATAGTTCAGACCGGCCTATCTGAACAAAACATAGATGCAAATCTAAAAATGAATATAAGTTTGAACATATATCGATGCATAGCATTCGATTGAATTATTGAACATTGGGTTTCCAAAATGGCATAAAAAAAGAAAAAAATCGAAAATCCTCGGATTTTCGATGACACAACACAAACACTTTCGACGCACTTATCTTTCTTAGTGTTCTTCCACTAATGCGGGCTTGCGTCTGCTCCTCCTCGTGTCTATGCCTCGTCGATCACCTTCGGTGTCGAACTGCCTTCTGGAACAGCTTAGGTGGTCCTCGGACTGCTTGGCTCCAGCTAAACTATGGCTCTGCTCAGTTTATATGAAACAATATAAAACAAAATTTTAGTAAAATGTTTGTTCACATCCCGTCTGGGAATCTGCGACCGATAACATATCGTCGTCTTTGAGAATAGGAACACTGAATTTTGTTGACTTATATTGATTGAAATAGTTTTTATTAAAATCTCTTCTTGGGAGAAATCTGCGACAGAATCTGCATCCGTCGGATCGTTGCATCTGCCCCTCCAGCAGACGTGGCGGCATCTCGCCCTTGAGTTGCTAGACTCATCTGAATCGCGCCCTTGCGTCAGAGTCGTCGTCTTTCCATGCCGTGCCAATGGAACATTTGTTTGGACCCTTTGGGTCGGACTCTGCTTACAGATGTATATGTTTTGAACATATGAGGACTTAGAAAAATTATAAAAAATACCAACTCTGCCAGACACGGTCAGAGTTGCTGCAGTGAATTTTGAAGATTTGTATGGACGATACAATATCCTCGATAAAAATAACTTGTAAAAAATGCATAAAAAATACCAACTCTTGCCTGACACGACAAGAAGTTGGTATGGAAATTTTGATATAAAATAAACCTAGCACTAAGTTAAAACTTAGCCTAGGTTGAAAAATATTATAAAAATATAATTGAATCTCCAGAACTTGATTCTGAATCAGAAGTGGAAGCATCTCGTGGCGGTGCATGAATTTGTACAACCGTTTGCTCCGGCGGTGGAGGTTCTGTGGAATCGTCTGAGAACGGAGAATCATTTCCATCGAGTGATGTTCCGCCTGGACTAGCATTTTCTTCATCGGAAGATTCGATTTCCAAGTTGTGCTCCTCTGGCGGGGCTGGTCTCAAATCATTGACATGTACTCTTGTCGTTACATTTCCCTTTTGCACGAGATACACTTCGTCTGAAAACTTCTTCAGAATTCTGGTTGGGCCTGACCAAGACGGCGTGAAGGTATGTACCTTCCTTTTTCTTTTACTCATGACTCTGTCTCCTACTTTGAAAACGATCGGAGTGACGGCCTCTTTCGGCGCATATTTTTGTTTGTAATTTTGTTGGGCCTGACGGGCTTCCTTGACTCGCTCGTATCGTGGAAGCGTTTGTTGCTTGGCTCTTTCTTGCCTCCAGGCATACAAATCCCATTCGCCTCTTTCGGCTGGATCATATCCTAACACGATCATGCTAGGTGTTTGATTTGTAGCGGCGTTCCTACGATTTCTTAAGATGTATGTCATCTGATGCACGTAGCGATCCCAAGTGTCGTTTGGCTTTTTGAATAAAAGAGTATTTAAAATTTTCTTACATTCCTGAACCCGTCGTTCCACGGGGTTGGATTGTTGATGATATGCCGGAATTAAGTATCGTTCGATACCGTTTCTTTCACAAAATGTGATGTACCACTCGGAATTGAAATGACCTCCATTGTCTGAAATTATGACTCGAGGGACTCCGAATCTCGCTACTATCTCTTCGTCAATAAATTTGGCTATCGTTCTGCCATCGACCTGAATGTATGCCTTTGCCTCTATCCATTTACTGAAAACGTCTTCGACGATAATCATATATCTATTTTCGGCGTCTTTAGTCCTCTGCAGCGGGCCAATTACGTCGACGCTCAAGGTTTCAAATGCATTCTGTGGTGCATGACTTCTAAGTGGAGCATTGGGTTGGGCTTGTCTTGTCTTTACAGACTGGCATATCAGACAGTCGTTTATGTATCTGCCTACGATCCTGGCCATATTATTGAAATAGTAGCGTTTTGCTATTTTCCTAAGAGTCTCGTCTCTTCCTGGATGACATGCTTCATCTCGGTCATGATAATGGTAAATCAATTCCTTTATTTTCCTCTTTGGAACTATCAATTTAAAATTTCGATCGCAATCTTTAAAAAGTACATCGTCTTGGACGTGAAAATTTTTCATAAAAATAAGATCCGCATCGGAACGTTGTTCCTGTTGAAATAGATCATTCCAACGGCGGATCTTGTCTTGAATATCTCTTGAACTCAATTGAGCCTGTACGATATCTTCGTATATTTCTGAATGCGTTAAAACAGAAATACGTTCTGGACACTTGTAATTTGGTAGGAACATTCTTTCCTCTTCATCGTCTGTCTCGACATACTGATTTTGTGGGTTACGACTTAGAAAATCTGCTAATAAATTTTCCTTTCCTGGACAGTGTTCAATTTTGAATGCATATTCTTGCAATAGTAATGACCATCGAGTAAATTTTGTTTTGTCGTCCTTATGTTTGTTTAACCAAAGTAACGCCCTGTTGTCCGTCTTCACCAAGAACGGTTTGTCTGCTAAGTACATCTTGTACTTTTTAATATAGTTCACCACCGCCAAGCATTCTAGCTCGTTTATGTGGTAACGTCTCTCTGCTGGAGATAACGTGTTGCTTGCATACGAAATTATGTATTTTTCGCCGTTGTCGCCTAATTGATATAATACGGCCGAAAGGCCTTGTAGGGATGCATCTGTTTGCAAAATGAACTGACGTGAAAAATCCGGCCGATGGAGTTCCAGCGGTCCGGATAATAATTCTTTTAATTTTCTAAATGCTTCATCGCATACATGGTTCCAGTGAAAACGATTTTCCTTCGAAAGAAGTTTCATTAGTGGCTTCGTGATCATCGCCACATTTGGTAGATATTCTCGTACCCAGTTGCAAAGTCCTAGGAAACTTTGTAGCTGCTTTTTGGTGACTGGAACGGGATAATTTTGAATTTGTAAGACATGTTTTTCTAATGGTTGGGAAGTATCAGTTCTAATGGTGTGGCCTAAATATTGAATTTCATTCGTCGCTATTACACACTTTTCCGGTGACACTTTTAGATTGTGCAGACGTAGTCTTTCAAAGACTAACCTCAAGTGGGACATATGCTCCTTCACGTTTACGCTGTAAACGATTATATCATCTAAATACACTTTACAGAAATGGTGCAGGTAACCCGTTAAAACGTCCTTTGCCATGAATTTCTGAAAGGTACAGGGAGCTGTCTTGAGGCCGAAAGGCATGACATTGAATCTGTAAGCTGCCCCATCAGGAGTGGTAAAAGTCGAGAAATCTTTTGATGCTTCATCTAGTGGTATTTGCCAATATCCACTTTTTAAATCCAACACAGAAAAAATCTTCGAATTGCCTAAATCTTTAATACTTTCGTGTATTTTTGGTAATACGGAAGCCTCGTCTTCAGTCATTTCATTCAAATGGCGATAGTCGATGCAAAATCGTGGTTTCTTGTCTGAGCGTTTTATTATCACGGGTGGTGAACTATATTGGGCAGTGCTAGGTTCGATGACGCCAGCTTTCAACATCTCTTCGATTTGGTCGTACATAATTTTCTTAGTACTCGGAGACATCGGATATGGTCTGATATTAAATGGTTTCGTGTCTTTTACTGTAATTTTGTGTTTCACAGTCACTGTGGTCGCTTGAGTCGGTTCCGCAGTGAACAGATCGACAAATTCTTCGAACAGCGGCCGTAGAAATTTGTCTTTAATAACAAGCTCTTCAGGAAGCTTTGCCTGCTGTCTCTCCCTCTGAGAAGCTTGATTCCAGAAGACGGTAATACGCTCTTCCGTGCCGGCATATAGGCATTTTCGGCCATAATCATATGCGACATTGTTCATATATAAGAATGGTGATCCTAATATTATCGTTTCGTTCAAATTTTCGATTACTTGAAAATCAATTTCAAAAGAAGTGCCTGAAATTATTACTTTTAATTTTGTCGTTCCAAGAGAGTCCACCATTCGATCTCCGCACGCCATAGCAAATGATCGACGTGTCGTGAGATTTTTAAAATTATCCAACATCCTCGGATGGATAACGTTTCGCGTCGAGCCTGAATCAATCAATCAGTGCGTCGACCGCATGTTCATTTATCTGAGCTTTTATACGAGGCAAAGGGAACGCTTCGCTCATATAATTTATTGACTCCCTTGTCTTGTGCATGGGAGCGTCGTAGTGGTCATGAGTATTAGAAATTTTTAATGGACATTGCTGCCGCCTTGGTTCGGCCGTTGTGCCGGGGATCTTGCAGATGGACCCTGGCCTGGGTCTCTGGCCCCTCGAAAGTTTCCCGGTCTCCTGTTGAGATGAGGGTTATTCGGGCATTGGCTATGGAAGTGCCACTGCACTGTGTCTGTACAGTATCGGCACAGGGTTGCCGGTCGGTCGGGTACTCGGAATTTCCCCGATCCGCCATTAAAATTGGTTTGCCTGCGGTCAGGATTCACTGATCCGCTTGAAGAATTAGACATAAAAAAAGGACGACCAGGCGCTCTGCCTGGACCGTCCTGTCGAGATACGTCCTCTCGGAAATGCACCCTCGGTGCTGTCGGAGTTGGGCTTCCATTGCTCCTTATACTTGAATTTTGTTGACTCATGTGTCCCGGCTCTTGATAGTAAGACGCGCGGGACAAGCGTTGATCGATTAACTGGATTAGCGACGTCTGTTCGTCAGCTGAATCCCGCTCGATGTTAGTAGCCGCTGCTATTAACATCTCTGTGGATGAAATTAGGTTGCTTCTCAAGCGTGACCTAATTTCTGGACGCAATTGGTCCATGATGACCCGAGCTCTGATGGCTTCGGATTTGAAGGGATCAATACGATCGAAAAGGCAGGTTTTCCTTGTGATAAACACTGCCGTGTCGTCTAAAGACGTTTGCTTGACGGCATACAGTTGAGCAATAGCTCGTGACTGTATGTCGGGAGAATTAAATCTCGTAAGGAATCTTTCCTTGAATAAGGTATACGAAGTAGTCAACGTCCTAAATTGTTCGGACCATCGTTGAGCTTCGCCCTTGAGTTGGCCGGTTACGTTATGGAGGCGATCATAGTCGTGGCTTATGCGAGCTCTGTCGAAATATTCCTCCATAATTTTCAGAAAAGCTTCTGGATCTTCATGATCAAGCCCATGGAACGTCACGTTCGGACATCTTTGTCTCTCATGGGGCGTACAGGTCGACACGTTCTGTATCGCCTGCACGAAGCCCTCTGCCATTTTCAGAAACATACTTTCCATCGAATTAGCAGTTTGTGGCTGTGAAGCAGATAAATTTACATTATTTCCCTCTGGAAACAGTCGCTGTGGTTCTATCCCTCTAGAACCGTCGTCGACGAGCGGCGCGGTGACTCGCTCGTAAAATTCTCTTGGGGTTGACCCCTCGGAGTCTTCCGCCATGAAAGAGAAAGGATTAGTTGGGTTTGGGGACGGCATGGTCCCTGTTCGGGCGCCATGTGAACGATCCATGCTTTGATGGAAGTCTGAAGGACGTATTTTCTGCTCGAAAAACTTAAAAAAATTAAAAAAAAATAGGAAAAAGAAAAAATTAATTTTTTTTTTCCTCAACCTTTTCTTAAATTCTAAATAATAATATTACGTTCACAAAATTTTTAGGGTTCAACGTGACTGTTTCAGACGGAGATTAATGGATAAATCATACTTACTGTCGTTTATGCTTAACTGCGGCTCTGATGGTATCAATTGGAAGACGTCGTAACACTATAAATCTAACACTGTCTGTTTCACACTCTCTTAAAATTAAATCTGAAAGGGAATTTTGTTAGAAAACACAAGTAAAAGACAATATAAAGTTCAAAATATGTATATTAAATCTTTTAAAAAATTTATGTTTTTACAACAACTTCTTCAGAGAAAATGTTAACAAACAATGGTCTGACCCGTGTACAACACATGGTGAGGAACGGGACGATTCATACGGTACCAACTACCATCCAATATGCAGTTTGAAAAGCTAACGATGCACAAAAAGATTCAAGAAAAGTTTCATGTAACTGAAATTTTGGTGGGCTTATGCTTGCCTGTCTTATAAACGTATTTATTAATTCACATTAATTTTGGTCGCTCCTCGGAGCTTAAAATTGCTTGAAGCGTTTCTACTTCGTTTGTATTATGCAATAACAAATTTTACGTTCAGGCAAGGCAGATCCCATGCACGTGTGAGTACATGGTATAGATACTTTTTTGACTCCGAATCACTGAGGAACCGGTTTAGGGCAAACCCCGTCAAAACGCATCATTTCCCCGTCAAATCCGACTGCTAGGAAATGATGGGGGTCCCATGTCGCTAAGGGCTATTTTCGCTATAACTTCCGATATACTTTGAATAGTCGTTGGATTAACTTGTCCTCATATTCAACACTTCGTAAGAGTTGCAGTGCTTGACAACGTGGATTCGTAAAAGGGTTTTTAATCTTGGAAAGTCCAATTTTATTATACTTTCTAAAATTGGGTGGTCGGGGCGACATTACGTCCCTGTGCAGCGACATTTACTACACTTACCAAATTAACGCTCCTCGAAGAGTTAGCGAAAATTTGGCATAAAAAACGCTCCGAAGAGCAAAAATATATTTCCAAGAATTAAAAACCTCCTCCACGGCGTTTTTACGTGAAGCACGCTTTTCTTACGAAGTATTTCCTAAGTCGGATTTTGTTACAACGTCGAAAAGTATATCGGGGTTATAGCGTTCTTTAACATGCACTCCAAACTACTAATTAGGTAGGTTGTGAAATAAAATAGATATTTAATACAATATAACTGTCTTCAGGTAGGCGGTGTCCAAGGCAGACGCTGATGTGTACGGGACGATGGTCGCGAACTAACTGATGTGTACAGGACGGTGGTTGCGAACTAACTGATGCAGGGCTAGCGGGCGTGCGCATATTTATACTTTTCCGGCGGTGTGACGTAGCGTGGGCTTTGTCGGACGCGAGCTGTTGCGCTGCAGGGCCTCACCGCGTGGCTGTTTTGTGCTATGTGTTGGGGCTATTTGGCCCTATATCTTTTTTTGTGTTTATCGTACCGAGCTGCACGATATGTCAAACTAAAGGTCTTTTTCTGTAGTTTCCGAAAATGAATTTGTTAATGTGCGTACTTTAATGGTTATGAAGTTATAGTGAGTTTTATGTGGAAAAATAATTTTGGTTCCCGATTTTTCGCGGTTTTTTCTCTCATCTGCCGATGACACCGTCCCAAAAGTTACAGTATCGCGGCGAGGATCCAGCAGCAGTCAGTCCAGTTCCGGTACTCAACGAGTAAACAACTAGCAGTCCAGTCCGAGCATAGGTACGCGCAACAACTACAAGTTCACTCCGAGTAGCCAACGAGTCAACATCTACCAGTCCACTTCGAGCAATCATCCAGATCTTCAAGTCTCAACCTGACGGACCAATACCAGCACGGCGTCATAGCTACCAGCGTAGTTATACCCTGCAGCGTGGAGGAGAAAGGCCAGCTTACTTCAACAACTCATCTACAATCGTGTCGTGACTTTCAACTCGTTCCGAAATTAAGTGTTAGCTCAGTAAAAGTTAGGGGTAAAATTCAAATTAAATTAAATTGTGCAACGAACGTCGCCAGAGTTCTGCTTAACGTTACAATTTATTGGATCTCCGACTTTTATTTCTTCGAATCGTTACATACCAAGCAAAAGCGCCTATATATATGCACAAAGTGGGGTACCTTGTTCCAAAAGCGGTTCAAGTGTATGACAGCTTACAAAGTTGCAACAAGGGGGTAGCAGCAATACCCTCCGACAATCAGAAAATCGTCAAAACCATCACAGAACTTCAGAAATCGGCCCTGAGAACTCGTCCACCTATCACAGATCTACGAAACACTGCTCACGAGGCTGCTGGCGCCCTTCAACTTCAAAAATTTGCAGACTCCGAATAAAAACATTTTTATTTCTTCACAACCACCCCCTTATTTCGTAGACAGTATGGACCCAAAGGTTGAGGGTTCGACACCGGAGCGGAGAGCAGCTTTTTCATTGAAAAATTGTATAAAAATATTGTCACGTGATCAAATGACGTCATCAATTAGTAATTATAAAATAAATATATTAAAAAGTTTGTGAGTTGGTCAATAGGTAGCGCTGAAGTGTTAATAATTATATATCCCGTATCTTCCTAATAAAATATTGTAAAGTCTTCAAAGTACTCAAGGTCACTAATTAATAATCTCCTAGGTCTGATGTATGTAGTAGGATTTCCCGCCTAAAATTGAATATCCTTAACTATAGGAATATCCCCGCTAAATTTGAATTTCCTGAGGATTTAAAATACCCGCCAGTTTGAGTATGTACATGTAGGATTTCCCACCTAAATTTGAATATGCTTAACCATTCGAATTTCCCACTAAATTTGAATTTCCTACAAGATTTGAATTTCCCCGTCAGCCCGTCGATAATGCAGATACCCTACTTACCGACATATCCTGGATTTAAATTTCCCCCGGTCGGTAATGTTAATTCCACGATTTGAATTTCCCGCGGTCGGCAATGCAGATCCCACAATTTGAATTTCTCCGCGGTCTGTAATGCAGATCCCATAATTTGACTGGCGTCAATGCTGTGACGTCACTGTCTGGCTCAAGTGACCCCATACCTTTTTTTTTTTTTTTTTTCTTCTTCCGAGGAGGGGAAATCCTCATGGACACCCCCGCGAAAAGATTTCGCGGAGGTAGTGCCGGACTCTTACCGGCCAAAACCCCCCCTCTACTGTGTTTCTCCCTGGCCTGGGACCGCTTGCGCATTACTTCGGGTCAGAGAGTCAATCATAATTTCAGATGTTATCCTTCTCCCTCCCAGGTGTTCTAGGGATCAGGGCTCAGTTCTCTTTCATCGGCCTCCTTGGTCCTCATGATGTAATTTATCGAATCCTCTATTCGCCTCCAGTTCTCCTCTGACTGGAGCATAATCTCGACTATATTATCGGGAGATAGATGAATGCCCCCAACTTCCAGGATCCTCACATTCGCCCATCTATTACAGAAAAATACGGTGTGTTCCGCATCGTCGTTTTCACCACAATAGAAACATTCCCTGCTCTCCCTTTTACCAATGTCGTAGAGGTATTCAACGAAACACCCGTGCCCCGTCAGCGCCTGGGTAAGATGGTATCCCACCTCTCCATGTCCCCGTTCTGTCCATCCTCTTATGTCCGCTATCAGACGCTTCGTCCACCTCCCCGTTCTAGAGTTGTCCCACATCTCCTGCCAACTCTGAAAAAGCCTATCCTTGGCCTCGCCTCTATCAGCCCCCTCAAACACCTCTCGCCGTTCTTTAGCTAGCAGGTCCAGGGGGGGGATCCCCGCTACCACCATCGCCGCGTCATAAGATACGATTCTGTAGGCGCTTGTAACCCTCAAGGCAACGTATCTCTGAACCTTCTTCAGCTTGTTCTTCCATCGCTCGACACCCATCGCGTTCTCCCATGCTGGGGCTGCATATAGCAATACTGAGTGCACCACGCTGCCTAAGAGTCTCCTCTTACTTGCTCTCGGTCCCCTTGTGTTGACCATAAGCCTGCCTATGGCCGCAGCCACCTTACCCGCCTTCTCAGCCATCTTGTTGACCTGCACTCCGAATGTCAATTTTGTGTTTAACCACACTCCTAGGTATTTTAAAGAGCTGGAGGGAGCTATCTCTATATCCCCCACCCTCACTGTAATCTGCGGTAGGTTTCTCTTCCTCGTAATTATTATTAATTCCGACTTCTCGGGGGCTAGCTCGAGCTGCATCCTTCCCAACCATCTCTGTATTTTTGTTATGGCCGTATTGGCTCCCTCCATAACATGTACAGCGTACCTCCCAGATACCGTAATAGCTAAGTCGTCGGCATAGCCAATGACCTTTACACCCTCTAGTTGGCGTATCCGAAACACATCGTCAAACATTATGTTCCACAGGGTCGGGCCGAGTACTGATCCCTGTGGAACACCACAAGTCATCTTCCACTGATTATTAGCACCTCCTTCCCCGCAGCATATGTGCCTGTTCTCGAAGTAGCTCATACAGATATTTATTAAGTATGGGGCCAATCCGAGCCTACCCATCTTTTCGATTATTCTGCCCCAGTCCGCCGTGTTAAAGGTATTTTTTACGTCCAGCGTAATCACAGCACATATCCCTTTATTTCTTAGTGCCTCCTCAGCTGTTTCTACCAATTGTCTGATAGCATGCACCGTTGACCGCCCCTTCCTGAAGCCAAATTGGCTATGTGATAAATCCCCCTTCAGAGCTATTTCCCCCTCTAGACGTCCTAGCAGCAGGTATTCCAAAAGTTTGCCCATTGCGTCTAGCAAACATATCGGTCTATAAGAGGATGGGTTCTCCATCGGCTTATTATTTTTCCTTATAAGAACCAGTCTTGCCTTTCTCCATCTCTCGGGGAAATCACCTGCCTCTAAGGCCTGATTCATCACCCTGAGGACGGCTGCAGGGTACTCTTCCACCACTAACTTGATTATTTCTGGGGGTATCTCGTCAGGCCCCGAGGCTTTCCCGTTTTTAAGCCTGCTAGCCGCCCCCATCAGTTCATCTATGGTAAATGGAGGGACCTCTACCACATCGACCCTCCTCCAATTTATAGGCCTCCTTCGTGGGAAGAGTACTCGGACTACTTCCGCCACCTTTTCAACTGGCACAGCCGGACGGGCTCCCAGACGCTTCATCACAATTTTGAAGCCGTCACCCCAGACATCTCTATCTATATCTTTGCACAATTCCCTCCATCTGTCACGCTTTGATTTGTTTATTGCCTCTCTAAGCTTTTTTCGGGCGTCCTTGTATTCCTGGAGTATTGGATTTTCCCCCTGTACACCCCATCTTCCTTGTCTCGCATTTTCTCTTGTTACCCGTCTGCGGATTGAGACACATTCTCTTCTGAGGGTGGAAATTTCATCAGTCCACCAGTAGACTTCTTTTCTTTTTCTCCATCTACCTTTTCTCGGCATCGCCTCGTCACAGGCTCTTGTGATCGCCCTAATCAGGGTCTCCTCTGATAGGTTCTCGTCGGCGTGTACGGCTTCTGCTAGACTCCTCTTAAAAGTCTCCTTATTAAGACAACCGAGCTTCCACCCTCTCTGTATTTCCTCTGTCGGGGTATGAGTCTGCCCAAGACTGAATGCAATATAGCGGTGGTCACTCAACGTCTCCGCCTCGACGTCGACTTGCCATCCACTAATCAGTCTGGCCGCCCCTTCTGTGGCCATCGTGAGATCCGGAATCGACCCAGAATTGCCTCTCGTGAATGTGTGCTCCTCCCCTTCGTTCAACACATTTAGATCGTTCTGGGCCATCCATTCTTTCACTACTCTTCCCCTTTCATTGGTATCAGGCATACCCCACTCCGGTGCTCTGGCATTGAAGTCCCCTGCTACAATTATCTCCTTTCCACTGCCTCCCCTTCTCATTCTAATTGAGTTTCCTAACTCTTCCAAGGCTCGCTCTAGCTCCGCCAAACGTGCATTAGGTGAGAAATAACAGCTAAAAATAGCAGCCTCTCTCAGTTCTACCCAGACGAAGCCATGTCCTTTCCCACTCCTATAAACGCTAACTTCCGAATTGAGAATACCTATGGCAGCATCTACGTTATCATCAACAAACCACTCCAACCTGTTCACCACCATCTTCTTGTTAGGCTCGCTTACAATTAGCATATCCTCCCCCCTGTTTTTTCCAACTGCCCATATAAGGTCCTGGGCGGCCCGGCACCTATTTAAATTTATTTGCCTTATTTTTATTTTATCGGCGGATTTTTTCCACCTTTCTGCCTCATGCCCTCCACAATGGCTCTATACCTTGGGCAAGTCATGGAGTCCGCCCTATGTCCCCCTTCCTGGCAGACGTAGCATCGTGCCTCACTCTTGCAAGTTTTGGCCATATGCCCTTCATCCCCGCATCTCAGGCATTTCCCCGTCATATTTTTTTCCTCTTCCTTGCATTAATTTCTCCTGTGCCCGAACTGTTGGCACCTAAAGCACCGAACTGGGTTAATCGTCTCCACCACGCGACTTCTTAACCACCCCACTCTTATTCTGCCTTTGGCTAGGATCTCCTCCGCGGCTGCCCTTGCCAGCGACACCATGGCAAACTTTCCTTGGCCTTTACTCTTTTGTCTTAAAGGGTGTACCTCTAGATGGATATCCCCAGTAGGTGACTCCAGAGTTCCCAAAATTGAGTTCCTAACCTCCTCT
Organism: Leptura quadrifasciata; assembly: GCA_963675555.1. NCBI lineage: Eukaryota > Metazoa > Arthropoda > Insecta > Coleoptera > Cerambycidae > Leptura > Leptura quadrifasciata. The sequence goes on from OY776680.1 coordinate 53,143,822, forward strand.
ACCGTGGTGAGCTCGTCTAGATCTCTCAGTATTAGGGTCCTTTTGGCTGTGACCACTTCGACTTTCATGTTGTCCTCCGACTTATCTTGCACCGCCTTCTTGAAGGCCTCAGCTCCCCCTACTTTCTTTGTGGTTACACTTATTTTTATGTGGCCCTCCTTAGTCTTGGTCACACTCTTTACTTCGAGACCCATTTGTACGACATCAATACTCCTCATCCTTGCGAGAGCTTCCGCATAAGTGTCTCCTTTATCCTCAGTAGGTTTAACTATTACTGTCTCTTTACGGTTCCTCCAGCCTCTTCTACCCCGTTGTGACCGCCAGCCTTCTACACTCTCTGGGTGCTCTTCCTCTTCCGTTTCCGCTTCCCTCGAAGGGGGTTGGGCTACCCGTTTGCCCTGATTGCCTAGACCTTTGGGGGTATACACCACCACTCTGATTTCAGTACCCGTCAGCACAATTTCTGCTATCTTCCGGAATAGAATAGGGTCCACGCCTTCCGGCACAGGGCACGCTATTCTGTTTCTGCCATTTTCGGTCGCAACTTGTTTCAGGTCCCTAAATACTCTGACGAGCGTATCTATTATATTCCTTTCCTCCTGCATTGCACCTAGCTCCGCCCTGAATACAAATCGGTCTCTTATTTGCTCTGCACCTAGACCTGGAAGCCTCGTGGTAGTAATCAAATATGCCACTCTATTGTCTCCCATAATCTCCTCCAGCTCAGGATATCTATGTTTAAATACCCTGGCGATGCCTTTGTCCATGCCGCTCGAATCCGTAAAGATCGCCAGGTCCCACTCTTTTGATGCACTAAGTGGGCTACCTTGTTCACTATCCACATGTTCAAATGCCGAGGAAGGCCAGTTTTCTTGGATTACCTTTGAGGCATCTTCAGATGTTTTGACGCCGCCTATCCTCCACCTTATACGCTCCAATGTTTCGTCATGGGTTTGCGTCCCTGCACATTTTGCTTCTGCTGACTTGGACTCTCTCTCTTCGTAAACTTCGCCGTCCTTCGGCTTCTGTCCTATCATCGATAGGAGTTGCCTAACCTCATTCGTCATTAGTTTGCTTACAACACTACGCAAGGCACTGACTTCTTCCTTGATTTCATTATTGGCATTCTCCGCTGTGAGTATCGCCAACATGCGCGCATGCTTATCCACCTGCTTGATGGCCTGTCTCACCATCTTTGCCATGCTACCTCTCACCTCCTCATCTATTCCTGGCATCGTCTGTTCAATCTCCGGGGTATTCTGTTTTTTTCTTTTCCTAGACCGGCTTTCTTCCTCGTCCCAAATGAGATCGAGATATCCCACGTTTTTCGCACCCTTAGGAGTCTCACATGGCAATAGTAGATCTCCCGGAGGAGACGTTATAATTGTCATTTTTCTAGACATCCTTCTGCCCGTAGAGGTTGAAGCAGATGGCGTCTCACAATCTACAGCCTTATTCATCACCAAGTCTTTTACCGTTCCACAATCTACAGCCTTATTCATCGCCAAGTCTTTTACCGTTCTATCCTGTTCGCTATCAGTCTCAGTCTTACTTAATAATTCACTCATAATAGGTCCCACGAGAAGGGTCGAAAAAGTCGCCGGCCCCCGGGTAACGCCCATTCCGGGGGTAAGGCATTCATACTGTGGGGTGCGCCCGGTGCCCCACAGGTTTTTTCGACTTCGCTGTCGGTTATTTTATAGAGGTTTCCTCCTCATGGGCCGGCCAGTTAAGGCAAGCCCCCCGGTCCGGTTTCCTCACAACATTCCCCTACGGTGCCATTTTTTTCTTTTCCGTGAAGGTCGTTGAAGTAAGGGCCTAGATTACGGTATTAAGCGAGTGAGTGGCACGGCTCTCTCGTGGCTTGGATAAACCCCGGGTTCGCCATTTCCCGAAACCGCGCCTTGCAGCGTGGGTCCTGGGGTTGAGCTGTCCTTGGTTTTTTACTGCTCCTCCTTGACCCTTCCGGCATGGGTGACCCTTCCGGGAGTCACTTGCAAGACTCCCGCCGGCTCGGCTCTCGGAATCCCAGCAGTTACTTAAGCCCCTCCACCAACGTCAAGGTCTCACAGCTCCTTGGACCCCATACCTACTAGTGGGTGAAATAAAAATTGTCAAAGAAAATAATGCTAGGAATTCGTGGAACTGGTTCGATTCCTCAATCTGCCTACTCCTTAGAGCGAACTCGCTGGCAGTAGAGAGTAGGAGAATTGATTGTTGTTTTGTTTTGTAATGAGGACGTCTAGGAAAGGGAGAAAACAATTGTTTTCTATTTCAATAGTGAACTGGATCTGAGGGTGTATTTGATTAATGTGAGACAGGAAGTTGTTTAGAGAATCTCTACCATGTGGCCAGATAACGAAGATGTCATCTACGTATCTTAGCCAGCAGGTAGGCTTCAGTTCAGATGAATTCAGGGCTTGGGTTTCGAAGTTGTCCATGTAGATGTTGGCTATGACGGGGGACAGAGGTGATCCCATTGGAGCTCCTCTCACTTGTTTGTAGTAGTTGCCTTGAAAGAGAAAATAGGTGTTGGACAGACAATGTTCTAGAAGGGTTAGAGTACTGAGAGAAATATTGTGTTTAGTTTTGAGAACGTTTAGGGCTTCAGGGAGTGGGATATTGGTGAATAATGACACAATATCGAAACTGACTAGAATGTCGTTTTGGGAAATAGAGTAATTTTGAAGAAGATCAATGAAATAGGTAGAATTTTTGACATAAGAAGGGGTTTGTTCAGCAATGGGTTGTAGAGTATGGGCTAGATGTCTCGCTAATTTGTGAGTTGGGGAACGAAAAGCACTAACTATTGGTCGTAAAGGAATGTTGGTTTTGTGAATTTTAGGAAAACCGTATATTCTAGAAGTTCTAGACGATTTCTCTCGAGGAATGAGGGATTTTCGAATATCTGAATGGAAGTCAGAATTGTTGTTGATGATTTTTGTTCTCTTTTCTAAGTTTGTGGTGGGATCTCGCTGGATGCGCTTGTAGTCCGGGGTATTGAGTAAATCGTTCATTTTTGTTAAGTAATCGGAGGTGTTTAGTATGACAGTGGAGCTGCCTTTGTCGGCTGGGAGAATGATAAGGTCGTCATTGTTATATAGGTCTTTTAGGGCTTGTCTTTCTCTAGAAGGTAGGTTAGAAGTGGGAGGTTTGGCAGTTCGAAGTATTCTAGCGATATCTTGTCTGGTGTCCTCAGCTTGATTGTTTGGAAGGTGGGATATAGAATCTTCGACTTGGGAAATAATGGTTTCAACTAGGATAGTTTTGGGAGAAACTGCAAAATTGAAACCTTTAGCTAAATCTTGAAGGGCGGCATCGCTGATGGAGAAGTCAGAAAAGTTGTGAACTACCTTGTTAGGATCTAATGTGGATGAGGAGTTAGGTTTCTGTTGGGCAATGAGTTGTAAGAGTTTGTTTTTCTGTGTGTTGGTCTTTTGTTCTGAGATATGTAGGGCTTTGTCGTTGGATAATCAGTCAAAGGTGTCCCAGAGAATTGGGTGAATACAGGAAGCGTGAATCTGTATATAGGTTTTGTATAGACGTGTGCTCAAACTGTCCCAAAACCTACATTGGACAAATCAATAGACGGATTAACAATAGAATATATGAACATCGTCTTGCAGTTAGAAAATCCGATCTCACATCATCACTTGCCCAACACCGCCTCCTAACAGTCATAATATAGACTTCGATAACACCAAAACAATAACACCATCATTTTTTCAGAAACCGCGAATCATCCGCGAAGCAATTGAGATTGAAAAACGTCCCAATTGTCTAAACAAAAGGGATGACGGCCATCGTCTTCCAGTCGCTTGGAAATCATTGATTTCCAGGCTGGCCGTTCTGCTCTGATGCCTCTATCAACAGACCCTCAACCCCCCACCACTCTCCCACCCGCAGACAGCTTTCATATAAATAACACTTCGTCCGATACTGCCAGCGAGATATTCGCTCTAAGGAGTAGGCAGATTGACGCCTTAGAGACGGATCGTGGTGAGATCTGGGGAGTAGGCAGATTGAGACCCGGAATCGAACCAGTTCCACGAACTCCTAGCATTATTTTCTTTGATAATTTTTACTTGACCCACTTTTTCTCTTGAAAATGGCTCCAAAACGGGAGCCGAAACGTCGAGACATTAACAATCTCAGACGCGGTTCAACCCGAGAACCTAGTAATTTTCATACCAACGACCGCGCAAGCTTCTCGGAATATATATATATATATATATATATATATATATATATATATATATATATATATATATATATTGCTATGTATTTGCATATTGGACGATTACGAAGATTGCATGATTTGCTGAATCAGGGTTTGAATTTGTTTATTTCCTTTAAATGGTTTTCAAAATTTATTTAAATTAGTTAAAGATCTGAAAGGTATGTGTTTTAGAATGTTAATATTTCTTTAGAGTTGTTTTAATAGTTTTAAAATTTTTATTTGATGTCAACAGTAAGTTTGATACTGACATCTATGTTAGTAGTTATTAAGTTGTTGTTGAAATAATTTCTGACATTTGAGTCATTATGACTTTTCTTTTAAGTAGGAAATTTTATTTTATAGTTGGTAAATGTTTTCCTGGAGAAAGATAAAGAGGTTTAAGTTAGGTTATGTTTGGAATGAAATTAATCAAAATTCATGTGGTGTTTTGTTTTGTTTATTTTGGATACTTTGATATTTAGTTATATAATTTAGTTATAGAACAACAAACAACAGATAAAAGAGAGGTTGTAAAATTGGAAAAACAAATTTAAGAAAAAAAGAACAAGTGAAAATTAGGGAGTGAAGAAGAAAAATAATAAACAAGGATTTAATAATTTGAAATTGAATTGAAAGTCAGAAATTGTGGAGATCAGCGAAAAAGAGTAAAAATAGACTGTAAATAAGAAGGTAAGAGGTGTTATTGTGAATAGAAGTTGCAGAGGAGATAAGGACGAGATAAGGTGAAGAATTAATGAAAGGAGAATTGTTGGATTTGGAAAGAGAAGAGTGTAGCTACGAAGAAGGAAGGTTTTTGTGTATTTAATTTTTGGACAAGGTTGTATATTAAATTTTAAATAGTGTATTAGACTTTCGAACCTGTTATAAAGCTAAATTATCTAAATATCAAAGAAAATAAATTATTTATATCAGATTAAAAATTTTACTTTAATAAAAATTTCATTTTAAATAGGAACTGAATTTGAACCTGCTCCTGAAGGGAAAGATAAGCTAGCCGGCCCATTAAATATTTTGACATACTTTCGGATCAAAAGGTAAGAGATTTTAATTTGATCTTTTGGTTTAAAAATTTTTTTTTTATCTATTGGAAAAAAACAAGTTAAAGTATGATTAGTACTGCAAATTAGTAAGTTAACGTGCCTTTGTGCATTTTAACATCTATCGTTCCTATATATATATATATATATATATATATATGACAAATAAAGTCAACTAGTAGAGGAACGATAGATGTTAAAATGCACAAAGGCACGTTTCGTCGTATTCCTCTTGAAACCTAATATTTTTATTAGGATGTGCGCTTTGAATGGTATTTTAGTTACCAATTACTAGAAACGCAATAAAGTGTTTATAGCAGATACTGGTGAAGGTACCCATTATTAAAACAGAGGAGTTCCGCAGCATCGGCAATGTCCAGAGTCATCTGCAGACCGGTTTCGAGCTATTGGCTCTCATCAGTGCAGAGCAGACCCAGACACTGACCATGCTGCGGTCTCCTGATGTTATATATTGCAAGTAACACCATATCGGCGACCTACAAATAGTACAAATAGGTCCATCCAACGGCATCTGCCACAAACACTTTAAGAAGCCTCGACTAAGGCAAATGTGACAAATAAAGTCAACTAGAGGAACGATAGATGTTAAAATGCACAAAGGCACGTTTCGTCGTATTCCTCTTGAAACCTAATATTTTTATTAGGATGTGCGCTCTGAATGGTATTTTAGTTACCAATTACTAGAAACGCAATAAAGTGTTTATAGCAGATACTGGTGAAGGTACCCATTATTAAAACAGAGGAGTTCCGCAGCATCGGCAATATCCACAGTCATCTGCAGACCGGTTTCGAGCTATTGGCTCTCATCAGTGCAGAGCAGACATATATATATATATATATATATATATATATATATATATATATAGTGTTGTTGTACTTCCGGGTGCTCTCCCGCGTCGATGATCGACTCCTCCAGGAGTCACGGTTGCCTAAACGACGTTTCGGCAGAATCTCAGAAAATCTGCCATCTGAACGAACGAACGTTCAGTTCGAGCAACGAGAAGCAGCAGTAGGCAGCTTTCAGTGAGAACCTGAAGATGGCAGATGAGATTCTGCCAAAAAGTCGTTTAGACAACCGTGACTCCTGGAGGAGTCGATCATCGACGCGGGAGAGCACCCGGAAGTATAACAACACTTCATATAACACCTGCGAAAACCTAAAAACAACATATATATATATATATATATATATATATATATATATATATATATATATATATATATATATATATATATACATATATATTGTACTGTTCTACTATTATTGAACTTAATTAATTTGCAGTACTAATGAAACTTTAACTTGTTTATTTCCAATAGATAAACCAAAAAGTTCAAATTAAAATCTCTTACCTTTTGATCCGAAAGTATGTGAAATTTATTTAATGGGCCGGCTAGCTTATCTTTCCTTCAGGAGCCGGTTCAAATTCAGTTCCTGTTTTAAAATGAAATTTTATTAAAGTAAAATTTTTAATCTGATATTTAGATAATTTAGCAGTTTTATAACAGGTTCGAAAGTCTAATACACTATTAAAATTTTAATATACAACCTTGTCCAAAATTAAACACACAAAAACCTTCCTTCTTCGTAGCTACACTCTTCTCTTTCCAAATCCAACAATTCTCCTTTCATTAATTCTTCACCTTATCTCGTCCTTATCTCCTCTGCAATTCCTATCCACAATAACATCTCTTCCTTCTTATTTACAGTCTATTTTTACTCTTTTCGCTGATCTCCACAATTTCTGACTTTTTAATTCAATTTCAAATTATTCATCTTTTTTTATTATTTTTCCTTCACTCCCTAATTTGCACTTGTTCTTTTTTTCCTTAAATTTGTTTTTCCAATTTTACAACCTCTCTTTTACCTGTTGTTTGTTGTTCTATCTCACTAAATATCAAAGTACCCAAAATAACAAAACAAAACACCATATGAATTTTTATTAATTTCATTCCAAACATAACCTAACTTAAACCTCCTTGTCTTTCTCCAGGAAAACATTTACCAACTATAAAAATAAAATTTCCTACTTAAAAGAAATGTCATAATGACTTAAATGTCAGAAATTATTTCAACTACAACTTAATAACCACTAACATAGATGTCAGTATCAAACTTACTGTTGACATCAAATAAAAACTTAAAAACTATTAAAACAACTTTAAACAAGTATTAACATTCTAAAACACATACCTTTCGGATCTTTAGGTAATTGCCTGGTTGTATTGCCTTTCTACTTATTATATCTCCAATTTGAGGTTGTATCTCGCTCAGCCGCCTTATAAGTGGGTTTTTCGCATACACTTCTGGTCCCAGTATTTCCTTGTTGGATTATTCCACCGCTTGCGTTGTTGCAGTTTTGGTAGACTCCTTCGGGCCAGGTAGTCTGGACTAGTTTCTTTACGTCATTTACTACTGTTTCTATTAAGTTACTCGCAATCATTTCTCTATCTTCTCATCGATATTCTTTGAATTTAGTTCATTCCTGTTAGATACAGTCTGTGTTCCTACCTCTTTGGTGTTCTGTTCCTCCTTGCGCATATTATCTTTGTCCTCTTCTTCATTCGTTTGAGTTTCTGCCTCTATATGAGTCGCTTTTGGGTGCATTTTGTCTCTGCTCTCCTGGTTGTTTATAGCCATTAGCTTCTCGGCATATAGGCATAGTTTCGCTGCTACTTCTTTGAGTTCTTTTTTTAGATTGTAAGTTTCCTTGAGGATCCTGCCTAGCCTCTCTATTTCCTTCACTGCGTGTTGAATGAGCCGGTCGAGATTGCTTGTTATATCATCTATTTGGGGATTTCCAGTGAACTCTATTCTTTCTTTTTTTGCGCTTTCTTTGGTTTCCCCTGTAGGGCTTATCGCTCTATTGTAGATTCCTTCCTTGTCTTTGCATTTGTCGTTCAGGTCAGACATGGAGTTGCTTCTTTCTGGGGCCCTCCTTAACTTACTACTCCTTTTAAAGGCATACACTTCCTTTCCTCCTATTTCCCTTCTTTCAACACTTCCAGAAGACTGATTCCCTACGTTAGTTCCAGTAATTAGAATATTCCCTTCGGTCTGGGGTACCACCGAGGCGGAGTCGCAGTCGTTGGATAACGGTCCAGTGGGGCCTGCTCCACCACCCACACTCTGGACCGGTACTGGGGATCCGACCCCATGCACCGTAATCGATTTATCCGTATTCATGTACTCGTCCATGTCCGTTTCCCGTCCGTTTTGTGGTATCCCTTTTTGTCTGGCTTTTCACCCTCGACCCGTTCGGCACGGGAAACTCTACCAGTAGCCATGCTACCGCCGATTTGGCTCTTGGGATCATTAAAGCACCCTAGCCCCGCCACCAGGCCAAGTTGGGGATACCGTCGGGGGGGGATCTATCTATTTTTCTTTTTGTGGGGAGGGGAAATCTTCATAGACCCCTCCGTCTGGTGTTTGTCGATGGGGTAGTGTGGGATTCCTTCCCTTCCTGGGATAGACGTACCCACTAAACCCCTCCCCTTTCGTCTCGCTTATCTCACTGGAACCGCTTTTCGCATTACTTCGGTGAGACAGCCGACCTCAATTACTTCATCTCATTTCATCTCTCCCTTTGCTCTCGATAATCTGCCTTATTGCTCTATACGCACAGGTCCACCGCTCCTCTCTTGATACAAGATCTCTTATTCTCTGCATTAAACAGTCTTCCTGTCTGACGTGTATAGATTTCTCGGGCCTCGTCCCACTGGGGACATACGAAGAGTGTGTATTCCACGTCGTCTTGACTTCCGCAGTAGTTACACGAATCAGTGTCAGTCTTTTGCCGGTCATATAGGTATTTTCTGAAGCAGCCATGTCCGGAGAAAATAATCCACCTCCCCATACGATCGTTCAATCCATGTTTGGATGTCCGGGATTAGCCGATAAGTCCACCGTCCTTTGGTTCCGTCTCTCCACTTCTCTTGCCACCTCCTCATGAGGTTTACTCTTGCAGTTTGTGCATCTACTCCTGTGTATTTTTCCCGGCGTTCTTTTATCAGGAACTCTATAGGTGGGATTCCCGCTATTACCCCCACTCCCTCTGTGGATATGGTTCGGTATGCAGAACATATCCTAATATTAACTTTCCGCTGTGTGCTCGCCAGATTTTGGAGAAGTTTTTGGTTTCTCGATATACAATGCCAAATTTTTTTTTTTTGCGGAGGGGAAAATCTTCAAATAGACACCAACATCCAAAAGTTGGTAGTGTGGGATTTTACCCACTAAAAAAACTCCCCCTCTTCGCTCACACACCCCGGAATCGCTTTGCAGCATACATCTGAGTGTGGAGATTCAGTCCTAGTTATTCTGTCTTCTCTGCATGTCTCTCTTCTCTTTTTCTTTAGATGTCATCACTTTATTGATATATTTCTCTGTCGAGCATTCTGTCTATACGTTACCATTTGCCTTTCCCTTTCCCCTCTAGTATATTCAAATATTGTGCGTGATACTGTGTCCCTTCGTTCGCAGTATACGCAACTTTCGTCTACTGTTTTGTCTATCCTATGTGTATAGACTTTAAAAGATCCGTGTCCGTGTCGTGTATTAGTACCTTTGTCCACTGGGCTACTGTTAGAGTTTCCGTCCACTGCGCCTGCCATCTATCCAGGCTTACCTCTTCTCTTTTTTTGGCGTGTATCGTACTCCCATCTTCTCTCTCGTACAATCTTCTCCTCTCGTCTATTAGATTAATTGAAAGATTTCACATGATAAATTTATGTGAAATCTTTTAATCACATAACCGTAAAATCTTTTAAAAACAGTGTTTACTTATAGTACTCTTAATATTTACAAATAGGTATTGTTAAGAAACATCATATAATCTCTCTTTGAAACATTCGATAATTTAATACGAAAGTACTTGCAAAAGCTCATAAACTCTTGACTGTTCTTGTAAAATATTTGCTCTTTTCAATTCTTTAGAATGCTCGTTAAAACTGTGATTATAAAACCTCTACAAATCTCATACAAACTTCATTCTTAAATTCATGTGAAAGCTTTTAATCACATAACTGCAAAATCTCTTAAAATCAATGTTTACTTGCTAATACTGTTAAGAAATATCACGGAATCTTATATCTTTGAAACTTACAAATACTAGTCAACTAAAAACAGAATTCAAATAAATCGTCAAAACGTACATACTACAGTTTCCAGCAGAGGGGTCTCATGTTCATGTTGCCTGCATGTATTGTTTCCCAGATGCCTTATACAATTTTCCAGTTCATTAAATTTAAACTGGAACTATTGCTGCTGGCTTATTGCCATCAATGAATTTATTTTGCATACTTGTTTGATGTTTATTTAAAATTATCTAATGAATTATAAATGTAAATATCACAATGTTTACTTTGGAAATGGTCATTGCTGCCTTTTCACTGTCTTATCATATCTTATACTGACCTTGTTGAAATTGTTTCAAATCCATATAATTGGTTGTATAAGCTCATAAAATATCTTTAGAGAATGATCGTTGAAACCCTCACTGATTATATATTATAAATACTCATGGATACTGCTTCAAATACACATACAAAAGTTACAGAAACTCATACTTTGGAAATGGTCATTGAAGCTGTCACTCTCTTTTCATATCTTATAAATACTCTTGGAAACTATTTAAAATACACGTAGACGGTTATATAAACTCATAAAACATCTTCTGAAAATCATCATTAATACTCTCACTGACTGACTGTATCTTATAAATACTCTTGGATACTGCTTCCAATATATCGGTAAAGGTTATAGAAACAAAGTGTAGTTTGGAAATAGTCATCGAAGCTCTTACAGTCTTACCATTCTTATAAATACTCTGTGAAACTGTTTCAAATACACATATAAAAGGTTATACAAACTCATAAAATATGTTTTGGAAGAGGTCTTGTTGGACTTGTTTTGATAGGATAATATGTATAAAATCTTTTAGAATCTTGTCAACTCTTACATATTTTTGGCTTCAGAAACTTGTCAAATCTTATATATACATTTTTACACAGATTTGCTCGATGAACAATTTCGAAAATTTGTTAAAGAATAAATGTGTCATCAAATATATTATGCATTATTGATCCATCGTTTTTCTTTACATTTATCTAAGTAGCGTGTAGTATAACTGTAGTGATTTTTACGACAGTAGAATTTTGTTACATTTTTTTTATGGTATCAACTTCAATTATAAGTGTGCATCTCCTTAAATTTTTAAAGATCATCCTGGATAGTTAGTGTAGTTGGTATGTAGTTCAAGTAATATTTAATAGTAACAAATTATGCATAATCACTTTCTATATATCACTTTCTTTAGGTGTTATCGCAGTAGGAATTTTTGCTGAAAATCCATTCCCATTAGACACTACAAGTGGTAGAAGTGGTTTAATAAAAGGTAATAAATAATTCAATTATCATGCTTATTTTTTTAAAACACATTTTTTGCTTCATTTAAGGCGTGTTTTTCAACTGCGGTATAACTGTGATCAGGGTCGAGTGACAAGTGAGAATATGAGGAAATAAATAATGCCAACAAAGTCTCGTTAATGCATAGGCAGAACATATAGATTTATTAGTCTTTGGAATTATAATAATAATAACAAAAAGTCTTTATTTCCATTGTACATACAAAACACAATACATGTGGAAAGGGCGAAGTTTAGCTAAAAGCTACTTTATACTTAAATTAAATTTAAGTATAAATTTACATTCACGAAAAATATGAACGAGAAAAATGAGAAAAATTATTCAATATATATATATATATAGCTATGTATTTGCATATTGGACGATTACAAAGATTACAAAGATTGCATGTTTGCACGTACTTGTTTAGAGTTGTTTTAATAGTTTTTAAGTTTTTATTTGATGTCAACAGTAAGTTTGATACTGACATCTGTTAGTAGTTATTATTATTATTATTATTAGCCTTTACTCGAGTCCGAGTATAAAAAAATGTTACAGTCGATAGATTGTGTGTAATAAAAAACAAGTAAAAGGTGTAGTCTATTGTAATTCCCATTCATCTGCGGTGCACACGACTATGGCTATAGAGGCCAATTCGGGAGAGCACATGTCGACCGCAGTCAGGACAAACATAGTAAGTAGGTAAGTAAGTAAGTAAGTTCTTTATTCATCATGTTAAGTTACACAATAGTGAAACTTATAAGACTAGTCAAAAACAAATAAATACAGCTAAAAAATAATAACAGTTACAAAGAGTAGTGTCAAGAGTAAAGTCATAAATACTAAGATTGTAGATACTCGTCTAAGGAATAAAAAGCATTGTTAAGTAAGTACTTTAGCAAAGTATTTTTAAAAGTATTAAAATTGTTAAAATGACCAAAGCGTCGGGTAAATTTATTAAAACAATAGATTCCCTGAAAAACATGTGAATTTTGGCCCACACTTAATCTAGAAAATGGCATCCTAAGTTCAGTGTGGTTGCGTGTGTGGTAATTGTGAACATCATTATTTCTTAAAAACAGAGTCTCTTGCTTTTTTATATTTGTAACAATTAGATATATATATAAAGTGAAGGTAGAGTTAAGATAGATAGTGCAATAAATGCCTCTTTACAGTGTGCCTGATAAGAAAGACCAACCATACACCGGATGATTTTCTTTTGTGCGATGAATACTTTATAAATGTGTTGTCTACGAACGGCGGTGGCGGCGGCTTCTTGGAGTGCCGGGCCCGTTTCCGCCCCGTACGATGCCGGCTGTGGTTGTGTGAGTGGTGCTTCATGTTGAAGTTCCAATTCTGGAAGTGGTTGTGAGGTTGGTTGGATAGGGCCCGAAGTGGCCCGGGGCGAAGCCGGGAGGTCGCGGCTTGTCCTCGTCTGTAGAGCTAGGTGCTGCAGGAGTATTTCGGTGGTGTTTGTTAGTTGTTGCAACGCTTTCGTGAGTGCATGTGTTACTGCATCAGCTTGGCTTGTATTCCTCCCACTTGGGGTGAGAGCAGGGGTAGCAGGCATTATTAATGGCAGTGGCTGTACTCCTTGAAGGCTTCTGGTTGTGGAGTCCGTGGTTGCAGTAGGTAGGCGTTGGCTATTGGCTGGTGTGAGGAAGGGCTGCGCTTCTTGTCCCCTTCCTAGGTTTGTATATGTACTATGGCTAGGGGCAGCCCCCTGGCTGGCCGGGGCTGAATCCCATTGACCGGTGAAAAATCGTCGGGCCGCGGCGTTGGGCGACAAGGGGTTCACCATTTCCCTTACCAGACCTGAATCCTCTTTACTGATGAGGAGAGCGTCCGGGACCTGGGGCGAACGGCTCTGTGTTTGTTCTGAATCTACCTGGCTAGATGGGACGCCGTCCCTCTGCCTAGATCGACTCCTGGTGTTCATAACGATTTCTTTTATAGTACACTAACACCCACTTCACTTTTCACCACTACTGTGCACGCCAAACTACTAATTAGGCAGGTTGTGGATAGGCAGGTTGTGGAATAAAATAAATATTTACTATAATATAATACAGTCCTCAGGTAGACGGTGTCAAAGGCAGGCGCGAACTGATTGATCGATGTGTAGCGGACGATGGATGCGGACGAACTGATGATGTGTACTCGATGCTGGCTGCGAACGGACTGATGCAGGGCTAGCGGGCGTGCGCATATTTATAGTTTCCCGGCGGTGTGACGTAGCACGGGCTTTGCCGGTCGCGAGCTGTTGCGCTGCAGGGCCTCGCCGCGTGGCTATTTTGTGCTATGTGTTGGGGCTGTTTGGCCCTATATCTTTTTTGGTGTTTATCGTACCGAGCTGTACGATACGTCAAATTAAAGGTCTTTTCCTGTAGTTTCTGAAAATGACTTTGTGAATGCGCGTACTTTAATGTTTATGAAGTTATAGTGAGTTTTATGTGGAAAAAATAATTTTGGTCTCCGATTTTTCGCGGTTTTTTCTCATCTGCCGATGACACCACCCCCCTAAATTGTGACTTTTATTTATAAAAGGCATAGTTATGAATAATAGATAGTGATAATGTACAAGATAGTATGAGATAGGGTTAAGATATTTCAACTTAAACTAATGTAATTCAACTTAAACTAATGTAATTCAACTTAAACTAATGTATTTCATTTTACAAAAATAAATGTGTTTGGTTAGTTCGCTTACAAAATCGCGAGGATGTCGCGAGTGAGGTCTTGGTTCCGGGATGGGCCTGGTTCTGGCTGCCTTTCATCTGAGGGTCCCTTTCCCTCAGGGTTGGGTTGAAATCCGTCTTCTGGGGGTTGCCCCCCAGGGTCATGTTGCGCCTCGTCCTGGTCGGACTCGGCGTTTCCTTCCTCGGGTTGGAAAAGCTGCTGCACCTCGGGAGGTACCTGGACACGTTGCTGTGGTCTGGGCATCGGCCTGAGGTCATCGATATGAATTGGGGCCTGGATTCCGTTGCGATCTACTTCGTAAGTGTTATCTCCCAACACTTTTACGACTGGGTATGGACCTTCCCATGTTGGGCCGAAGGCTGGCCGAGCTTCCTTGAATCCTCTCGTAATTACCATATCTCCTACTTCGAAATGGACTTTGGCTTGTCTGGGCCTGGGGTAGAGGTTCCTCTGGAATATTATCTGGCGCCGTTTGGCTTGCTTCCTTCTTTCCTCGGCTGCTTGTTTGGGCTCTGGTAGCGGCTGGCGTTGTTGAGGATGTTGCCATTCGCCTGGCCTGGGTAATGACGTTCCTAACAACATTTCGCTTGGCGAGTATCCAGTGGCGGCATTTTGTCTGTTCCGGAGGGTAAAGAGGATTTGATTGATGACTGCGTCCCATTTTTTGGCGTCTTTGTTGCGGAGCTTTTCCCTAAGGGCCTTCTTGATTTCTTGGCAGCGACGTTCGACCGGGTTGGCTCTTTGGTGGTATACTGGGGACGTATACTGCTGGATACCATGGTCGGTCAGAAACTTGGAAAATGCTCTGGCGCGGAAGGCGGTGGCGTTGTCCGAAATGACTGCTTCTGGGTATCCCCATCTTTGACAGACTTCCTCCAGGAAATTGCGGATGGTGGTTGCAGTTGCATTTGGGACTGCTTTGGCCTCAACCCATTTCGAGCAGGTATCTGTAACAACAATAAGAAAGCGATTTTTAGTAACAGTAGGCACATAATGGCCCATGACGTCGATGCTGAGGACTTGCCACGGCCTGGTTGGTGGCCTGGGACGTAGTGGGGCGGCTTCTTGGAGTGGGCCTCTTTTGGTTGCCGTGCATACCATGCACAGGCGGACGTGGGATCGTACATTGCGGCGAATTCCTGTCCAGTGGTAGAGTCTGTCAATGGCCCGGAAGGTTTCATCACGACCTGGGTGTCCTGAGAAGACGGAGTCGTGGTAAGTGTGGATTACTCTTGCCCATAGGTTTTCTGGTACTACGAGCTGCCTCCGATCGTCCGTTGTTTTATGCCAGAGGTGGCCGTCTTCTACGATGAAGTCGTCTCGCAGTCGTCTCTCCCATGGTTCTAATGGTATGTCTGGGTCCTGCTGCTGGAAGACTCGCCAGAAATGGATAGCGGTTGAGATGGTTCCGTCACGGAGTTGTTCCTGCTGGATTTGTTGGAAGAGATTTGCTGGCCTATCGTCGTTGTCCTCCTCGTCGTTGACCTCGTCGTTAGCCTCCTCGTCGTTGTCCTCGTCCTCGTGCTCCTCGACCTGGTTCAGCGCTGCTTCCTGCAGCGGAGCGTGTTCGCCAGTTGGCCTTGGAGCTGGGGGCTGAGGTGGGTTGTGATTAGGAAGGTCCTCCTCGTCGTCCTCCTCTGAGTTGGTTTCGGTGTCGGTGGTGGAGTACGATCGCTTCTCGTCTTCTTCGTCGTCCGAATCGAAGATTACCTCGGGAACATCGGGGGGTTCTCGGCGAGCGGCGTTGATTTTCCCTGGGATCGTGTGGCTGTTGACATCGGGGATGACCTCCGCCATGGTGGTTGGGACGTCGCGGTGGTCCTCGGGAGGTAGCAGGCGGTCATCGTCGCCGATGGAGCTTGGCATGGGCTCCCTGGGGTGTCTTGACAGGAAGTCTGGGAGTTGATTTTGTTTACCAGGGCAGTGTTCCACAGTGAAGTTGTACTCTTGGAGTTGGAGCGCCCATCTGGTTAGCTTCGCACGTTCATCCTTGAATTGGTTGAGCCAGGTGAGTGCTCGACTATCGGTGACCAGTGTGAATGTCTGGCCTTCCAGCCAGTGGCGGTACCTCCGGCACGCCCACACTACTGCCAATGTCTCTTGTTCGTTTACATGATATCGTTTTTCTGGTCCTGTGAATTTGGCAATGGAGCACGAGATGATTCTCCTTTCGCCTTGCGGAGTACGCTGGAACAGGACTGCGCCCATCCCCATGGTGCTGGCGTCCGTCTGGAGGACATAGGGGAGCCCTGGTTCTGGTCTGAAGAGCGAAAGTGGTTTGGAGAGGACTTCCTTCACCTTCTGGAATGCTGCGTCTGCCTCCGGTGTCCACTGGAAGTGCTGTTTTCCGGTGAGGGTTGTCATGGGTGCTGTGATTTCGGTGAATTCTGGGACGAATTCACGGAGCCAGTTTGCAGTTCCGAGAAAGGCCTGCAGTTCCTTCTTAGTCTTGGGTGCGGGGAATTCCTGGATCTGGATAACATGCTTTTCTTGAGGTGTGTTCTCTGTTGCGGTGATTCGATACCCTAAGTATTCCAGTTCTTCTGCCCCGAAGCGACATTTCTGAATTCCGCAGTGCAGCTCGTGGATCTGGAGCCTCTCCAGGACTAACGTCAAATGTCTGATGTGGTCTTCATGGGTCTCAGAATAGACAATTATATCATCAAGATATACCTTGACGAACACATCCACGTAGTCGGCGAGTACTTCCGTCATTAGCTTCTGAAAGGTTGAGGGTGCGTTACGGAGTCCAAATGGCATCACCAAAAATTCATACGTTGCCCCGTCTGGGGTACTGAATGCGGTGAGGGGTATACTGGCTTCGGCCATGGGTACCTGCCAGTACCCGCTCTTGAGGTCGAGGGAGGTGAATATCTTCGCAGCTCCAAGTTCCCTTATCGTTTCTCGAATGGGCGGCAGCTGACTCACTTCCTCATAAGTTTGGGAGTTCAGTTTACGGTAGTCCACGCAGAACCTTGGTTGGCCGTTTTTCTTGTTGACGATAACTATTGGCGAACAATACCTGCTGTGGCTTCGTCGGATGACCCCAGCGGCTAACATTTTCTTCACTTCTTCCGTGATGATGGCTTTGTTGTTGGCGGAGTATTGGTATCGTCGAATCTTGAAAGGAGCGTCTTCCTTCAGGCGGATCTCGTGCATGGCCAACTTCGTTGTGGGTTGATGAAGCGCCTCGTCAAAGACCTCCTGGAAGTTGTGGATCAGGCGAATGTATTTTTCCTGGTGGGTGGTGGGTAGCTGATCAGGGCTGACGTCGAACTCGCTAGCTTGGGTTGGTGCTTGACGGTCCATGAGCCAAAATAGTGTGTGCCTCTGGTGCAGGCCCACATGAACGCAACCTCGCTGGAAATCCATGATCGCCTGGTGTTGACGTAGCCAGTCTTGTCCTAGAATGGCGTCCTCGGTGATGGCATCTAGGAGGTGGAATTTTGTGGTTGCTGTGTACTCTCCGGCTACCAGGTTAACTTGGATGCTTCCCCTGGAGTAGTAAACGTGGTCAGTGGCAGCTAATCGTACGCGCATCTGGGTTGGCTGGATTGCTTCGGATTGCACGTACTCTTTTTTTATGAAGCTATGGGTGGCACCACTGTCCAGTAGTGCCAGTAGTCTACGTCCATTGACTTCCGTCCATATCCGTGATGAAGGGCCAATGGCGGATGTGGTGCTGATGGTGGCGTCTATGATTGTTGGGGTCGTGCGCCCTGGCTTGCGCCGACCCTGTTCGCGTTTCCTTCTCCTTGCTTGCTGCTTCGTTGGAGGGCCCAGGTTGTGGTCATTGCTGCTGCTGCTGTGGCGGCCTTGATGGCTGTTGCTGTTGCTGAGGTGGCTGTTGCTGACGTTGCCTTATTTGTTCCTTGAGTACTGGGCAGTCACGGTGGAAGTGCCATGCACCGCATCCTCTGCATGGACTGGGTGGCTCCTGGGGTAGTTCAGATTGACGATTGACGGGTGGTCGAGTTATAGGTGGTGCTGGCCTTGGTATTGGTCGCAGGTGGCGTTGGAGCTCTTGGAAATCAACCTCGGCCCAGTCGGCGGCTCGACCTAAGTCCTCTAGGGTTTTGATTGTCATGGTCCTGGTAGCGTATCGGATTTCTGGTCGAAGCAGTTCCCGTACCTCGCATGTGATTTGTTCTTCCGAAGTGTACGGCTCTACTCTTCTGTACAGTCCCATCTTGCGTTGAATGAATACTGCAGCTAACTCGTCTTCTTTTTGTCGTTCGCCGTGCAGGCGAGACCTCAAACTTCCCAAGAGGGAAGGGTCGTTGTATTTGAGGATCAAGCGGTGCCTCAAAGTTTCGAAGTCCAGGTTGAGGGGCTGGAACACCTCAAACATCCCTTTGGCATGGCCTTCCAGTTGTCCAAGAGTGATTCTCACCCTGTCTCTCGCTTGGATTTGATTCCTGTCCATTACTTCCTCTAATGTGTTTAGGAATTTTTCTGGATCTTCCCATTCCCTTCCTGCGAATGTGGGTAGGGTCCTTACGTCTAGATGTCCAGTCCTAGCTTCCGTGGCCGCTTGAACTGCTGCTTTCGTTGCTGTGGCCACGACTTCCATGAGTTGCTTGTGCATGGCCTGTTGTAGCACCGTTTGTTCTGTTGGTCCCGACTCCACTGTTGGCATCATCAGGGGAGCTGGTTGTGTTGTTTGCTCTGCTTGAGCCTTGGCCGAGACTGGCTGCATCGTTGGTTGATGTTGGTTTGTGGTGTTTTGTTGTTGTACTGGCTGCATTGCTGGTTGATGTTGGTTTGTGGTATTCTGTTGCTGTTCAGTTGGGCGCCACTGGGCTTGTTCTCCCAGAATTCTGTTCGATAGATTTGATTTGTGCTCAGGGTCATGAGCATCCCCATCCAGGGATCCTTCCGTTGCGTGTGTGGAAGCTCTTGAAGCCCCACGTTGCTGGGAGCCATGTCTACGAACGGCGGTGGCGGCGGCTTCTTGGAGTGCCGGGCCCGTTTCCGCCCCGTACGATGCCGGCTGTGGTTGTGTGAGTGGTGCTTCATGTTGAAGTTCCAATTCTGGAAGTGGTTGTGAGGTTGGTTGGATAGGGCCCGAAGTGGCCCGGGGCGAAGCCGGGAGGTCGTGGCTTGTCCTCGTCTGTAGAGCTAGGTGCTGCAGGAGTATTTCGGTGGTGTTTGTTAGTTGTTGCAACGCTTTCGTGAGTGCATGTGTTACTGCATCAGCTTGGCTTGTATTCCTCCCACTTGGGGTGAGAGCAGGGGTAGTAGGCATTATTAATGGCAGTGGCTTTACTCCTTGAAGGCTTCTGGTTGTGGAGTCCGTGGTTGCAGTAGGTAGGCGTTGGCTATTGGCTGGTGTGAGGAAGGGCTGCGCTTCTTGTCCCCTTCCTAGGTTTGTATATGTACTATGGCTAGGGGCAGCCCCCTGGCTGGCCGGGGCTGAATCCCATTGACCGGTGAAAAATCGTCGGGCCGCGACGTTGGGCGACAAGGGGTCCACCGTTTCCCTTACCAGACCTGAATCCTCTTGACCAGTGAGAAATTGACGGGCCGCGACGTTGGGCGACAAGGGGTTCACCATTTCCCTTACCAGACCTGAATCCTCTTGACTGATGAGGAGAGCGTCCGGGACCTGGGGCGAACGGCTCTGTGTTTGTTCTGAATCTACCTGGCTAGATGGGACGCCGTCCCTCTGCCTAGATCGACTCCTGGTGTTCATGTTAAAGAACGCTATAACCCCGATATACTTTTCGACGTTGTAACAAAATCCGACTTAGGAAATATTTCGTAAGAAAAGCGTGCTTCACGTAAAAACGCCGTGGAGGAGGTTTTTAATTCTTGGAAATATATTTTTGCTCTTCGGAGCGTTTTTTATGCCAAATTTTCGCTAACTCTTCGAGGAGCGTTAATTTGGTAAGTGTAGTAAATGTCGCTGCACAGGGACGTAATGTCGCCCCGACCACCCAATTTTGGAAAGTATTCTAAAATTGGACTTGAACTTCCAAATTTCCAAGATTAAAAACCCTTTTACGAATCCACGTTGTCAAGCACTGCAACTCTTACGAAGTGTTGAATATGAGGACAAGTTAGTCCAACGACTATTCAAAGTATATCGGAAGTTATAGCGAAAATAGCCCTTAGCGACATGGGACCCCCATCATTTCCTAGCAGTCGGATTTGACGGGGAAATGATGTGTTTTGACGGGGTTTGCCCTAAACCGGTTCCTCAGTGATTCGGAGTCAAAAAAGTATCTATACCATGTACTCACACGTGCATGGGATCTGCCTTGCCTGAACGTAAAATTTGTTATTGCATAATACAAACGAAGTAGATACGCTTCAAGCAATTTTAAGCTCCGAGGAGCGACCAAAATTTATGTGAATTAATAAATACGTTTATAAGACAGGCAAGCATAAGCCCACCAAAATTTCAGTTACATGAAACTTTTCTTGAATCTTTTTGTGCATCGTTAGCTTTTCAAACTGCATATTGGATGGTAGTTGGTACCGTATGAATCGTCCCGTTCCTCACCATGTGTTGTACACGGGTCAGACCATTGTTTGTTAACATTTTCTCTGAAGAAGTTGTTGTAAAAAACATAAATTTTTTAAAGATTTAATATACATTTTTTGAACTTTATATTGTCTTTTACTTGTGTTTTCTAACAAAATTTCCCTTTCAGATTTAATTTTAAGAGAGTGTTAAACAGACAGTGTTAGATTTATAGTGTTACGACGTCTTCCAATTGATACCATCAGAGCCGCAGTTAAGCATAAACGACAGTAAGTATGATTTATCCATTAATCTCCGTCTGAAACAGTCACTTGAACCCTAAAAATTTTGTGAACGTAATATTTTATTTAGTATTTAGAAAAGGTTGAGGAAAAAGAAAATTAATTTTTTCTTTTTCCTATTTTTTTCAATTTTTCTAAGTTTTTCGAACAAAAAATACGTCCTTCAGACTTCCATCAAAAGCATGGATCGTTCACATGGCGCCCGAGCAGGGACCATGCCGTCCCCAAACCCAACAAATCCTTTCTCATTCATGGCGGAAGACTCCGAGGGGTCGACCCCAAGAGAATTTTATGAGCGAGTCACCGCACCGCTCGTCGACGACGGTTCTAGAGGGATAGAACCACAGCGACTGTTTCCGGAGGGAGATAATGTTAATTTATCAGCTTCACAGCCACAAACTGCTTCGATGGAGAGTATGTTTCTGAAAATGGCAGAGGGCTTCGTGCAGGCGATACAGAACGTGTCGACCTGTACGCCCCATGAGAGACAAAGATGTCCGAACGTGACGTTCCATGGGCTTGATCATGAAGATCCAGAAGCATTTCTGAAAATTATGGAGGAATATTTCGACAGAGCTCGCATAAGCCACGACTATGATCGCCTCCATAACGTAACCGGCCAACTCAAGGGCGAAGCTCAACGATGGTCCGAACAATTTAGGACGTTGACTACTTCGTATGCCTTATTCAAGGAAAGATTCCTTACGAGATTTAATTCTCCCGACATACAGTCACGAGCTATTGCTCAACTGTATGCCGTCAAGCAAACGTCTTTAGACGACACGGCAGTGTTTATCACAAGGAAAACCTGTCTTTTCGATCGTATTGATCCCTTTAAATCCGAAGCCATCAGAGCTCGGGTCATCATGGACCAACTGCGTCCAGAAATTAGGTCACGCTTGAGAAGCAACCTAATTTCAAACACCGAAATGTTAATAGCAGCGGCTACTAACGTCGAGCGGGATTCAGCTGACGAACAGACGTCGCTAATCCAGCTTATTGATCAACGTCTGTCCCGCGCGTCTTACTATCGAGAGCCGGGACACATCAGTCCACAAAATTCAAGTATAAGGAGCAATGGAAGCCCAACTCCGACAGCACCGAGGGTGCATTTCCGAGAGGACGTATCTCGACAGGACGGTCCAGGCAGAGCGCCTGGTCGTCCTTTTTTTTATGCCTAATTTATCAAGCGGATCAGTGAATCCTGACCGCAGGCAAACCAATTTTAATGGCGGATCGGGGAAATTCCGAGTACCCGACCGACCGGCAACCCCGTGCCGATACTGTACAGACACAGTGCAGTGGCACTTCCATAGCCAATGCCCGAATAACCCGCATCTCAGCAGGAGACCGGGAAACTTTCGAGGGGCCAGAGACCCAGGCCAGGGTCCATCTGCAAGATCCCCGGCACAACGGCCGAACCAAGGCGGCAGCGATGTCCAGTAATTTTTTCCGATACTCATGACCACTACGACGCTCCTCTGCACAAGACAAGAGAGTCAATAAATTATATGAGCGAAGCGTTCCCTTTGCCTCGTATAAAAGTTCAAATTAATGAACATGCGGTCGACGCACTGATCGATTCAGGCTCGACGCGAAACGTTATCCATCCGAGGTTGTTGGATAATTTTAAAAATCTCACGACACGTCGATCATTTGCTATGGCGTGCGGAGATCGAATGGTGGACTCTCTTGGCACGACAAAATTACAAGTAATAATTTCAGGCACCTCTTTTGAAATTGATTTTCAAGTAATCGAAAATTTGAACGAAACGATAATATTAGGATCACCATTCTTATATATGAACAATGTCGCATATGATTATGGCAGAAAATGCCTATATGCCGGCACAGAAGAGCGTATTACCGTCTTCTGGAATCAAGCTTCTCAGAGGGAGAGACAGCAGGCAAAGCTTCCTGAAGAGCTTGTTATTAATGACAAATTTCTACGGCCGCTGTTCGAAGAATTTGTCGATCTGTTCACTGCGGAACCGACTCAAGCAACCACAGTGACTGTGAAACACAAAATTACAGTAAAAGACACAAAACCATTTAATATCAGACCATATCCGATGTCTCCGAGTACTAAGAAAATTATGTACGACCAAATCGAAGAGATGTTAAAAGCTGGCGTCATCGAACCTAGCACTGCCCAGTATAGTTCACCACCAGTGATAATAAAACGCTCCGACAAAAAACCACGATTTTGCATCGACTATCGCCATTTGAATGAAATGACTGAAGACGAGGCTTCCGTCTTACCAAAAATACACGAGAGTATTAAAGATTTAGGCAATTCGAAGATTTTTTCTGTGTTGGATTTAAAAAGTGGATATTGGCAAATACCACTAGATGAAGCATCAAAAGATTTTTCGACTTTTACCACTCCTGATGGGGCAGCTTACAGATTCAATGTCATGCCTTTCGGACTCAAGACAGCTCCCTGTACCTTTCAGAAATTCATGGCAAAGGACGTTTTAACGGGTTACCTGCACCATTTCTGTAAAGTGTATTTAGATGATATAATCGTTTACAGCGTAAACGTGAAGGAGCATATGTCCCACTTGAGATTAGTCTTTGAAAGACTACGTCTACACAATCTGAAAGTGTCACCGGAAAAGTGTGTAATAGCGACGAATGAAATTCAATATTTAGGCCATACAATTAGAACCGATACTTCCCAACCATTAGAAAAACATGTCTTACAAATTCAAAATTATCCCGTTCCAGCTACGAAAAAGCAGCTACAAAGTTTCCTAGGGCTTTGCAACTGGGTACGAGAATATCTACCAAATGTGGCGATGATCACGAAGCCACTAACGAAACTTCTTTCGAAGGAAAATCGTTTTCACTGGAACCATACATGCGATGAAGCGTTTAGAAAATTAAAAGAATTATTATCCGGACCGCTGGAACTCCATCGGCCGGATTTTTCACGTCAATTCATTTTGCAAACAGATGCATCCCTCCAAGGCCTTTCGGCCGTATTATATCAATTAGGCGACAACGGCGAAAAATACATAATCTCGTATGCAAGCAACACGTTATCTCCAGCGGAGAGACGTTACCACATAAATGAGCTAGAATGCTTGGCGGTGGTGAACTATATTAAAAAGTACAAGATGTACTTAGCAGACAAACCGTTCTTGGTGAAGACGGACAACAGGGCGTTACTTTGGTTAAACAAACATAAGGACAACAAAACAAAATTTACTCGATGGTCATTACTATTGCAAGAATATGCATTCAAAATTGAACACTGTCCAGGAAAGGAAAATTTATTAGCAGATTTTCTAAGTCGTAACCCACAAAATCAGTATGTCGAGACAGACGATGAAGAGGAAATAATGTTCCTACCAAATTATAAGTGTCCAGAACGTATTTCTGTTTTAACGCATTCAGAAATATACGAAGATATCGTACAGGCTCAATTGAGTTCACGAGATATTCAAGACAAGATCCGCCGTTGGAATGATCTATTTCAACAGGAACAACGTTCCGATGCGGATCTTAATTTTATGAAAAATTTTCACGTCCAAGACGATGTACTTTTTAAAGATTGCGATCGAAATTTTAAATTAATAGTTCCAAAGAGGAAAATAAAAGAATTGATTTACCATTATCATGACCGAGATGAAGCATGTCATCCAGGAAGAGACGAGACTCTCAGGAAAATAGCGAAACGCTACTATTTCAATAATATGGCCAGGATCGTAGGCAAATACATAAACGACTGTCTGATATGCCAGTCTGTAAAGACAAGACAAGCCCAACCCAATGCTCCACTTAGAAGTCATGCACCACAAAATGCATTTGAAACCTTGAGCGTCGACGTAATTGGCCCGCTGCAGAGGACTAAAGACGCCGAAAACAGATACATGATTATCGTCGAAGACGTTTTCAGTAAATGGATAGAGGCAAAGGCATACATTCAGGTCGACGGCAGAACGATAGCCAAATATATCGACGAAGAAATAGTAGCAAGATTCGGAGTCCCTCGAGTCATAATATCAGACAACGGTGGTCATTTCAATTCCGAATGGTACATCACATTTTGCGAAAGGAATGGTATCGAACGATACTTAATTCCAGCATATCACCAACAGTCCAACCCCGTGGAACGACGGGTGCAGGAATGCAAGAAAATTTTAAAGACTCTTTTATTCAAAAAGCCAAACGACACTTGGGATCGCTACGTGCATCAAATGACATACATATTAAGGAATCGTAGGAACGCCGCTACAAATCAAACACCCAGCATGATCGTGTTAGGATATGATCCAGCCGAAAGAGGCGAATGGGATTTGTATGCCTGGAGGCAAGAAAGAGCCAAGCAACAAACGCTTCCACGATACGAGCGAATCAAGGAAGCCCGTCAGGCCCAACAAAATTATAAACAGAAATATGCGCCGAAAGAGGCCGTCACTCCGATCGTCTACAAAGTAGGAGACAGAGTCATGAGTAAGAGAAAAAAGAAGGTACATACCTTCACGCCGTCTTGGTCAGGCCCAACCAGAATTCTGAAGAAGTTTTCAGACGAGGTGTATCTCGTGCAAAAGGGAAATGCAACGACAAGAGTACATGTCGATGATTTGAGACCAGCCCCGCCAGAGGAGCACAACTTGGAAATCGAATCTTCCGATGAAGAAAATGCTAGTCCAGGCGGAACATCACTCGATGGAAATGATTCCCCGTTCTCAGACGATTCCACAGAACCTCTACCGCCGGAGCAAACGGTTGTACAAATCCATGCACCGCCACGAGATGCTTCCACTTCTGATTCAGAATCCAGTTCTGGAGATTCAATCATCTTTTTATAACATTTTTCAACCTAGGCTAAGTTTTAACTTAGTGCTAGGTTTATTTTATATCAAAATTTCCATACCAACTTCTTGTCGTGTCAGGCAAAAGTTGGTATTTTTTATGCATTTTTTACAAGTTATTTTCATCTGAGGATATTGTATCCATACAAATCTTCCAAATTCACTGCAGCAACTCTGACCGTGTCCGGCAGAGTTGGTATTTTTTATAATTTTTCTAAGTCCTCAAATGTTATTAAACATTCATCTGTAAGCAGAGTCCGACCCAAAGGGTCCAAACAAATGTTCCATTGGCACGGCATGGAAAGACGACAACTCTGACGCAGAGCGCGATTCAGACGAGTCTAGCAACTCAAGGGCGAGATGCCGCCACGTCTGCTGGAGGGGCAGATGCAACGATCCGACGGATGCAGATTCTGTCGCAGATTTCTCCCAAGAAGAGATTTTAATAAAAACCATTTCAACCAATATAAGTCAACAAAATTCAGTGTTTCTATTCTCAAAGACGACGATATGTTATCGGTCGCAGATCCCCAGACGGGATGTAAACAAACATTTTACTAAAATTTTGTTTTATTGTTTCATATAAACCGAGCAGAACCAATGTATAGCTGGAGCCAAGCAGTCCGAGGACCACCTAAGCTGTTCCAGAAGGCAGTTCGACACCGAAGGTGATCGACGAGGCATAGACACGAGGAGGAGCAGACGCAAGCCCGCATTAGTGGAAGAACACTAAGAAAGATAAGTGCGTCGAAAGTGTTTGTGTTGTGTCATCGAGAATCCGAGGATTCTCGATTTTTTCTTTTTTTTATGCCATTTTTGAAACATAATGTTCAATAATTCAATCGAATGCTATGCATCGATATATGTTCAAATTATCACCATTTTTTAGATTTGCATCTATGTTTTGTTCAGATAGGCCGGTCTGAACGATAACCGAATACAACACATGGGAGACTACATCCAATGATCCATTTTATTTTCAAACAAACAATTTACCAAACGTTACACAAAAAGATTCACGGAAAGGAGGGGAGTGTTAAAGAACGCTATAACCCCGATATACTTTTCGACGTTGTAACAAAATCCGACTTAGGAAATATTTCGTAAGAAAAGCGTGCTTCACGTAAAAACGCCGTGGAGGAGGTTTTTAATTCTTGGAAATATATTTTTGCTCTTCGGAGCGTTTTTTATGCCAAATTTTCGCTAACTCTTCGAGGAGCGTTAATTTGGTAAGTGTAGTAAATGTCGCTGCACAGGGACGTAATGTCGCCCCGACCACCCAATTTTGGAAAGTATTCTAAAATTGGACTTGAACTTCCAAATTTCCAAGATTAAAAACCCTTTTACGAATCCACGTTGTCAAGCACTGCAACTCTTACGAAGTGTTGAATATGAGGACAAGTTAGTCCAACGACTATTCAAAGTATATCGGAAGTTATAGCGAAAATAGCCCTTAGCGACATGGGACCCCCATCATTTCCTAGCAGTCGGATTTGACGGGGAAATGATGTGTTTTGACGGGGTTTGCCCTAAACCGGTTCCTCAGTGATTCGGAGTCAAAAAAGTATCTATACCATGTACTCACACGTGCATGGGATCTGCCTTGCCTGAACGTAAAATTTGTTATTGCATAATACAAACGAAGTAGATACGCTTCAAGCAATTTTAAGCTCCGAGGAGCGACCAAAATTTATGTGAATTAATAAATACGTTTATAAGACAGGCAAGCATAAGCCCACCAAAATTTCAGTTACATGAAACTTTTCTTGAATCTTTTTGTGCATCGTTAGCTTTTCAAACTGCATATTGGATGGTAGTTGGTACCGTATGAATCGTCCCGTTCCTCACCATGTGTTGTACACGGGTCAGACCATTGTTTGTTAACATTTTCTCTGAAGAAGTTGTTGTAAAAAACATAAATTTTTTAAAGATTTAATATACATTTTTTGAACTTTATATTGTCTTTTACTTGTGTTTTCTAACAAAATTTCCCTTTCAGATTTAATTTTAAGAGAGTGTTAAACAGACAGTGTTAGATTTATAGTGTTACGACGTCTTCCAGTTGATACCATCAGAGCCGCAGTTAAGCATAAACGACAGTAAGTATGATTTATCCATTAATCTCCGTCTGAAACAGTCACTTGAACCCTAGAAATTTTGTGAACGTAATATTTTATTTAGTATTTAGAAAAGGTTGAGGAAAAAGAAAATTAATTTTTTCTTTTTCCTATTTTTTTCAATTTTTCTAAGTTTTTCGAACAAAAAATACGTCCTTCAGACTTCCATCAAAAGCATGGATCGTTCACATTCATAACGATTTCTTTTATAGTACACTAACACCCACTTCACTTTTCACCACTACTGTGCACGCCAAACTACTAATTAGGCAGGTTGTGGAATAAAATAAATATTTACTATAATATAATACAGTCCTCAGGTAGACGGTGTCAAAGGCAGGCGCGAACTGATTGATCGATGTGTAGCGGACGATGGATGCGGACGAACTGATGATGTGTACTCGATGCTAGCTGCGAACGGACTGATGCAGGGCTAGCGGGCGTGCGCATATTTATAGTTTCCCGGCGGTGTGACGTAGCACGGGCTTTGCCGGTCGCGAGCTGTTGCGCTGCAGGGCCTCGCCGCGTGGCTATTTTGTGCTATGTGTTGGGGCTGTTTGGCCCTATATCTTTTTTGGTGTTTATCGTACCGAGCTGTACGATACGTCAAATTAAAGGTCTTTTCCTGTAGTTTCTGAAAATGACTTTGTGAATGCGCGTACTTTAATGTTTATGAAGTTATAGTGAGTTTTATGTGGAAAAATAATTTTGGTCTCCGATTTTTCGCGGTTTTTTCTCATCTGCCGATGACAGTGTGAAGAGTTTCCCCAAAAAATTAAACCATAGGACAATACAGATTGAACTAATCCAAAGTATGCTAATCTTAACACATTAAGGGAGACGGAGGATTTCAGGTATCTAATAACAAAACATGATTTACTCAATTTCTTCGATAGATTTTCAGTATGAGTTTCCCACGTCATTTTACAATCCAAAGTTACTCCCAGGAATTTTGTTACTTCTGTATGCACAATCGATTTATGATCTGCCTTGATTAAAATGCTTGAACTATGAACATAGTTCTTTGGCAAAAATGACATAAAAACGGTTTTGTCAACATTCAGTAGACCATTGTTTGAACACCATTTGGAAAACTCGTTTACAGATGTATTAGCTTTGGTGATTGTGGTCTCAGAAGAGTTACTAGAAATCAAAAAGTTTGTATCGTCTGCATAGACAATTGCTGCATTAGGTGTTGTACAAGAGTGTGGCATATCATTTATAAAGATTAAGAAAAGCAAAGGACCTAGAATAGAGCCCTGTGGCACGCCAGTGGTCACATGCCTGAAATCTGATTTAAAGCGATCAATTATTACGGCTTGCTTTCTGTTAGTGAGATAGGAGTTGATCCAGTCGTGAGCAGGTCCACGTACACCCAATCTAGATAGTTTCTCTAAAAGCAGATTGTGATCGACAGTGTCGAAAGCTCTACTGAGATCGAAAAATAGAGCTATTGGTTGTTCTTTATTATTTAATGAATTATAAACATAGTCACATAATTTTTCAATAGCGTTTATTGTTGATTTTTTCCTTCTAAATCCGTATTGGCTAGAGATTAACAATTTATGGAATTCTAAATAGTTTAATAACTTATTATTAAAACAAAGTTCAAAAACTTTTGCAAACTGATTTTGTACATTTATTCTATAATTACAAGCTTCCATTTTCGATCCCTTATTTTTATATATTGGTATAAATTTTGAAATTTTCAGTGAATCCGGATACTGGCCACTAGCAAAAGATTCATTAATTAAGTAAGACAGCGGAACACAAATTTCATCAACCACTGCTCTCAGTACTTGACCTCTTATCTCGTCAATCCCTGCAGCTGATTTACTTGTTGTTTTAAGCAACAGTTCACTAACTTCAGCTGGAGTGGTAGGGGTTGGTAAAAGTTGTGTATAACATTGTCAAATAAAATTAATTTGCTAAAATCAGGTTTAGGGCTCTTAAAATTCAAGAAGAAATTATTGAAACCGTTACAAATATCATAAGTATTAGTAAATATTTCATCATTAATAACAATTTCTGTAACTGATTGCTTTGGATTGTTTTTTGCTTGGTTAGGTCTTGGATTCGGCCTTCTTGCAGCAACATTTCCTTGATAGCTGGCGACAACCCCTCGCCATTCGGCTCTGTCCGCTGCAAGTTGTTCCCATTGCTCGTCTGGAATACCGCAGGATTTTAGATTTTCATGGAGAACGTCTTTGAACCTCTTTCGTTGACCGCCACGCCTTCTTCTACCGCTTAGCAATTCACCATAAAGTGTACATGTAGGAAGGCGGTTATCATGCATACGATGAACGTGACCTGCCCATCTTAGGCGTGCTCTTGAAGTAAGCACCTCAATTGGAAGGCTGTTTGCTCTCCTGAGTACTCCCACGTTTGATATGTGATGGAACCAACGGAAAATGGGGTTTGTTATAACTAGATCATGTTCGGCGCATTTAGTTAGGAGTAGTTGACCGTTAGCGTTCATGTTGCCCAAACCGTTCTTGCATATGATGCTTGGCCAGGTGTCTGCATCTCTCCCTACTCTAGCGTTAAAATCGCCAAGAATAACGAGTCGTCCCGTTTTAGGTATTCTACAGAGGGTTTCTTCCAGCTGTTGATAGAAGCTTTCCTTGGTTTCGTAACTTGCATCCAGAGTGGGAGCGTAGGCGCTTATTAGATTTACCGCGTTGCCATCTGATAGCTTACAGCGTAGCAGCATTAGACGCTCGGATAGGCCTTGTGGTACTTGTGGTAAGTTGGATACAAGTTGATTCCGAACGGCAAATCCTACTCCATGTTGTCTTCTTGAATTGGTGGGAAGACCTTTCTAATAGAAGGTGTAGTACTTTTCTGTGAGAGAGCCTTCCTCCAAAAATGAGTATTGCTGAGAGCTGCAACGTCAGCATTGAGTCGGTGAAGTTCTCTATCTCTTAGAGCAGTTCTTCTTTCAGGCCGATCGGTGCGAGTGCTGTCGTTCAAAGTACGAACATTCCAAGCGCCGTAGATGAAAGAATTAGTTTTCTTGGATTTAACTTGTCGGTGTTTTTTCGACATTCGATGAGGTGTCCCTGTGGGCACCCTCCCCCGGAGATCCGATCGGGAGGGTATTTTACTTCCGGATGATTTTGTCCCACTTGAACGCTCCATCATTAATTTAAGCCTTAATCGACTGAAAACGAAGCTGCATTTGAAGTTTTAGCTGGAGCAGGTATGCAACTGACCAGCTCGGTCGCGGAAGGCGAGTGGTGTGGTCCCATGGCACAGAAGGAGACTGCGACGATGGGTTAACCAAACGAATCCAAAAGCAACCTTTGTGTGCGGTTGGTTATTTTTACCGCACTCTTCGTGAGAAGGTGGATGTGCTCACGGCAAAAGGTAAGGGTTATTCTGCCCTTATTCGGTCGTTAGAGCGTCGTTAGTAAAAACAGGGTGCACCAAGTTCAAATTGAACTCATCTCATAGTAGTTATTAAGTTGTTGTTGAAATAATTTCTGACATTTAAGTCATTATGACATTTCTTTTAAGTAGGAATTTTTTTTATAGTTGGTAAATGTTTTCCTGGAGAAAGACAGGGAGGTTTAAGTTAGGTTATGTTTGGAATGAAATTAATCAAAATTCATATGGTGTTTTGTTTTGTTTATTTTGAGTACAGATAAAAAAGAGGCTGTAAAATTGGAAAAACAAATTTAAGAAAAAAAAGAACAAGTGAAAATTAGGGAGTGAAGAAGAAAAATAATAAACGAAGGATTAATAATTTGAAATTGAATTGAAAAGTCAGAAATTGTGGAGATCAGCGAAAAAGAGTAAAAATAGACTGTAAATAAGAAGGTAGAGGTGTTATTGTGGATAGAAATTGCAGAGGAGATAAGGACGAGATAAGGTGAAGAATTAATGAAAGGAGAATTGTTGGATTTGGAAAGGGAAGAGTGTAGCTACGAAGAAGGAAGGTCTTTGTGTGTTTAATTTTGGACAAGGTTGTATATTAAAATTTGAATAGTGTAATAGACTTTCGAACCTGTTATAAAACTGCTA
Organism: Leptura quadrifasciata; assembly: GCA_963675555.1. Taxonomy (NCBI): domain Eukaryota; kingdom Metazoa; phylum Arthropoda; class Insecta; order Coleoptera; family Cerambycidae; genus Leptura; species Leptura quadrifasciata. Next base: position 53,175,963 of record OY776680.1, read on the forward strand.
AATTATCTAAATATCGAGGAAAATAAATGTACTTATATCAGATCAAAATTTTGTTTTAATAAAATTTCATTTTAAAACAGGAACTGAATTTGAACCTGCTCCTAAAGGAAAAGATAAGCTAGCCGGCCCATTAAATAAATTCGACATTCGGATCAAAAGGTAAGAGATTTTAATTTGATCTTTTTGGTTTTAAAGTTTTTTTTTGGGGTTTATCTATTGGAAATAAACAAGTTAAAGTTTGATTAGTCCTGCAAATTATTAAGTTCAATAAAAGTAGGACAGCACAATATATATATATATATATATATATATATATATTGGCTACCAATTTTTCATGATTTGTAAGGTGTAATTCAATGCAGGTCGGGGTATTTGCCCGCTGAGTAGTTGTTTCCTGCAAATCATGTATAATAACAGTATATAGGTTAAGTCCACCAAGGGCTGAAGGTCGCCGCTCTCGGTACTTGCAAAATGGCAAGTCGCTATACACCATGGAGACATCTGTGATGTCTGGTGTATAGTAGCATTAGACCACATGAGAGGATTCACTTAGCTCTCACCACTACACCATTTACATTAGTCTGTATAAGACTAGCAGGTTGGCCACTGTCATTTGTCTGCTCCATGACCTATGGCATACTGAGGAGAACTAATAAGTTCGAAGCCGGTCTATGTCTGGTCAGGGAGTTGACAAATGACATTGGCTACCAATTTTTCATGATTTGTAAGGTGTAATTCAATGCAGGTCGGGGTATTTGCCCGCTGAGTAGTTGTTTCCTGCAAATCATGTATAATAACAATATATATATATATATATATATATATATATATATATGTTAGATAGTGGATTGTTTGAATAACTTTTTAAAAAGGAACTTTATTTGTTACACTGGAGTCAACGTTGACTCGTTAAGAAAATACAATAATAATTTAGACTGGTTTATTCGAAAGTGAGTATAAGACTGATTACAAAAAGGTTGTTAGTAATATTTATAATGTTTCAAGAACAAAGGAAACAGTGTTGCTGATTCAGCACAATCAGAATTACTGAGAATTGAAATACAATGCTCATGCAGCGTGAGCGGTTATTGAGAAGAGCTGTTACGCAGTATGTAATACGATATGTTTGAGAAGGTTAAGCCTGTCTCAATAATATTATATATCATAGTATATTTCTAATATAACAGCTTCCCCCTTATAAAAAAAGTTGGTGTTTTATGCAGCAACTTTTGAAATGAATATAAAATGTATATAAAAGGTAATGGTACAATTTGGAAAAATATAAGAGATACAAAAAATGTTAAATCGTAAGGTTTAAAATACAGAATATAACCTTAGCGTCTAAAATATGAAATGCAAGCACAATAAGCTTGATTCATAAAATAAAATAACATAAAAATGTTAGAGTTAAAATATAGCTTTAGCAGGAAAGCATAAAATACAAACATACTAAGTTTGAATTGTAAAATGGGATAAAATATTCCCAAGGTTAAAATATAGCTTTACTATAAAAGCATAAAATATAAGTATGATAAGTTTAAATGAAAATGACGTAAAAATGTTAATAAAATTGAAATTAACAAAGGATAGAAAAATAATGAAATATAATGATTAAACAAATGAAATAAAATTCACTGAAGAGTCTAGCACTAAAAGTCAGTAAAAAGGCACAAAATAGTTTGTCTTTAGGTAAGTTCTATGTCTTCGGCTTCGTTGTCTTCTCTTCTTATGGTAGGTCGTCTTCGTGAAGGAAATAGGTTAGCAAATGTCCTGTAGGGTTTGCTAGGCCTCGGTGGAGATGGGGGTGATGCAGAAACATCGATGGCTAGTCTTCGTCTTTTTGTTCTGCACTTACAAAATAGGTACAGAAATAACAGTCCAAATATTACCACAATGATAAAATAGGTGAACCAGGATATGTGTTTTGTTATAAAGGGTTCGTTGATCAAATCATCTAAATCTCTGGAGTATTGGTCCAACTTGTGTTTGGCAACTTCGAGGTCTTCCGTATTGAGATTGTTTAATTTTAGTGGTTTAAGATTTGGAGCTCGGATTTTGTCTGGAATATGTTTACAACATTCAAATGGAATTTGGATTGGATGGGTGTCGTCTTTTACATCGGTTACTTCATTGGTACTGGCTTGAATTTTTGGGATTCCTATGAAGGCGTAACAATTTGGTTGTAATTTTACTATTGAATTTTTGTAGATGAGTTTTTGAATTTCTTTCTGGACAGTTGATGGTTGTTTGTAGAGGTTCTGCGTTAATAACTAACCATGTGTTTTCGTCTATTTTTTGGACGTTGTAGCCTTGGCTGATGATAAATGACGTCTGGCAGTTTTCTGGCAGAGTTTTGAGGTTCTTGAAGAGACGGGCTTCGCATATGGCATTGTTGTCAATAGGGTAGGCAAATAAATTTGGACATAATTTGGTGTTGAAATAAAGTGGTTTGCATTCTTCAAGGTTCGAAATAGGTATGTACATTAATGAATCATCATCTCTCGCGATATATTTTTGAGAAGTTGATAATACATGATATAAACCAGTTCTATTATCCAAAATAGGAATAGGGTATAATTGAAATACTGAATATGTTTGAGGGTCTATTAAAGGTATGTCTAACACAAATATTAGATCCGAATTTGTTTGAAAAGCTTTTAGTTCTATAATGTCTAAGTACTGTGCAACCTTTGATAGTTTGATTGGAAGCGGTAAATTGTTCCTTTGTAGGTTTTGCGAAATTTCCTGTAGAGAATTTACTAAGTCGTTTGGATTTATAATTGACGTGTGAATTGTTTTAAGCCTCGCGAAAGTGATGGAATTTAGGATGTCATTTAGGTTATCCTCGATAAATAAATAACTTGCCATAAGTTGTTCGCAGATTTCGATGAATTTCAGTTTTGCATGGACGTTTTCTATGTCCTTAGTCATGTCTAAAATTGAGGTTTCGATTTCTTTAATATCCTTATTGAAAGTTTCTTCGTCAACTTGCAATTTTTGAATAGTTGCGTTGAAATTTTTGATTACTGAAGTTGTAACGGATATTTGGTTTTTAATTAGGTTTTCGAGTTGGTGTTCGTCATTATTCAATTTGTTGATACAATCAGAATAATACCGTCTTCTGCGTCTAAATTTCCGGTTATTGATTTGAAAATCGTTCCGATGCCATTTAGTATTCCTCGTTTGTATCGTTTCGTGTCAAGGTAAATTTCGTCAAATTTTGATTGTATTGATTGGGAAATTTGCGTCAATAAGCTAAGGTGAGTTTTTACATCTCCTGAAAAGACGTTCATGTAATGATATGCTGGGTCGAGTGTGTTGTATAGTGTCTGTAAGATCTTGTCGTTTTTGTCGAAAGCTGTCTTAAAGGTAGATATGTTTTTGTGTACCAGTAAAGTCCATTTCTTGTGAGAAATCACAATGTCCGTGTCTTGGTGATAATATACTCCGATCGTATTGTTAATAGGTGTTATTTTAAATTGAGCAAGTGCTGATCCGATCAGCAGGAGAAACCTGAAAATAAATTTAATCTTCAGTATATGGTTTCATTCGATCAAAATTTACTTTGGTTGTTTGGTTTGTTTCGAGATTTAGTAATGTAGCGGAATTTTGAAAGATTTCTGTAATTTCAAAGGGTCCGTTGAATTTATTTTGCAGTTTATTTTTTATTTGTGATTCTTTGACGTACACTTTGTCGCCAATATTATATGTGTGTCTATTTTCGGGAATGTTCTTGTCGAATCGAACTTTGGCTTTTTGTTTTTGTGCTTCTGCTCGACTTCGCGCAATTTTGTAATAATGGGATATTCGATTATTTAGGTCTCTAACGTATTTGGTGATCAGGTCTTTTTGGTTGTAAAGAGTTTCAGGTGGTCGGTTAGCTGTATGTCCGAAAATAAGCTCGTGTGGCGTAAAGCCATGAGTTTTGTTTACCGAGTTATTGTAACATATCACCGCATAGGGTAATATAGTAAAGGGATGTTCGTTGGGATTTTCGGTTTTGTGTATTCTTATCATTTCTGCTAGGGTGGCATGGAATCGTTCGATAGATCCGTTGGATTGAGGATGTCCTACGCTTGAGTATGTTAGTTTTATGTCGTAAAGGGTGCAAAGGTCTTTTAATAAATTATTATCAAATTCACCGCCATAATCGCAATGAATTCTTAGTGGGGTACCATAATGCTGAAAATAAAGCAACAGGGTATTTACGACTGATTTTGCGCTCTTGTCTGGGACTGCGTATGCTTGAGTAAATTTGGTTAACTCGTCGCGGATAGTTAATGCATAGTTTCGCGTGGGAAATTCGAATAGATCAATATTAACTCTCTCAAATGAAGTTTTAGGGGTTTCGGTAATCACTAAGGGATTGTTGAGGTTCTTGCGACAGACTTTTGTTCTTTGACATGTTTCACAATTTTTTATAAAATTTTCGACGTCTTTTGTTAAGCCTTGCCAATTATATTTATTTTTGATTCTACGTATCGTTTCATTTATTCCACGATGTAAATTATTTTTTCCGGTGTGATGCTGGTCGAGAATGATCGGACGTTGGTCTTCATCGGGAGTTCGTACTAAATTTTGACAAATAATTAGTTTTAAGTCTTTTTCTGCAAAAATAAATGATAGGATTTCGAGAATTGGAAAGTCTAAGTTATTTTCAACATGATAAGTTTTGGAAAGGTCTAATTTGTTTCGATGTTTGTACAGTGTTAGAAATAGGTGTTCTACCACAGACTCTGGGTCGAAGGGTAGAGCGATAATGTAATAGTTTCTTTGTCGGGTTGATTTACTGGAAACGATATTAATTGTGTTGTTATAAAACTCTGGGTTTTCCTCGAAAATATCTTCGATAATTTGATGGTGAAGGTCTGTCAAGTTGTTTTGTTGGAAGAACGTTATGATATTTTTATTTTCTCGATCTAATAGTTGTTTATTTGTAATTTGAATTTTGGAATAATCTATTAGAGATTTGGTTTTGTAAAGTCGGGAAAATGTGTCAAATTCTCGGGCGATTTGTTCGTCGGTAATTTCGTCGTCATTGTCTGAAATTTCGTCTTCATCTGAGTCTTCGTTTGCGGCTAGAATTTTTGAATAAAATTTGGAACATTCTGAAAAGTGATTAATTTTTATTCTGGACAACGCGTCCGCGTTTTTATTGATCTTTCCGGGTTTGTATATTATTTCGTAATCGTATTCTTCGAGTTTTAAGCGCCAACGCGCTAGTCTACTACTTGGGTCTTTTATGGAAAATAACCAAGTGAGTGGTCGGTGGTCGGTGACGAGTTTGAACTTCCTTCCGAATAGATATGGCCTAAAATGCTTTACACTCCAGACCAAAGATAAAAGTTCACGCTCAATGGTTGAATACTTAGTTTCCGCGCCGCATAAAGTTCGAGATGCGTATGCGATTGGCAAATCTTTTCCTATACTTCCTTGTGAAAGTACAGAACCTATTGCAAATGCACTAGCGTCTGTAGTTAGGACAAAAGGTTCATCAAAGTTGGGGTAGATCAATATCGGGGTAGTTGTCAAAGTTTGTTTTAGGGTTTCGAATGAATTTGTACAGTCATTGTCGAAATTGAAAGGTATATCCTTTTTGTAGCAACTTAGTTAAGGGTTTTGAAATTTTGGAGAAATTAGGAATGAAGCGTCTATAGTAGCCTGCTAGACCTAGAAAAGATTTAATTTCTTTCTGATTTTTGGGTTGAGGAAAATTTAGAATTGCTTCGACTTTGGCAGGGTTCGGTTTTACACCATCCTTTGTAATAAGATGCCCTAAATAGGCGACTTCCTTCCGAAGGAATTCGCATTTGTCTGGCTGAATTTTGAGGTTGGCTTTTTGTAGACGTTTGAAGACTTCTGTTAATCGGGAAATATGTTCATGGATAGTAGGGGAATAAATAATAATATCGTCCATGTAGACGAGACAGCGTTCATTTTGGATGCCTAATAGAATATTGTCCATGACCCTCTGGAAAGTGGATGGAGCATTTTTTAGACCGAATGGCATACGTACAAATTCGTAGTGGCCATTCTCTACCGTGAAAGCTGTTTTTTGGATGTCCTTAGGATCGATTTCAATTTGGTGGAAGCCAGAGGCCAAGTCTAGAGTCGTGAAATATTGACATCTGCCTAATTGGTCTAGAAGATCAGAAATGTTGGGCAAAGGATACTTATCACCTATCGTTACTTCGTTTAATTTTCGGTAGTCAACTACGACGCACCATTTCTGTTTACCAGAAGCGTCTAGTTTTTTGGGGACTACCCAAACTGGGGAGGACCAGGGAGAAATTGAAGGCTGGATAATGCCTTGGTCGAGCATTTTCGAGACTTGTGATTTTACCTCTTGTTTATGAATTTGGGGGTAACGATAAGATTTAGTGAAAATTGGTTTAGAATCGTTAGTGTCTATTGAATGTTTGATTTCATTGGTAAATGTCAAGTTGTCACCTTCTAAATAGAATATGTCTGAAAAGTCTAAACAGAGTTGAGTAATTAGTTCACTCTCCTCATCGTTCAAGTGATCTAAGCGTAATTGGTTTCTTATTTCGTAATTTCTGTCTATATATTGGGAATCCGGATTTTGAAGATTTACATTAAATATTGACCTAAATTTTTGGACGGGTTCAAGTTTAAGATTTGAAAATTTTATTGTTTTCGGAATTGCATTTGAGTTTATTACTGTCGTCAAAAATTCACCATTGTTGTCTATTTTGACAATGGCGTTCGGTAAACGTACCTTTTCGTTTTCCTGGACTATTAGTATAGCTTCGGTATTTTGTAAATTACATTTAAGCTTAAAAATCTTTTCTGTGCGTGGTTCGATAGAAATTACATTTTGGTTTTTTGTTTCGTTTACATTTTGATTTTTAATCGGGCTCCAGAGTGTAGTTAATATATTATCGGTAACTTGATACAATGGTACGGTTTTGAAATTAGTGATTAATTGTCTGTTTTTAATGTCTATTAAGCAATCGTAATGGTCCAAAAAGTCGGCACCTAAAAGTCCGTCAAATTCTATATCTAGATTATGAATGTAAACTTTGTATGGATCATTCGGATTGAAAGGTATGAGAGCAGATTCAGTGATATTAATTTTTTCGTCTGTTATACCTTGTATAATTACATTTTCGTGGGATCGACGTTTATAGTTTTCTGCCGTTTCGGGTTTGAATATAGAGATACCTGCGCCTGTGTCTATCAAGATTTTGAAACGTTTAGTGATGTCTTCTATGTAAAATAAATTTTTGGAGTTTACGATATTTAGTTTGTAGCGGGGTGTTTTTACATGAATTGATTTTCCGGGAAGTTCAGGTTTGGGTCGAAACTGTCCTGGAGGTTTATCGCTTGGACTTGATGAGAAATTTGGTCTAGTTCATCCGTTTGCTGTGTTGGAGTACTCGTGGAATACTCCGGGCCTATGCAAAAATCCGGAGGATTAGCAGTATAATCCTCGTGCTGTTGAGATTGAGAATTAGCAGTATAATTCTCGTACTGTTGGGGTTGAGAATTAGCAGTATAATTCTCACATTGTCGGGTTCCAAAATCGTAATCATAATCATTTTCGTTAGAATAATTGGAAGAATAATTTACAGGATAATTTTCATATTGGCTTGGGCTATCAGTGTAGTTATCATAAGATTCTTGATTTAGGTGATGTGTCTTTTGTTGATTGAATCGATTAAAATTCGGATTTGGTTGTATGGCAGAAGGTCTCTGCTGGTGGAGGTTGGGATTTGGCCTGATAGCTGAGGGCCTGTTCTGTTGAGAATAATTGTGTTGCTGGTTGGAGAAATTTTGGAAGTTTTGTGGTCTATGGTTAGATGCACTTTGGAAATGTGGCCTTGGAGGCTGTGCTTGATTAGAATAAGCATTTGGTGTGAAGTTGGGAGATGGAGACTGATAGTTTTGCCTTGTGCGGCATTCGTTAATATGGTGTCCGTTTCTTTTGCAGAAGGTGCAAAATTGTGGGGAGTTTGGACGTCTTTGTGGGTTTTGAATGGGATTTTTATTTGGAACTCTATTAGAAAATTTTTGTGATTCAAAATAGGATAATTGCAATTCACGTTTAATGCGGTTTATTGCGTCTAACATGTCGCCAGGGTTACCAGCCCTAATGCTTTGACCTAATTTGGGTTCTAATCCGGTTAATAAAGTAGTCAATGTCATATTTTCAATGAGGTTACATTGAGCAGTTTTTTCCTCTAGAGTTAGAGCCTGCTTTTGCACTGCTGCGTGCATTTTCGCGTTGTGCGTTTGTAGTCTTGATACAAATATTAGTGCGGTTTCGTTGGGTAACTGACGAATCCTCTGCAGGTCCTGAATCAAAGCTGTCAGGTCGCGAGAGTCACCAAAATGTGCTTCAAGTAAGCTTCTGATTTCTGCCCATGTAGCAGGGTTTCGGGAATTTATTAATTCTGCGGCTTTTCCGCGTAATTTATTTTTTATGTGAAGCGTTAATAAGACGCGCTGATCATCAACAGCGATCCCCTGAGCGGTTATACAAGCTGAAATAAATGTTTGCAAGAATATGGGGTTGCCGTCAAATTCGGGCACTATGGAAAATATTTCGCTTAACCTATAAGGTTCAATATTTATGGTTTCATTTGCAGCGATTGAATTGTTGGCATTTGTAGTGATTGAGTTGTTTACATTGGAATTTGTAGCCATTTTATTTATAATATTTAGATAATTAAATAACTTAAAACGCCTTTTTCCAATTTAAGTTAGTACGCTACTGGTGTTTAATAAGAAATTTTCATATGAAATGTGCAAGAATTTATTCTGTAATATTTAAAATTTATATTATAGAATAGCTAGATTAATTCGAAAAACGCGTTTGGTTTAAAAAGCGTTTTGAGTTTGGAAATAGTATATCTCTGATAATTTTATATTTTGCACACACGGTATTATAGAACACAAGCTTGTCTTACGGCCTTAACCTTAACCTTTTATGTGGTATGCAATATTATATTACGATAAAAAATGCAAAGATAACAATGGTACGTGATTACAGTTAATTAGATAAATTCGCACTTAAAGAGTATATGATATTACCATAAAAATAATGTTACGATAGGAACAGTGTATGATTACGGTTATTTATATAGGCCACACAAATTATAATCAAGATATTTTGTTTCAAGTTTAAATAAAATTACTACCTTAGATATTAGAACTGTATGTAGCAATGCAATGTATTTTGATAAAATAAAATGTAAAATTATGTCGTTGTTTGCAAATAAATGTTTGCGAGATGATTCAAAAATGACTTACCCTAAATTTTTCATTCCTCGTGGTCCAGTTGAATGCGACTTCGTGAGCTTAGCTTCACCAAAGGTCTCTCTCTGCCAGGGGCGTCACTGGGTGTTCCTTCCACAGGGTTGCCTTTGATGCCGAAGACACCAACGATGGGACGGGATGAAATTCTTATTTGCTAATTGTTGAATCGTGTTGATTTGAAATGTTGCTTTGTTGCTTGTATTTCTTGATAATTATTATTGTTTCGCTTCTGTGCGTTTGAGAATAATGTAGGTTCTTCTGAACAAAGGATTGGGATCCACCACTACAGCTAAGAAGTTCTCCTTGTTCCAGAAGCTCTTTTCGTCCGGTTAGGCACCTTTTTCAGATGGACTCCTTGTTCCCTCGGATATGTTTGCTACTGGTTAGGCTCCCGAACTGTGCGTGTTTTTCAGATCCGCCACGACTGCGCCAATGTTAGATAGTGGATTGTTTGAATAACTTTTTAAAAAGGAACTTTATTTGTTACACTGGAGTCAACGTTGACTAGTTAAGAAAATACAATAATAATTTAGACTGGTTTATTCGAAAGTGAGTATAAGACTGATTACAAAAAGGTTGTTAGTAATATTTATAATGTTTCAAGAACAAAAGAAACAGTGTTGCTGATTCAGCACAATCAGAATTACTGAGAATTGAAATACAATGCTCATGCAGCGTGAGCGGTTATTGAGAAGAGCTGTTACGCAGTATGTAATACGATATGTTTGAGAAGGTTAAGCCTGTCTCGATAATATTATATATCATAGTATATTTCTAATATAACATATATATATATATATATATATATATATATATATATAATAAAATGTATGAAAAATGAGAACATTTTTCATACATTTTACAATAAAAATTAAACAAAAATATTAGTAAACAGGTACGCAGACACACATTATTGTCTTGCGATAAGGCAGGATTTAACCTTCTTACGGAAACCGTTTATTGAATATGTTTTAAATTCATTTTTTAGTGAATTATAAATAGTACAAGCATTATATGTGAAAGATCTAGTGAACATGGCTGAACGAAAATTAGGGAGAGATAAAGTACTAGGGAATCTTATATTAACGTTATGAATATCTCTTCTATAAATTGATTTGTGGCGTAAATAGGGTGGAGGGGATGTAAAAATTAAATGATGAACAAATACACTCATATAGAGTTTGAAAGTATTACTAATATTCAACCAACCTAGCTGTTTAATTCTTTCAGAAACTATCAAATTTTTTAAATCGAAATATGAATTTGCAACAACTGTTTTGTATTTTTTGTAGGCGATATAGCATAATTTTGTCTAAACATGGGTAATATACAGTAATGCAGTAATATATAATTATTATAATACAAGCGTTTCAATAAGTTTTTTTCTTATCTTCAAATAATTATACTCACATTGGAATAAAGTAGTTTTAGTGCAGAATAACATTTTTTTAACATACAAGTAATATGATCGCGAAAACGAAGCTTAGTATCCGTATCCAAAGAAGGCCAAGATTTTTTGCAACATTTACATGATTTATTTGATTATCATCAATTTTTAAATTTAATTCTTCTTGGACTCTGCATATTTTTAGGACAGAAGCAAATAAAATTGCATTTATTTGCGTTTAGTTTTGTTATTTTGTTTAGAATAATCCGTAATATATTTCAGGTCAATATTAATTTTGGTACAAGCTGACTGTATGTCATTACAATTAAAAGACAGGGAAAGTTGAGTGTCATCTGCATAAGCTGAAATATTCGTATACGTAACGGTCTGAAAGATATCTGCTGTGTATATGAGAAAAAGCAACGGCCCAAGTACTGAGCCCTGTGGGACTCCAGAGGTAATAAACCCAAACTGGGAATATTCATTATCTAACACTACTGTCTGACGACGATAAGATTTAAAGAGGCTAAGAGAGATATTATCTAATCCATAATAACTGAGCTTTGAACAGAGAAGAGCATGGTTAAGGGTATCAAAGGCCTTAGAAAAGTCAAGCACTACCAAAGCCGTTGCATCGCCTCCGTCTATAGTCCTAATAATATCATCTACAACATTTGATAACACAGTGGTAGTACCCCTTCCTAAACCCAGCCTGTAAAGTCGAGATAATTTTATTTGATAAGACAACAGTTGTTTGTATACTATTTCCTCTAAAATTTTTGATAAAGCCGGTATTAGACCAATTGGACGAAGGTCACTGTAATTGGCCGGATTGCTCGTTTTAGGAAGAGGTTTAACAACAGTAGTCCAATTTTATGGAAAGAAACCTGTTTCCAAACAACAATTAAATATATGAGTCAAATATTTGTCTAACTTAGGTGAACATAGTTGAAGCATTTTAGGCATTAATGTCATCAAAGCCATATGCAAAAGACTTTAAGCTGAATAACGTGTCGACTTCACTAATGGTTGCCATTTAAAAGAAAAAGAAATATCCGGATTATGACGTGTATTGCCAAACAAAACACATGTGTTAGGACAAATTATTGACAGGAGAGAACACGGACAAAAAATAATTATTTATATCATCAGGATTGCGCAAGTTACTAGGAATATTTATTTCTTGATTTTTCTTTAAATTAAGAAGATTAACAGTCTTCCAAAATAACTTTTTATCAAAGTTATGCATTTGGGAATTTAAAAATGCTTTTGTTTCTGATCTAATTGCTGCTAAAGTAAAGTTGCGTAAAGATTTATAGTAAAGCCAATCTTGAGGATTTTTAGATCTGTTAAATTTGCTTCGGGTACGGTTTCTTTCTTTTTTAAGATCCCTAAGACTGCTTGTTAACCAGGGTTCATACGGTTTCGTAATACGCGAAGTAATAAATGGGGCATGTTTATCGAATAGTTTTAATATATTGTCTGAAAGGAACTGAATTTTTTTATTGATATCATTAATATAAAATAAGGAGTCCCAATTAATAGACTCCAAGCCCCGGTTAAATTCCTCGTGACAGAACTCTTTAAAATTCCGATAGGTTATTATTTTGGGTGTTATACGAGGGACTGTCAAATTTAACTCACACTCACAGTAAACGGCTCTATGATCAGACACCAAGTCCACATTTATAGTACCCGATTGTTTAACAAGCTCAGCTTTATTAATAAAAATTACGTCAATTCTTTTTTCTGATTTTCTAATTTGACTAAAGTCATGTGTGCATAGTTTGACCAACGATATTGTCAAATGTCTGATCAATATTGACATCACCCAATATAGTAATAATATCATATTGCGGAGATATAAACGACAAAATATCATCTAAATGTGCAACAAATTTTTTTACATAGCTCTGTATACAACTCCAACAAGAAAAGTTTGCCTTAGTACTTTAACTTCGAGCCAAAGATGCTCGGTACCGACTATAGTACCAAAGTCATTTAAAACAACTTTGCAGTTAAAAATATTTCTTATAAATATACACACTCCCCCCACCACGACCCAATCTATCTTTACGAAAAATACGATAAGAAGGTACTAATAAGTTTTCTGAAGGGATATTTTCGTTCAACAAGGTTTCACTAACACACATAATGTCTAAATTAGACGATATATCTTTAAAGAAATCAAATCCTGTGCACAATGAACGTGCATTAAGATGACCAATTTGAATATGTTTCAGTTGGTTATTACAAGCCATAATTAATTTTTGACTTAAGTTGATTTTAATACTTTAATGTAGTACTGACAGTTTGGATTAGTCACAGCATGATCTACAGATAAATTTGACTTATGTTTTATGTTTAATTCAGTACAATTGATACAACAAAAAGAATTATTATCAGTAAAAGTAGAATTTTTCTTTTCGTGAAATTTTGAGCAGAGGCAAATGAATTTATCCGAAGTGCATTTCGTTTAAATATGTCCATATTTACGACATTTGTAACAGCTTTTTAGATTGAAATGTTCCTTAAAAAAACGCTTCTCCATCCAACATGTAAAGTTCTTTTATTCATAATAATTTTAAACACAGCCGGTATTATAGCTATTTTTGTATTTAAGTGTGGTGACTAATTTTAATTCATTATTTGAAACAGTGAGTTGATTATCTGTTGCGATATTTTCTATAATATCAGGTTTATTAGCCGTTACACTTCCCACAACAAAAACAATAATCCTGGGGTTGTACTTTTTAGGTTCAAAAACATTAAATTTAGAGCCTAATTGTTTGCTCATATTGGTTTTAAGGGAATAGAGTGACACTCTGTCATTGCAACGAATTAACAACCCGTCTTTAATTAATTTTGTGTTCAATACACTAGCTCCAGGATTAATACGGGACTTTACAACTTTTTCGACATCTATATTTGGGACACCCTGTTCAGTAGATTCCACTAATAATACATCAGACGACTTAACGAAACTCGTTTTTACTGCTTCACTATAAGAAGTATCAGGCTTTTTATATTCGTCCGAAAAAAGGTTTGTACTCACAGATTTCTTATCACCATGCTCCTGTAGTTGAAAGTTTGATTTTAATAACTTATTGGAAAATTCCAATTCTTCTAATAATTTTTCTAAAAGGGCCATTTCTCGTTAGACAGTCAACCTCTACGTAAAATTGTAATCTCATTCTTATCATCGACGGCTGAAGCGACAACTCAACCAATGTTATAAGAAATTGCACAATTTTTGTAATGCTAATTTTGCTTTTCTATATTAAACTGTTTTGCTGCCAAATCAAAACATTTTTTATATAGTGAAGTATTACAGGTCTTATTATTGCACTTAATATCACCTCTGCTGACAGCATTGCTACAAATTTTACATTTCACTGCATTTTCTACGGACGAACCGCTGTCACCGTCCGAACCGCTTGGCATCTAGAACGAATTATCTTTATATTTCGATGAGCTGAAGGCTTTTGAAAACTAATAATAATAGTGATTATGACGATGGCAAAGACGAAGACGAAACGAAGACGGCGACGGCGACGACGAGGAACCCCTCACAATCGTCCCCAGTCTGTTGAGGTCAAGGACATGTGGGAGAGGCAATACCGGATGGTCCCATTGATGACAGAAATGGAAATAATTAAGGGCGCCTTAAGTGTACAATGGAACTGCGGGATAATTTGCTGATCTACTGAGAGGCAGCGAACCTCCGCGTAGAAGATTAGGATGTTCTTAACGCCAGGACTATCCTAAACGCCCAAGGCCTGGCTATAATGGCGTAGTCATCGATGTGGACCTTCCAGAATCGATGGTAGTCTGGGGTGTGTTGAGTTTTATAGTTATTCTCCAAAGTGTCATGGCGTGTTTAAGAAATTTTTTTGATATGCTCTTCGATTTTATATAACTCCAGTGTCTCTGCTAACTAAGTTATGCCTTCTGATAGTCTATATATGCGGTATAGGCAAAGTGATTATTTCTCCTGGTATGGTTCATAACTGCTGACTCTATTATAAGTTGCTCTTTGCATCTTCGCATTCCTTTACGACTTCCTTGTTGCTTTTCATCCAGCAGTTTATTTCGTATATCTTCTTCGCAAGTATGGATGTTAAATTATCTTATCCATTGTAGTGCAGTTTACCCGTGGATGTTGGCATATGTTTTGGTTGTTCTAGAATTTATGTGAACATACGACCTTGTACTTCCTCTGGTCTCACATCCCAGTTCATCATTGTCTGTAGTCTTTTTATTCTGTTTTTCTCTTTTGTGCCAAATTCCCTCCCAAAAGGTTTTGAATGCTTTCAACATCTGGTAGGGTTTTCGTTTCACATCTTGTGCATTCTGTTTTTTCGATGCTTTTATAAATTTTTCTCGTTACTTTGTTCTCTTTGCCGTTGCTGTGCCTATATATTAATTTTGGAAGTTTGGCAATTTAAATAATATTTTGCCCATAAGGTGCAGTCTGAATTCATTTTGGGCCAGATAGTTAGAAGTTACAAGTTTTCTAGTGGCGCGAATGCCTGGATGTGTTAAATTATGAAAGATGTCAAATACGGATAAGATATGAAAGGCCGACACTAGGGGCCGGTTTTATAATATCGGATTAAACTGCAGAGCACAGATTAAACTATAGATTTTTAAAAAAGTCTGTTTTATAATGTCAGTAATCTTTAGTTTGCAGATTAATTACGTCACAGTAAAGTTAAACTCAAACGGTGGATGGAGATGATTTAAACTCTGGATTATCAGATGTCAGAATGTTCATAACCTCAGAATTAATAAAATTCGGTGTAATATTTGATGGATGTATTCGAAATATGTGATTATTTACAATCTGATGATGACAGAAAATTATTACTAATACACCCAAAGTTATGGAAATTTTAGAATCACACCTATAGTTACAAGGAAGAATGTAACCAGAAAACTTTATAAGCTGTTTAGATTGGGACAGTTATTATTTTACTGGAGCTAATTGAAAATTTATTATTACATCTGACAGAAAGGTAAAGATTTATGAGTTCACACTATATGCATATATATACTGCGGCGCCGATTATATGCTTATTGTTACCAGAAACTTTGGAAGCCTACACAAATCAACTGCCTCTTGTATAATTGAAAATGTTTCACTAATAAAATTCATTCAGCGAATTTGTCCTTCTATTTCCCTACATTTTCCACAAAAATAACTTGAAATGTCATGACAAAATATCGCAATAGGTTAGAATCAAACTACGTGAAGTTGCAATTTCTGTTGAACAGCAGTGCCAACTGTATTGTAAGGGTTTATACTTAGTTAATTTAGATATTAGAATATTTCTTAATAATTATACATAGTCAAGCATTAGATATTTCGTAATTATAAATAAATGTATAGGTAATCGAATTGTGGACTTTAACAGTACAGGTTAACATACTGCGCAGTCATTAAAATGTTGATGTAGACTAATTTGATACTTCCTAGCAATAATTATAATGTAATGAATTAATATAATTTTGATTGAATATAGAATCATTATAAAGCCAACAGCGTTTTTATAACATGGCGATCCTGCCAGCGCAAAAAAATTAACTATGAAACTTAAAGTTATATGTTAAATAGTCAAATGTTTTGTCTACGACTCTATATTAGATTAAAGTTAAACAATCAAAATGGGTCAAACGAAGTCGACTACATAAAATTTGTAAGAAAATGGAGTAGTCAATTCTAACTTCATCGTCCAACAACAAGAGTACAATGTTACAAAGGACGTGAAAATCATATTGTACATTATAGTTTCGTTAATGGTGGTTTCCCTGGCCATAAAAGTATTTAAAATGTACAGGAGAAACTTTTAAAAAACAGGTGAAGCGAAACTTAGCAGCCTCAACACTCAGTATGGATCCTTAGAAGACAGTCACCCCGGTTCGCCTCCAGTTCCGGCCTCCAGCAGAAAGTTCCGGCTTCCAGCAGATTCCAGCAGAAGATTTTGTGATGGAAAACTAAGTGTGTGTTGTGTGACTAGTGAAAGTGTGCGCTACTATGGTGATTAAAGAAAAAACACAACAAAATTAGTTTTAAAATAAAGGATAACCTAGAACTACTGTAAGTTTTCCTTCCTAGACTTATATTTATAGTGATGTTTATGTACCGATAGATATTTAGGCTACTTCTAAATGTCTGCATTTCTTATTCTGAATTTCTATGTCGACCAACTGGGAACGGATTCAGCTAGATCTACTTAAATATAAAGAGGACGTAGTTAATCAAGCTAAACGCGCCATAAAAAAGGAAGTACCTAAAAGCGATCTAACTAGACAAGATATTCGAGATACTCTTGTACAGTTATTTAATGTTACAACTAAATATATTGGTATCCATTGGTCCAACCTAGATAGTAGGCAAAGAAGCGCAGTTAAATCTATTTTTCTTAAAATTGGAGATAAAATAATTAGAGCATTTCAGTTATTAAACGTTAATTATAAGGTTCCTACGAATTGTATAGAACCAATGGATATTTTGATTTTTGACGAAGACGTTGTGTTGGACGAAGATTCGTTAGCAATGGCGATGACGAACGTCGAATTTTTTAATTTAGCTAGCAAAATTTTGCCACAGGAATTTGACGGTTCTCCCGATAAACTACAATCCTTTTTAGATGCATTGGCACTACTTGATACTAATTCAAATGACCATACTGCTAACGCCGTTGCTTATGTTAAAACACGTCTAACGGGCAAGGCTAGAGATTTAATAACAACGGAAAATTCTCTCTTAGGTATAATAAATACTTTAAAAAATGGGATTAAAGGCGAAAGTTCTCAGTCGTTAACAGCTAAAGTACTAAACATGAAACAGAACCATAAGGATGCTGTAACCTACGCCGCAGAAATCGAGTCGTTAGCTGAAAACCTAAAAAGAGCATTTATAAGAGAAGGTGTACCTTACGAAGTTGCGGGTCGGTACTCTACAGAACACGTGGTTAGATCCCTCAGTACTAATTCAAATTCGGAAAGAACACGATTAGTTATGGAAGCAGGTACTTTTGGCACAGTTCAAGAAACTGTTACAAAATTTGTTAATATTAGTAATAACAGTCAAGCTAGTATGTCTAATGTTTTTCATTTTAGACAAAGTTACAATTACAGGCGTTACAGTAACAATCGCGGCGGACAAAATTATAATCATAATGATAACGCTCGAAGGCGATACGATCGAGGTAGACGCGGACGTGCTAATTATAACAATAGGCAAAATATAAATGGTAGTGATAGGCGAAATTATCGAGGAAACAATCGTATAACGGCAGTAAGGGCTGCTGGGATAAATACAGAGTCGGGAAACGAAGCGAGCCCCCAACAGGCTCGATTGGGGGAAGAAATGTAAACATTTTTAATTTTAATTTATCATTCTCGAATTTTGTAATATTTTCAACAAAAATGACGGGTTCAGAAAACACATTTTTGCTCGACACGGGCGCTGATATATCCATTTTTAAAAGAAGAAAAATTAACCCAGATCAAATGCTAGATATTTCTAATCCCAGTAAAATTAAAGGTGTAACAGAAGGCGTCATTAAGTCTTTAGGCGTCACGGAAACTGAAATTTTTGTTGAAGGTTACAAAATACGACACAAATTTCACATAGTCGATTCAAATTTTCCTATACCTTCTGATGCGATTTTGGGAAGAGATTTCATATCTAAATATAAATGCAATTTGGACTATTCTAATTGGACAATTACTATTAGGTTAGGTAATAATCATATTACTATTCCGATTTATAGTGGTCCTGAAGAGGATTGGTTGTTCGTTCCGCCTAGATGCGAGGTACTAAGACGAGTAAAAAGTCTAACTCAGCTTCCTCAAGATGCTGTAGTGATAAACAAGGAGATACACCCTGGTGTTTTTGTAGCCAGAACAATAATATCTAAAGATTGTCCAATAGTTAAAATTATCAATATTACATTTGAAAATGTTACTTTAAAAAATGTCAAATTTGAAATCCTCAGTTTGAATCAATTCCGTGTATACAACATTGAATCCGAAAACAATGATCGACTTCCAAATCTAATGAAACAATTAAATACCGACGGTATACCAGAATTTGTTAAAAATAAAGTGATTCAATTATGTAATCAGTTTTCAGATATATTCGCACTAAAATCAGATAAATTAACTGTAAATAATTTTTACAAACAGGAATTAAAGCTAACATATAATAAACCGGTTTATATAAAAAATTATAGAACACCTAGGGCACAAAAAGACGAAATTAATGATCAAATCGGAAAAATGTTAGATAACAATATAATAGAGCCGTCAATTTCAGAATACAATAGTCCTGTTCTATTAGTACCCAAAAAGTCTACTGATGGTAAAAAAAAAAATGACGTCTAGTAGTAGATTTTCGACAGCTAAACAAAAAATTAATAGCCGACAAATTCCCTCTTCCTCGTATCGACGACATTTTAGATCAGCTTGGTAGAGCCAAGTGGTTTTCAGTAATAGATTTAATTTCAGGATTTCACCAAATACCCTTACAAGAAAACTCACGTAATATAACTTCTTTCAGCGTGGACTCTGGATCTTTTAGGTTTACCAGATTACCCTTTGGACTGTCAGTCAGCCCCAATAGTTTTCAAAGAATGATGTCGATAGCTTTTGCAGGAATCACCCCTGAAAAGGCATTTCTTTACATGGATGATTTAATAGTAATTGGTTGTTCTGAAAATCATCATTTAAATAATTTAAAAAAAGTTTTTGAAACTTGTAGAAAATATAATTTGAAACTAAATCCCGAGAAATGTAAGTTCTTTAGAAATGAAGTAACATATTTAGGTCACAAAATAACGGACAAAGGTATTTTACCAGATGATTCTCAATATTACATTATAAACAAATATCCTATTCCACAAACCGCTGATGAGGTAAAACGATTCGTCGCGTTTACTAATTACTATCGCAGATTTATACCGAGGTTTGCGGAAATAACTTTACCATTAAATAAATTAACAAGGAAAAATGTAAAGTTTACTTGGACACCGGAATGTCAACATTCGTTTGAAACACTTGAAAAATCATTAATATCTCCTCAAATATTACAATATCCTGATTTCTCTAAGGCTTTTATAATAACAACTGATGCCTCAGGTGGGGCCTGTAGAGTCTTATTATCTCAATTTTTTTCTGGAAACGAATTACCAATAGCCTACGCCTCACGTAGTTTTACGAAAGGAGAAATTCATAAACCAACAATTTTAAAGGAATTAACAGCAGTACATTGGGCCATAAAATATTTTCATTGTTATGTATACGGTACAAAATTTGTTGTAAAAACTGATCATCGACCTTTAATTTATTTATTTTCCATGAAAGATCCCATATCAAAACTCACAAGAATGCGACTTGACCTAGAAGAGTACAATTTCGAAATTCAATACGTAAAAGGTAAAAATAACGTATGTGCTGACGCGCTGTCTAGAATAAATATAGATAAAGTTAAAGACATTAATAGAAACGTATCTCATATACTCGCAATTACACGGTCAAGGTCAAAGAACCCTGAATAAAACAATAACACGATAACAAATTTACCTACAAGTCCCAAAGTTTACGAAACTTTAAGCAATTACGAGACTATTAAAATGCCCACATTACAATTTGAAATAAAACCTACATCTCTTAGGATGGTGATTAGGTGTAAAAGAAAATTGAGCGCTCAAAAAACAATACAACTCATTAACGACGATATTGCATTAGAGCAAGTATTGTCTCAGCTACAAATTATTGCTGATGATTGTAAATTTGACAAATTGAGACTAAGCTTAGCCGATGATATTTTTAAACAGTGCACTGTCAATAAATTTAAGGAATTAGGGCAAAAATATCTTAAAAAACTTACTATTATTCTCTGTCATGCAAGAAAAGTGATCACAAATAAAAATGAAAAATTAAAACTGATAGAAACATTTCATGATAATCCCACGTTAGGAGGTCACTGTGGTCAAAAGAGACTACTAAAAAAGTTAAAAGCTTCTTATATGTGGAAAAATATGTCGCGCGACGTTGCAAAATTTATAAAAAAGTGTCATAAATGCCAAACGAACAAAATTAAAATAAAACAACCTGAACCATTCGTAATTACCCCAACTCCACAAAAACCCTTTGATATTGTTTGTATAGATACTATAGGTAAATTTCCCACATCAAATGAAGGTTATGAATATGCTGTAACAATACAGTGTGAATTAACAAAATACGTAGTAATAATCCCAATTGTAAACAAAGAAGCAGCAACTGTCGCTTCTAGCATCGTAAAAAACTTTATTTTGGTATACGGTCCTATGAAAGAAATTCGAACGGACATGGGAACCGAATATAAAAATCAAGTTTTCGAAAATTTAACAAAACTATTGAAGACAAGTCATAAAATATCTACTGCGTATCATAGTCAATCAATTGGAGGATGCGAACGAAATCATCGCGTTCTTAATGAGTACATTCGTATGTACATAAATGATTCAAAAACTGATTGGCCAACATGGTGTCAATATTATGCATTTTGTTACAACACAACTCCAAGGCACTTACCATAACTACACACCATTTGAACTTGTTTTTGGGAAAAAAGCAAACCTTCCAGAAATGCTAATCGGATCGCACGTCGACCCTCTTTACAATATCGACACTTACGATCAAGAGTTTAGATATAGATTACAGTTAGCACATAAAAGAGCGAAGGAGTATCTTGAAAAGTCAAAGGTAAATCGCAAAATTCGTTTCGATAACAAGGCAAGCGAAATTGAATTAAAACCAGGAGATCTTGTTACGGTAACTAACGAAAACCGTCATAATGACGCGTGGTATAATGATCTATTCCTCGTTGTTCGTGTAGATGGTTCGAATTGTACAATTCAGAATGAGAAAGACAAATCAACCACAGTACACAAAAATCGTGTACGAAAATATATATAATGTAATTAGATAATAATTAATTGTTAGTTGTAAGTAATATTAATAACCCTTAATAAGCAAATGTAATTATATCGTTAAACTTAACTACATATAAACCACTCTCGATATTTTTCATCCTGACTAAAGAATGCCCTTGACAAGTGGCCATAGTGAAGGTCATTCTCCTAGAAGGGATGGTGTAAGGGTTTATACTTAGTTAATTTAGATATTAGAATATTTCTTAATAATTATACATAGTCAAGCATTAGATATTTCGTAATTATAAATAAATGTATAGGTAATCGAATTGTGGACTTTAACAGTACAGGTCAACATACTGCGCAGTCATTAAAATGTTGATGTAGACTAATTTGATACTTCCTAGCAATAATTATAATGTAATGAATTAATATAATTTTGATTGAATATAGAATCATTATAAAGCCAACAGCGTTTTTATAACAGTATAAATTTAAGTTAATTTTTATAAAACAGGCGTTTGTAAAGTTTAAATCATGGTTTAATCTCAAGTTTAAGCTTAAGATAAATGTGGAGTAATAGGGCCGGTTTTATAATATCGGATTAATTTGTCAGTTTATCTTAAGTTTAAACCATGACTTAAACTTTACTTTACAAATGATTGTTTTATAAAAATAAACTGAAATTTATATAGTTGGTACTGCTGTTTAGCAGAAATTGCAACTTCACTTAGTTTTATTCTAACCTATTATGACATTTTGACATGACCTTTCAAGTTATTTTTGTAAAAATGAAGGGAAATAGAACGACAAACACTTAAATACGAGATAATTTTATTAGAGAAACATTTTTAATTATACAAGAGGCAGTTGATGTGTATACACATTCAAAAACGCTGGTAATAATAAGCTTATATGCATTGAATTGTGAGGTAATCAAAAATAAATCTTTACCTTTCTGTCGAATAATAAATTTTCAATTGGTTCCAATGAAATAGTAACTGACTGCTTAGATAATCTAAATCAACTCAATATTATCTCATTACATTCTGCCATGTATAGGTTTGATTAAAAATTTCCAGAACTATTTGAGCGTATTAATAATTTTTGTCATCATCAGATTGTAAATAATCACATATTTCGAATACATCCATCAAATATATATCGAATTTTATTAATTCTGAGGTTATGAATATTCTGACATCTGATCCACGGTTTAAACGATCCCCATCCACCGTTTGAAGTTTAACCTTACTGTGACGTAATTAATCTGCAAACTAAAGATTACTGACATTATAAAACACAGTTTTTTTCAAATCCGTACTCTGCAATTTACGATCTTATAAAACCGGTCCTTAATCTAACATTATAAAACCTGCCCTTATAGTTAGATAGATAGCAATGGTGCTATCTATCTAACTATAAGGGCATTGATATGGATCAATCGAACTAGGAATTGCAAAAATTGCTGTAAGGAATACGTGGCTTTACTATACAAGTCTGATTTGTAATTAAAAATGAAGTTTGATGGGGCATCTTTTAGAAGCTGTAAATTAAAGCGATCTGAATTTACTGAGGAAATAAAGGTAAGAGTAAAAGTAGAATGAGATTGGATTAAAGAAAGATCATTTACGCGTGATAACATAGCCGCAATGTTTCCTTTACCACTAATGTCACGTATATCATTGGCCAATAGGTCTGTCCATAAAATTTAGTTTTTAATTGGAAATGATAGAATTATGAGTGTTATAAACCTCTACAAAGTTTTTTTTAAAATAGTCATTTACATCATGAGGCGAATGATGTCTTATGTTTTGTTTGCGATTAATGTTTTTATTTTCCAATACAATTATGAGTTTCGAGTCGTCCATTTAAAGAGTCGGGATTTATGACGAAATTACCGAATGTTTGCGCCTTGGACTAGACAATGTCCCCCCTACGTTTTCGAGGGTGCTGAATCGATTCCCGTGGTCAAACCAATTTTTTCTCCTCGGCAACCCCCTCAAATTGGCCAAAAACTACCCCTAAATTCCACTTTTCCGTAAACCCGTTTATTTTCCACAGTTTTTCGACTAATTTTTGTTCCTTCAAGTAGAACGGAAGTTCCCTCGAGGGATTTGACCTCAGTAACCCCTGCCCCAGGCTACCAACCCTTGTGGGGGGTGACAAATTGATATTTGTTTTTGTGAGAACAAAATTTATATTTTATAGAAGGTGTTTCTTTGATGAAGGTTGTAGGTGACCAGGGTTGTGTAACCACCCCCGGGGGATGTTTTCATCCTTCAAAGGGGTAAAATATTATATTTTTTGGGGGAAAGTATTAATATTTTTTAGAAGCGATTCTTTGAGGAAAGTGGTAGGTGGCCAGGGTTGTGTAACCTGTCCCGGGGGTTGTTTTCACCCTTCAAAAGGGTGGAAAATCAATAAATATATATATATATAATAACACTTTAATAAACATATTTATTATGCTGTTTTTCAATTATAGCTGGAAAAAAATTTCCACCCACTTGATGGGTGAAAGCAACCCCTGGGGGTGGTTGCACAATCCTCGTCACCTACCACCATCCTCAAAAAAACGCCTCCTACAAAATATAAATTCTTTTCTCACAAAAACAGATATCAATTTTCATTAAGGTGAAGATATCCACAAAATTTCATCCACAAATGTTGACGTAGAGGAAATTCTATCCCACCAGTGTAGAGCGTGTAAGACGCTACGACATACGGCTTTGAAGTTTTGCACATGTGTATAAGTCTCGTGAAAAAACAAGATGGCGGCCCCAAGATGGCGGACGACTTTGTCCGATTCGGCTCAAAATCGATATCTGGGAGTTTTCGAGATCCCAAATTATGAATTCTTGGTCAAAATTCAGCAATTCAAAATGGCGGCGCCAATATGGCGGATGAATTTTGTCATTTATAGTCCAAATCGATCAATATTGATATCTGGGGGTTTTCGGGTTCGCCAAATACGAATTTCCAGTAAAAAAATTTGTTCAGAATGGCGATTTCAAGATGGCGGACGACTTTACCGTTCAAGATCCGATTCAACTCAAAATTGATATCTGGGGGTTTTCTAGGTCGCGGATTATGAATTTTCAGTCAAAATAAAGAAATTCAAAATGGCGGCGCCAATATGGCCGACGACTTTTTTCATCTACGTTCAAATAGATCAAAATCGATATCTGGGGGTTTTCGGGGTCGCGGAGTACGAATTTCTAGTGAAAAATTTAGTTCAAGATGGCGGACGACTTTACCGTTTATGATCCGATTCGTCTCAAAATCGATATCTGAGGATTACAGCATATCAAAAGACTAAAAAGTAAAAAATAAAATTATGTAAAAAAATATTTTAAAAAAAGCTTTTATTTAAACGCTCTAAGAAGTAGAAAATAAGCGTTAAAGCAAATCAAATCCATCATTTTGATCCATTATATAATTTGTTTATGATATAAAAGCTTGTCGCGAACAATCTCCTTTACACAGGGAAATCTGGCGACAAGCTTTTATATCATAAAAAAAATTATATAATGTAACATTTTCCACTTTCTAGAGCATTTAAATAAAAGCTTTCTTAAAAAAAATATTTTTTTATATAATTTTTTTACCATATTTCTAAGACAGCTTTATTATAAATTCCCAATTTTACCCATATAAAAGTTTTCCTATAGTATTACATAGTCAATATATACATTAAAAAAAATTCTTCGTGACGAACGAGGCGAACAAAGCATCTATTACATTGAATTTCAAATCTATTTTACTGCCAAATAAATAGATTGTTTCCCAAATTCCCAGCTGTACCCCACCAAATTTTTCCTGCAGTTTCCTGGGACCCCTATATACATTTGCCATACAAAAATAATCCGTGACAGACGAGCCTTCATACACGAGTAAATTGTTTATTACATTGAATTTCAAATTTATTTTTACTGTCATATAAATAAATATATTTTCCCAAATTCCCAGTTGTACCCCAACAAATTTTTCCCACAGTTTCTTAAGACTCTTATGTACATTTGCCATACAAAAGTAATCAGTGGCAAACGAGCCTTCATAGGTGAACAAATTGTTTATTACATTGAATTTCATATTTATTTCTACTGTTATAAAAATAAAGATTTTTTCCAAATTCCCATTTGTACCCTCACCAAAGTTTTCCTACAGTTTCTTAAGACCCTTATCTACATTTGCCATACAAAAAGAATCCATGACAAACGAGCCTTCATAGGTGAAGAAATCGTTTATTACATTGAATTTCAAATTTATTTTTACAGTTATACAAATAAAGATTTTTTCTAAATTCCCATTTGTATCTTCACCAAATTTTTCCCACAGTTTCTTAAGACCCTTATTTACAGTGGCCATACAAAAATAATTCGTGACAAACGAGCCTTCATATGTGAACAAATTGTTTATTACCTTGAATTTCGAATTTACTTTTAAAGGTTCGTTTTCACGGATTATTTTTGCATGGCAAATGTATATAAGGGCGTCAGGAAACTGTGGGAAAAATTTGTTGGGGTACAGCTGGGAATTTAGGAAACAATCTTTATTTATGTGACAGTAAAATAAATTCGAAATTCAATGTAATAAACGATTTGTTCACCTACGAAGGCTCGTTTGTCATGGATTATTTTTATATTGCAAATGTACATAACGGTCTTAAGAAACTGTAGGAGAAATTTGGTGGGGGTACAAATGGGAATTTGGAAACAGTCTTTATTTGTATAACTGTAAAAATAAATTTGAAATTCAATGTAATAAACGATTTGTTCACCTACGAAGGCTCGTTTGTCATGGATTATTATTATATGGCAAATGTACATAAGGGTCTTAAGAAACTGTAGGTAGGTGGGGGTACAAATGGGAATTTGGAAACAGTCTTTATTTGTATAACAGTAAAAATAAATTTGAAATTCAATGTAATAAACAATTTACTCGCGTATGAAGGCTCGCCCGTCACGGATTGTTTTTGTATGGTAAATGTATATAAGGGTCCCAGGAAATTGTAGGAAAAATTTGGTGGGGTACAGCTGGGAATTTGGGAAACAATCTTTATTTATTTGACAGTAAAATAAATTTGAAATTCAATGTAATAGACACCTCGTTCGTCACGAAGAAATTTTTTTAATGACTTAATGACTATTTAATACTATAGGAAAACTTTTATATGGGTAAAATTGTTAATTTATAATAAAGCTGTCTTAGAAATATTATAAAAAAATATATTTTTTAAGAAAGCTTTTATTTAAGTGCTCTAAAAAATGGAAAATAAACTTTAAGTAAATCAAATCCATCATTTTGTTACATTATATATATTTTTTATGATATAAAAGCTTGTCGCCAGATTTTCCTGTGTAAAGGAGATTGTTCGCGACAAGCTTTTATATCATAAATAAATTATATAATGGATCAAAATGATGGATTTGATTTGCTTCAACGTTTATTTTCTACTTCTTAGAGTGTTTAAATAAAAAATTTAAATTTTTTTAAAATATTTTTTTACATAATTTTATTTTTTAATTTTTAATCTTTTGATATGCTGTAATCCTCAGATATCGATTTTGAGACGAATTGGATCATAAACGGTAAAGTCGTCCGCCATCTAAAACTATATTTTTTACTAGAAATTCGTAATCCGCGACCCCGAAAACCTCCAGATATCGATTTTGATCTATTTGAACGTAGATGACAAAAGTCGTCGGCCATATTGGCGCCGCCATTTTGAATTTCTTTATTTTGACTGAAAATTCATAATCCGCGACCTAGAAAACCCCCAGATATCGATTTTGAATTGAATCGGATCTTAAACTGTAAAGTTGTCCGCCATCTTGAAATCGCCATCCTGAACAAATTTTTTTACTGGAAATTCGTATCGGCGAAACAGAAAACCCCCAGATATCAATATTGATCGATTTGGACCATAAATGACAAAATTCATCCGCCATATTGGCGCCGCCATTTTGAATTTATGAATTTTGACCAAGAATTCATAATTGGGGATCTCGAAAACTCCCAGATATCGATTTTGAGTCGAATCGGACAAAGTCGTCCGCCATCTTGAAGCGGCCATATTGTTTTTTTCTTACATGAAGATGTTAAAGTGTATTGTCACGAGACTTATACACATGTGCAACATTTCAAAGCCGTAACGTAATGTGATAGTGCACGTATGTCGTAGCGTCTTACACGCTCTACACTGGTGGGATAGAATTTCCTCTGCGTCAGCATTTGTGGATGAGATTTTGTGGATATCTTCACCTTAATTCAATTTTCCACCCCCTACAAGGGTTGGAAACCTGGGATAGGGGTGGTTGAGGTCAAATCCTCGAGGGGCCTTCCGTTCTACTCGAGGGAACAACAATTAATCGAAGAACTGGAAAAAATAAATGGGTTTACGGAGAAGGGGACTTTTTGACCAATTTGAGGAGGTTGCCGAGGCGGAGAAATTGGTTTGACCCCGGGAATCGATTCAGCACCCTGGAAAATCTACGAGTGTAAGAATTGCATTTTCTGCATAATATGATGTAGATGCATGAAAGTTGAATATAATGTATTATTCGATTTTTTACTAGCAGTAAAATACAGATTAGAAATTTAGGAAATCGTGTAGAGCTTATCTTAAACCTAATTTATTGTGAAATACATTTTTTAAATACTTAGTGATAACCAAAAGCAAAATATTGCAGGTTATAAATTCTCGAAATCATGTAGTACAGTTAATGTTTCAACATTGTTTTTATGACAATACAACACAACAAAAAATCTGAAGCTGGATTTCACAGCTGGAATCTAACACGGGACTTGTTGGAAAAAAGTGTATTTTCGAAACGTAGGTAAATAATTGATTACTTTACTTGAATTTCTATTTTGTCTTGTTATTGTGTTCCAATTTGGTTTAAACAAAAGTTATGTTGCTCATCATGAAGTATATAGACAAAAAGATAAACCGTATCCGTCGACCGACGCCACTTCCACCTAGTACATTTTTATAACCGGAATGACAGCTCAAAATTCAAACATCAATAGCAATGCCACAATAAGATGACAAGTTCACCTTAAACAGGTCTTACTTTTTTTGTGGTTACTTTCTAAGCGACCGGGTGCCAGCTTAACGCTCTCAACACAGGCGTTCGACGCGCTTTCCTGTGCCCTGTTGGTTCGTTTCTTTAGTTTTCGTCTAAGAACTATAGACCTGTCTTGGCCGGTGGTATATCTGTCTGCTTCACGTTAGCCGGGGGCGGCCTTGACGGCACAAGAACCCCCCCCGACACGCTCGTGTAACTTTCCCGCATCTTTATTTTGCGTCCTTTTCGCGATGCGCAACATCCTTCGCAGGTGACAACATCCCGGCCTATTCTTAGTGCTTGGCTGTGGGCCAACTGCCCGAATGCCATTTAAAAAAATAATAAATGAAAAAATAAAACGATAAACAACTCATTTCGCATGTAATTACCAATGTTAAATGATTATGTTCTATTTATAGAAGAAAATAAATATCCAGATGGCGCAGAAAGCAATATCTTGCTGTATATGAATCCCTGTCCCGTTTCGCTCTAGCATGAGAGTGAGAGAAAATTAGCTACGAAACCCGACCGGGTTTCTTGATCCCCGTCAAAATGTGGGCGCTCGATCAAAAGTGGTGCAAAAGGTGTATCAGGGTCCTAGTTATCCTCTAGTAACGTTTTACTTATTTCTGACCTTTAGTTTATTTACAGTACGCTTTTTCCCGGAACGGTTGGTCGGATCGAACTAAAACTCGTGGCGATCGATTCTATGGCCCCAAGTTACTCGAAAACGAGGGGTCGCGTTGCTTTTAACTTCTTTTTCCAGAGTCACTAAGTATCCTGGTCAAAAGTTGTGCGGTCGGTCAAAAGTGGTGCAAAAGGTGTGTCGAGGTCATAGTTGTCCTCTAGTAACGTTTTACTTATTTCTGGCTTTCAGTTTGGCCACAGCACACTTTTTCCCGGAACTGTTGGTCGGATCGATTCGGCAATGGTCGGAATCGATTTTTAGTTGTCGACTTAGTCGATGATGACACTTCCCGTCCCTTTATGTGTCTTCGGAAATGTTCGTGCGAAGTTCGGATTTTTGCTTAAAATCCTAGCTTTCACACCTGTGAACTCCCCAGAAACTTGTTTCGGTTTTTCAATTCCCTTAGTCGTTGATAAAACGATAAATAACGCCTTCGGGTGTGATTGGATCGATTCGATAACCGTCGTAATCGATCCTTCGTGGACGGTATAGTGGAAAATGCTACCCCATCCGACCTTGGGGGTGCTTGCAAAAATCCTGCTTAAATATTCGATTTTTAGGTTAGAGAATCTACTCGCACCTAACTTCACTGTCTTTAAAAAATTTTAGGTCATGTTTTTATACTAGTTTGTTTGTGTCTATATTTACGTTATCTATAAATGTCACTGTTACAGGATTAAATTAAGCGACTTCCGTATCCGTCGACGTCATGCTTCCGTTTTTGAAGACGTATTTCTGTTTAGTACACAAGTATAATGGAAATGACAGATGTGAAAATTCAAACATGAATGGCAATGCCGTAATAAGACTTATTTGAAAGATGAAAGGATAAACAACTCATTTCGTATGTAATTATCAATGTTAAATGATCATGTTCTTTATATAAAAGAAAAGAAATATCCAGATGGCGCAGAAAGTAGTATCTTACTGTATATGAATAAGATCATGTTTCTCTCTAAAATTACCGGGTTTCTCGATAAACATAATTTTTTGGGTTCAGGCGTTAAACCGATCAACAATTTATACCACACAAACATTGTTTTTTCAGACCATACTTGATTTCTTAAATCTGTTTGTACTTTTTTAAATATGCTCATTTGTGTTCACTAAATTTACATTATATTAATTTGCTTAATAATATTTGTTATATTCAATGAAAAACAATTATTTCTAAAAATTATTATCACTGTTCTTTTTACTATTATGGTGTAATGGGGTAGTGAAGCGCAAGTTATAGCCTCTCCTACTCAATTGTTAACCTCACCTTCGCGATGAGTTCAATTTGAACTTGGTGCACCCTGTTTTCACTAACGAGGCTCTAACGGCCCAGTAAGGGCGGAATAACCCTTACCTTTTGCCGTGAGCACATCCACTTTCTCACGAAGAGTGCGGTAAAAATAACCCACCGCGCACAAAGGTTGTTTTTGGAATCGTTTGGTTACCCCATCGTCGCAGTCTCCTTCTGTGCCATGGGGCCACACCACTCGCCTTCCGCAACCGAGCTGGTCAGTTGCATACCTGCTCCAGCTAAAACTTCAAATGCAGCTTCGTTGTCAGTCGATTAAGGCTTTAAAAAAATGATGGAGCGTTCAAGTGGGACAAAATCATCCGGAGGTAAAATACCCTCCCGATCGGATCTCCGGGGGAGGGTGCCCACAGGGACACCTCATCGAATGTCGAAAAAACACCGACAAGTTAAATCCAAGAAAACTAATTCTTTCATCTACGGCGCTTGGAATGTTCGTACTTTGAACGACAGCACTCGCACCGATCGGCCTGAAAGAAGAACTGCTCTAATAGATAGAGAACTTCACCGACTCAATGTTGACGCTGCAGCTCTCAGCGAAACTCGATTTTTGGAGGAAGGCTCTCTCACAGAAAAGTACTACACCTTCTATTGGAAAGGTCTTCCCACCAATTCAAGAAGACAACATGGAGTAGGATTTGCCGTTCGGAATCAACTTGTATCAACTTAACACAAGTACCACAAGGCCTATCCGAGCGTCTAATGCTGCTACGCTATGAGCTATCAGATGGCAACGCGGTAAATCTAATAAGCGCCTACGCTCCCACTCTGGATGCAAGTCACGAAACCAAGGAAAGCTTCTATCAACAGCTGGAAGAAACCCTCTGTAGAATACCTAAAACGGAACGACTCGTTATTCTTGGCGATTTTAACGCAAGAGTAGGGAGAGATGCAGACACCTGGCCAGGCAACATAGGCAAGAACGGTTTGGGCAACATGAACGCTAACGGTCAACTACTCCTAACTAAATGCGCTGAACATGATCTAGTTATAACAAACACCATTTTCCGACAAAAGGATAAATTTAAAGGCACCTGGCGTCACCCCAGATCAGGTCACTGGCATCTACTGGACTATGTTATCGTACGTAGGCATCTCAAGGACGTCCAAATTACAAAGGCGCGCATTGATAGCGAATGTTGGACCCATCATCGTCCTGTTGTCTCTAAAATGAAAATTGTTATGAGACCCAAACACCGAAGAACTCAAGTAAAACGTAGACTCCGTCTCTGTATTAGTAAATTGCGTGACCAACAAACCGTCGAACAGCTAAAGCAAAAAGTTCAAGAGAATTTGAGTGCACTAGAAGAAACCAATTCTGTAGATGTCGCTGCTACCTGGACACAAATTAAGGACAGTTTAAAAAGTGCAAGTGAGGAAATTCTTGGCACTGCAGCAAGTAAAAAACAGGAGGACTGGTTCAATGATAATGAAGCTCTTATACAAGAACTTCTTGACCGCAAACATACTGCCTTCCAAAACGCTATCAACCACCCCAATGACCCATCAAAAGCAGAAGCTTTTACCCAATCTAAGTATGAAACGCAACGCGAAATCAGAAGAATAAAGAACGAGTGGTGGGCAAGCAAGGAGTAAAAGCAGTGTACGGCCCCAGTCGGAAAAATATGTGCCCTATTAAAGATTTAAATGGAAATCTCCTCAAAGAAGACCAGGAAATAAGAGCCCGATGGAAAGAACACGACTCTAACATTCTTAACCAGCAAAGTCAAGCCGATCACGATATTATAAATCTTATCCCTCAATATGACACCTTCGAAGACTTAGATAAACCACTAACAACGGAAGAGATCTTAACCGCCATTGGGCGGCTAAAAAATAACAAATCTCCCGGCGCCGACTCACTCCCAGCTGAGATCTTTAAAGCTGTGTCGTCAGAGCTCATACCCTACCTCAAAAAACTGTTTGATGTCGTGTGGGAAAGTGGTCAAGCTCCGCAGGAGTTTCGTGATACACTTTTAATCAACCTCTTCAAAAACAAAGGGAGCGCTGCGGACTGTGGAAGGAGGGAAGATACTCACTAAAGCGATGGCAAATAGGCTAACACCTGTTATGGAAAAGTTACTTCCTGAAACACAGAGTGGCTTTAGACCAAACCGAGGCACATCGGATTTAATCTTCACACTTAAACAGCTTCAAGAAAAAGCACTCGAACATCAAGGAGAAATTCACATGGCCTTCATTTATTTAACCAAGGCGTTTGACTCGGTGGACAGGGAAGTGCTCTGGAAAATTATGTTCCGCTTAGGTATCCCTAGAAAATTTGTGGAAGTATGTCGCAGTCTACATACAAACAACAACGCCCAGGGCACCCCTACTCTTTAATTTGTTTACCACTGCTCTAACAATTATTGTTGACAACAAACTGACAGTCAGGGGAATAGGTCTCAGATACCGTTTTGATGGCGGCCTCTTTAACATAGGGCGCTTTAGAGCTTTCACGAAGACACGCACACGATTCATTTGTGATCTCCAGTATGCGGATGACTGTGCACTTTTAGCTCCTACGCCGGAAGAGCTTCAAGAACTTTTAGATGTGTATGCCCAGAGCTATGATTCCTTGGGACCTAAAATCAACATTGGAAAGACTAAGATTATGTCAACTCCTCATCAAGTGAACCAAATAGACATTACACTTAACGGAAATTCTCTTGAAGTGGTGGATCAGTTCAATTACTTAGGCAACGTTGTTAATGACAAAGCAAACATGGACAGCGAGATTCGCAATAGAATTAACGCTGCATCGAGAGCACTCTGGGGACTTAGAGAGAGAGTATTTGACAACCACGACCTTGCTTTGTCAACGAAAATGGCTGTCTACAGAGCAGTTGTCATTCCAACACTGCTATATGGATGTGAAAGCTGGGTCACTTACCGTCGTCATGTGAAAGAATTAGAACGTTTTCAGCAAAGACACCTCAGAAGTATGATGAAAATCCGTTGGTTCCATCACATATCAAACGTGGAAGTACTTAGGAGAGCAGACAACCTTCCAATTGAGGTGCTCATTTCAAGAGCACGCCTAAGATGGGCAGGTCACTTTCATCGTATGCATGATAACCGCCTTCCTAAATGCACACTTTATGGTGAATTGCTAAGCGGTAGAAGAAGGCGTGGCGGTCAACGAAAGAGGTTCAAAGACGGTCTCCATGAAAATCTAAAATCCTGCGGTATTGCAGACGAGCAATGGGAACAACTTGCAGCGGACAGAACCGAATGGCGAGGGGTTGTGGCCAGCTATCAAGGAAATGTTGCTGCAAGAAGGCCGAATCCAAGACCTAACCAGGTCTATGTTTGTCCTGACTGCGGTCGACATGTGCTCTCCCGAATTGGCCTCTATAGCCATAGTCGTGTGCACCGTAGATGAATGGGAATTACAATAGACTACACCTTTTACTTGTTTTTATTGTACACAATTTAACGACTGTAACATTTTTTTTTTATACTCGGACTCGAGTAACGGCTAATAAAAAATAATATCTATCTTTAGGAAAGTGTTCATAAAAAATAGAAGCGATAACGCAGAATCCATTTAAAGAGTCGCAAATTTGATACAATTGCTAAACTAAACTACTATGTATATCTACTAAACTAAACTAAATGTACATCGATATACAATTTGTAGAGATATCTGGGCGGTACATGCTTGAACTAACAATATACTCTCCTCCGCTACTTCTTTTAAGTCTTACGTATTTTACGTCCCATTTTCGAGAAGTCTTTTTTATAATAACTACAAAAGCATTCTAATACTAATTAATATTCTTAGACGAAAATATCACTGAACGTAATTTTGTGTCTATTATACGAACGCATTTTTAAACTTTTGGGCAAGAATTGAGTCTTGGATTACGAGTGAACAATTATAATTCCCCTTTATTGGGCATAAAAGAAAGCCAAAAACACCGTAAAATTCTTAAAAACACTTTAAGAAGCTGTGTGACACAAACTGACCTGATATGAATCCAATCGATCGATTATTTCCCATGAAAACCATCAGAATATCTGAAATCACCATACTTTAAAAAAGTCTTAGAAACACCGTAAGAAACAGTGGAACCCAAACTGACCCGATATGAATCCAATCACTCAGCAGGATCATTTGGGTTCCGTCTCTCTTCAATAGTAACACCTACGTCCCAAATATGAACGCGATATGTCTACCCGTTTGCGAGTTATAAGGATTTTTCATGTTTGTGATAACATATGTGGGACTTATATCCATCTTCCATCAGCAGATTCATTCGAATTCCATCCCAAATCTGTATTACAACCTACGTGCCAAATATGATCTCGATATCTCTATCCGTTCCGGAGTTATAAGAAAAATTTCATTAAAATGCCTTACTGCAGCAACATTTCGTGTCACTTTTCAAAATATCACCCTGTCTAGTACTTCAATTTGAGAGGTCCGCAGACGATATGTCATTGTGTTCTGTTAAAAAAGCGACGGCGAGGAGAAGGCATACGCGCCAGCTGTGTATTTGACTATGTAAATCGTTCAAAAACTTTAATCGAATTTCACGACTCGCCGGTCACTTATAGAAAAAAAAGTTAAGTAGTTTTTTTACACAGAATTTTTTTCTCTACAACTCTTGTCTAAAACTTTTTTTCGAAAATTTTTCCGTTTTTGACATATCGCGATTTCAACCTTTAAATATTTTTTTTACAACCCCTGCCCATCAATTTCTGCTTTTTGACTACAGACGCTTGATGTACATCTTAAAACTAATTTCTGGTAAAAAATTCAGCCATGGAGTACGAATGGACATTTTAAAGTCCCCTTTATTGGACTACAAGCCTACGCGGGCGGCAAAAAGGTAAATGTCCCTCTCTTACTATTTGGCTTAATAAAAATAAATAGTTTGGGTGAACTGATGTTTAATTCCAGTAATAAATCTGTGAATTGAAAATAGTTTGGGAATGAGGATGAGAGAACCGTCAAAAGTACAGATATTTGATACGATGTTATATTATCCGCTAAACCTTTGTTTTCAAATCTACATGAAAGTAAAATGTTTGAAGAAATCAGCATCAAGTATGGGAACAGGTGTTTCGCATGTATTAAAAATAAAGGTAAAAATATGGCTTAACCGTTGACCGTTAACAACTTTTTGCCTCAAGTAGAAATCACATATCTGTTAACTGCGCAGAAAATTGGATTAGGATTCTTTTTAAAATCTGTGAGGTGGTTCCTTCGAATGACTGATAAGTCAACGCCGGTATCCACAAAAAACCGTAACTTGTTCGTATAATCGTAAATAAAAAGGAGCTTTATTGCCAGGTACACTAACTAGTGCCTGGTGGAAGGACACTAGTGGTGACTAGTCTTTTTGACATGGAATAGGTAGAATTTGACGTTTTAGGATTTTGTGCAAAATTTTAATAAAAAGCGCCGCCACATTTTGTTTGTATAGCGTTGATAGTAGCGCACAGTGGTTATTGTGAGGTCAAAACCAATACGATTAGGAGAGCATGTTTGTGATCAAGGTCCATTTTGACAATTCAAGAAACTGATGGTGGTAATG
Organism: Leptura quadrifasciata; assembly: GCA_963675555.1. Taxonomy (NCBI): domain Eukaryota; kingdom Metazoa; phylum Arthropoda; class Insecta; order Coleoptera; family Cerambycidae; genus Leptura; species Leptura quadrifasciata. The sequence goes on from OY776680.1 coordinate 53,212,173, forward strand.
ATGAAATTGAGGTAGATGGAAAAGAAGGATTGTTATGAACCGAAAATGAACTAGTTTAGTGCATAGACCTGTGCCTCGAGTGATTGCAGTCTTTCTGGCATTTGGTTTAATGTGTCTGAAAATTAATTGTAAGAGAGGTGAGCAGAGCTAATAAATCTGACTTATGTATTTTAAAGATCATGGTGACGACGAAGAAACAAATTAATAAATGAATCTTCAAACATAATTAATCAGTCAATATAAAATTATTAAGATAAACAAGAATTTGAATTATATATTAAATATATATATATATATGTATATATATATATATATATATATATATATATATATATATATATATATATATATATATATATATCATGTTCTATTTATTCATGGGTATTATTGTCCATAATATGTAGCGTACCAACTTACATAAGCTACTTGAAGCAATGGTATGGGCGGGTTGGTTATAATCAGTCGCATTTTGAGATGGGTGGTTGCGTTGGGATATGACTTCAGTCCTCGTGAGCCAGAATGGAGGGAGCTTCATCGCAGAGGTGGCGTAATGATGCAGCTGTTGTAATTGTGCATTAACCAGAGGCAGAGGCAAGTCCGGCGATAGATTTAGTATAGTCTGGAATTAATGCAGAAAGTATGACCTGAGCACGTAGTGACTTCTGTAGGAAAGCACGCAATGGCGTACCTTCCTACAAGAAGCCATCGACAATCGTAAATGATTACGACGCCATTCAACGCCCCCTTCTACAAGATCATAAACCATTGGTTAGGGACCATGCTGAAAAGACTCCACGTCAGACTCGCCATTAAGACTACGTGGCCCAATTCACCAATTATGTGAGTCATATGAGTGGTAAAGAAATATCATTATGAATTATCACACGTCAACGATCTTCTCTTGTCTTTAATCCAATCCCATTTTCCTTTTACCCCTACATTTATTTCCTTTGTAAATTAAGACCGCTTCAATTTGCAGCTTATAAAATATGCCTAATCAAACGATTGCGAACGTTCATTTTTGCAAATCAGTCCGACTCAATTAGTAAAGCCAAGTATCTTTACAACAACTTAATTTCTAGTTCAATTGATAAGATTTGGTGAGATTTATCTAACTCTAAGTGCCGACCTGTCGTACCAAAGTCCTTACGTCTTTCATAATTTAATACATACAGGCATTCGCGCCACTAGAAAACTTCGAATTTCCACTATTTCTGGACCAAAATGAACTCAGACTGCACCTTATGGGCAAAAACTTCCAAATTTTAGAAATTTTTTATTACTTGCATGAATGCTTATCTGTAGAAATGTTCCGTGTATGTAAACACCTAACTCTTATGTTGTCTACCCTAATCAAAGTAGAATTGCCGGACTTAATTCAATTAAATTGGCATCTTTTTCTAAACTACTGTTAAAGAACGGAGATAATTTTTCTCTCACTGAGGCATAAAAGTGGTTTAACATTGTTGTGCTGTGAGTTTTTATCACAGCTCTAGGAGATAAAAAGAGTCTTCATTTTCATTACAAATTGTGTAAAACATTTACCAGAAAAGTCTAGGTAAGCCGCTGCTTTACCTAATATGTCAGCACCGATAATTACATCAAATTGTAACTTAGGCATTAATAAAAATTCACAATTTACAATATAATCTTGGATATTAACATCTACATTTATTAATCTACTTAATTCAGCAAGTTTTTTCCCATTATCATTAATTAAATTAATTTTAGAGATATTTATTATTTTGCTTCCGAAAAATTGAAGATTTTCCGTAACAATGTTTTCATTGATTAAACTTAATTCAGCTCCTGTATCAATTAAAGCTTTATATTCAAAATTATTGATTTTAATATCTATCATTGGCAACGTTTTCCCTGGTTTTTCTTCATATTCCGATCCAACATCTTCATGAATAAATTCACGCATATGTTGGTATGAAGTATTAAAAATTAATTTATTTGGTTTGCATTCATCTAAAAATTTTGCGGCCGTGGTCTTTGCTCACCCGCGTTGCTATTTACATTGTCATCTGGTTGTGTCTCCCTCGGTCTGTTTTGATCTCTATTTTGTCTGTTAAAATTTGGATTATATGGTCTACCTTGATTTTGTCTGAAATTATTATTGTCCTGTGTATTTGCACACTGATGCGCAAATACACCTTCAACACGATGTTATTGTTGGCAACTCCTCTCCTCACAAAGTTATTCGGGGAAGAATTTAACTGGACATCATCCAAATACCTCATGTATTCAATCAACTGGTCCATTTTCGTGATACATTTTCATGATTACCTTGTGAGAATCCCGATCAAAATGACTTCCCAAATATTTAACAATATCACTCTCCGAAAACGCAGGTTCCAGGTGACGGATGGCATAATATTTCTTTATCAAATATTCACGCCGATTTCTCATACTTTTCCCTGTATTTCCCATTAAACAAATCGAAGCGCACCTTTTGCTGTTTATATTCACCCCAATAATTTGATAAGAAAATATTTTTAAATTCAGCAAAAGTTGAATACTTATCTTCAACCATAGAATACCATAATTCCGCATCACCTTTCATTGTGTTTTGAATTATCAATTTGACATTCACATGGCTAGGCAATGAGTCCAAAATTTGTCCCAGTTGTTGAATGAATACCGTCGGATGAATTTTAAAATCGCCGCAGTACCGGAGTTCAATTTTACCCATATCAGACCTCAAAATAGGTACATGTGACATTTGCCCTGATTGCAAATTTTGAATGTCACATGCATGTTGTGACAGACTACTGTCAATCGCCACCAATCTTGCATCGTAGGTGTTTTGTAAAGTCTCTACTTGACCTACCATGCAACTGACAACTTCTTTGTTGTCCCTAACCTCCAAAATGACATTTGTTATTTTAGCATTTTGAGCATCTAACTTGTCATCTACATCTTGTGCAAGAATACCAAGTTGATTAGTGAAGCTAACCTCTTGTTCTTTAAACACAGCTTTGACCTGCTCGATTTCACTTTGGACTTTATCCAAATCACCCCTCATTTGATGAACATCTCATTTGTGTTTGTTAAGCAAACCTCCAAACTTTTAAAATTATCATTCAAATTAGATAAGTTAAATTCTGTTGGTCCATTTTATTGCTTTGTTGATCCATTTTATTCATCATTTGAGCAAGAACAGCTATGATATCTGGTTGTGCCACTTGAGGAGCGACATTCCCAGTATCACTAGAAACATCTTGTTGTGTACCTTGAGGAGGAACCACAACAATCTTGTCACTTTGGTTAGTAGGTTCAACAAAAGTTTGTAAATTGCGTGACGTACCAAATTGCTGTTCCCCATCTTCCCTATTATTATTATCATTAGTATCAGACATCTTAATAGTTTCTTTATCTGTACGAAGTTTCATACAACCAGAGAAATTATACCTGTATGTTAATTAAGTTTTCCGTAGAAGAAAATTAAAACCTGTATAAATTGTTAGTATGTTTCGTGCCTTTTCAAAGATCGCAACTAAAGTTGGGCGCCAATCTGCCGTGTACACCCCTGTTAATCTGAAATCAAATTACAGCTTTACAACCCTTTCAAAAAAAAAAAAAAAAAACCCTTATTAATGTGCTGGAATTAAATTCCCACTCTAAATTATTATTAATAAAAATACTCCTAATGCTCAGCATGAATTCTGATCTTCAAATTTGACACTCGACATACACACAAAGAAACAAATTCGAATTCAAATCTAACAATATATTGTATTTTTATAAAATGTAAAATATAAAACAACAATATTAACTTAATCTGCCTGATCTAACTTAAAATATAAAAATGACAACAAATGGATAAAAGTTCAGTATTAAAATTAATAAAACTCACGAATGTTTTAAAAGGATATTAGATTTCAAAATAAATTCCAAACGTCTAAGTGCTCTCTCCTGGCTTTCCAAAATTATTAATTAAAAAAAAACTCCAACTCTATTTTATTTCCACTCCAATATTAAATTTCTATGATACCAATTTCAAAATGTTTAGACTTTTCTTCAAAATTATATTTTTGACAACTCTTCTCAAATCTCCAATTTTCAGGTTACGTTGTTACATGTTTTCAGATTCGTGGTCTAATTGGAAAAAACTCTTTTTTTCACGTCGACCATATCAAGGAAGAGATGTCGTCACTTCAGAAAGCACTAATGAAAAATGGATTTTCGAGGTACACAATACAGAAGTCGCAGGACCCATACAGACAAAAAACCCAGGAGGAATCCGAGAAACTGTGAACGATCCATGCTTTGATGGAAGTCTGAAGGACGTATTTTCTGCTCGAAAAACTTAGAAAAATTAAAAAAAATAGGAAAAAGAAAAAATTAATTTTCTTTTTCCTCAACCTTTTCTAAATTCTAAATAAAAATATTACGTTCACAAAATTTTTAGGGTTCAAAGTGACTGTTTCAGACGGAGATTAATGGATAAATCATACTTACTGTCGTTTATGCTTAACTGCGGCTCTGATGGTATCAATTGGAAGACGTCGTAACACTATAAATCTAACACTGTTTGTTTCACACTCTCTTAAAATTAAATCTGAAAGGGAAATTTTGTTAGAAAACACAAGTAAAAGACAATATAAAGTTCAAAAAATGTATATTAAATCTTTAAAAATTTATGTTTTTACAACTTCTTCAGAGAAAATGTTAACAAACAATGGTCTGACCCGTGTACAACACATGGTGAGGAACGGGACGATTCATACGGTACCAACTACCATCCAACATGCAATTTGATAAGCTAACGATGCACAAAAAGATTCAAGAAAAGTTTCATGTAACTGAAATTTTGGTGGGCTTATGCTTGCCTGTCTTATAAACGTATTTTAATAATTCACATAAATTTTGGTCGCTCCTCGGAGCTTAAAATTGCTTGAAGCGTATCTACTTCGTTTGTATTATGCAATAACAAATTTTACGTTCAGGCAAGGCAGATCCCATGCACGTGTGAGTACATGGTTATAATACTTTTTTGACTCCGAATCACTGAGGAACCGGTTTAGGGCAAGCCCCGTCAAAACACATCATTTCCCCGTCAAATCCGACTGCTAGGAAATGATGGGGGTCCCATGTCGCTAAGGGCTATTTTCGCTATAACTTCCGATATACTTTGGATAGTCGTTGGACTAACTTGTCCTCATATTCAACACTTCGTAAGAGTTGCAGTGCTTGACAACGTGGATTCGTAAAAGGGTTTTTAATCTTGGAAATTTGGAAGTTCAAGTCCAATTTTACTATACTTTCTAAAATTGGGTGGTCGGGGCGACATTACGTCCCTGTGCAGCGACATTTACTACACTTACCAAATTAACGCTCCTCGAAGAGTTAGCGAAAATTTGGCATAAAAAACGCTCCGAAGAGCAAAAATATATTTCCAAGAATTAAAAACCTCCTCCACGGCGTTTTTTTACGTGAAGCACGCTTTTCTTACGAAATATTTCCTAAGTCGGGTTTTGTTACAACGTCGAAAAGTATATCGGGGTTATAGCGTTCTTTAACACTCCCCTCCTTTCCGTGAATCTTTTTGTGTAACGTTTGGTAAATTGGTTGTTTGAAAATAAAATGGATCATTGGATGTAGTCTCCCATGTGTTGTATTCGGTTATCGTTCAGACCGGCCTATCTGAACAAAACATAGATGCAAATCTAAAATGGTGATAAATTTTTGAACATATATCGATGCATAGCATTCGATTGAATAATTGAACATTGTATATGAAAAAGGCATAAAAAAAAGAGAATCCTCGGATTCTCGATGACACAACACAACCACTTTCGACGCACTTATCTTTCTTAGTGTTCTTCCACTAATGCGGGCTTGCGTCTGCTCCTCCTCGTGTCTATGCCTCGTCGATCACCTTCGGCGTCGAACTGCCTTCTGGAACAGCTTAGGTGGTCCTCGGACTACTTGGCTCCAGCTATACTATGGCTCTGCTCAGTTTATATGAAACAATATAAAACAAAATTTTAGTAATATGTTTGTTCATATCCCGTCTGGGGATCTGCGACCGATAACATATCGTCGTCTTTGAAAATAGGAACACTGAATTTTGTTGACTTATATTGATTGAAATGGTTTCCGTGTAGTTAAAAAAATCTCTTCTTGGGAGAAATCTGCGACCGATATCACATCGTCGTCTTTGAGAATAGGAACATTGAATTTTGTTGACTTATATTGATTGAAATGGTTTTTATTAAAATCTCTTCTTGTGAGAAATCTGCGACAGAATCTGCATCCGTCGGATCGTTGCATCTGCCCCTCCAGCAGACGTGGCGGCATCTCGCCCTTGAGTTGCTAGACTCATCTGAATCGCGCCCTTGCGTCAGAGTCGTCGTCTTTCCATGCCGTGCCAATGGAACATTTGTTTGGACCCTTTGGGTCGGACTCTGCTTACAGATGAATGTTTAATAACATTTGAGGACTTAGAAAAATTATAAAAAATACCAACTCTGCCGGACACGGTCAGAGTTGCTGCAGTGAATTTGGAAGAGTTGTATGGTCGATACAATATCCTCACTGAAAATGACTTGAAAAAAATGCATAAAAAATACCAACTCTTGCCAGACGCGACAAGAAGTTGGTATGGAAATTTTGATATAAAATAAACCTAGCACTAAGTTAAAACTTAGCCTAGGTTGAAAAATGTTATAAAAATATGATTGAATCTCCAGAACTTGATTCTGAATCAGAAGTGGAAGCATCTCGTGGCGGGGCATGAATTTGTACAACCGTTTGCTCCGGCGGTGGAGGTTCTGTGGAATCGTCTGAGAACGGGGAATCATTTCCATCGAGTGATGTTCCGCCTGGACTAGCATTTTCTTCATCGGAAGATTCGATTTCCAAGTTGTGCTCCTCTGGCGGGGCTGGTCTCAAATCATCGACATGTACTCTTGTCGTTACATTTCCCTTTTGCACGAGATACACCTCGTCTGAAAACTTCTTCAGAATTCTGGTTGGGCCTGACCAAGACGGCGTGAAGGTATGTACCTTCTTTTTTCTCTTACTCATGACTCTGTCTCCTACTTTGTAAACGATCGGAGTGATGGCCTCTTTCGGCGCATATTTCTGTTTGTAATTTTGTTGGGCCTGACGGGCTTCCTTGATTCGCTCGTATCGTGGAAGCGTTTGTTGCTTGGCTCTTTCTTGCCTCCAGGCATACAAATCCCATTCGCCTCTTTCGGCTGGATCATATCCTAACACGATCATGCTAGGTGTTTGATTTGTAGCGGCGTTCCTACGATTTCTTAATATGTATGTCATTTGATGCACGTAGCGATCCCAAGTGTCGTTTGGCTTTTTGAATAAAAGAGTCTTTAAAATTTTCTTGCATTCCTGAACCCGTCGTTCCACGGGGTTGGACTGTTGGTGATATGCCGGAATTAAGTATCGTTCGATACCATTCCTTTCGCAAAATGTGATGTACCATTCGGAATTGAAATGACCACCGTTGTCTGAAATTATGACTCGAGGGACTCCGAATCTTGCTACTATTTCTTCGTCGATATATTTGGCTATCGTTCTGCCGTCGACCTGAATGTATGCCTTTGCCTCTATCCATTTACTGAAAACGTCTTCGACGATAATCATGTATCTGTTTTCGGCGTCTTTAGTCCTCTGCAGCGGGCCAATTACGTCGACGCTCAAGGTTTCAAATGCATTTTGTGGTGCATGACTTCTAAGTGGAGCATTGGGTTGGGCTTGTCTTGTCTTTACAGACTGGCATATCAGACAGTCGTTTATATATTTGCCTACGATCCTGGCCATATTATTAAAATAGTAGCGTTTTGCTATTTTCCTAAGAGTCTCGTCTCTTCCTGGATGACATGCTTCATCTCGGTCATGATAATGGTAAATCAATTCCTTAATTTTCCTCTTTGGAACTATTAATTTAAAATTTCGATCGCAATCTTTAAAAAGTACATCGTCTTGGACGTGAAAATTTTTCATAAAAATAAGATCCGCATCGGAACGTTGTTCCTGTTGAAATAGATCATTCCAACGGCGGATCTTGTCTTGAATATCTCTTGAACTCAATTGAGCCTGTACGATATCTTCGTATATTTCTGAGTGCGTTAAAACAGAAATACGTTCTGGACACTTATAATTTGGTAGGAACATTCTTTCCTCTTCATCGTCTGTCTCGACATACTGATTTTGTGGGTTACGACTTAGAAAATCTGCTAATAAATTTTCCTTTCCTGGACAGTGTTCAATTTTGAATGCATATTCTTGCAATAGTAATGACCATCGTGTAAATTTTGTTTTGTCGTCCTTATGTTTGTTTAACCAAAGTAACGCCCTGTTGTCCGTCTTCACCAAGAACGGTTTGTCTGCTAAGTACATCTTGTACTTTTTAATATAGTTCACCACCGCCAAGCATTCCAACTCGTTTATGTGGTAACGTCTCTCTACTGGAGATAACGTGTTGCGTGCATACGAAATTATATATTTTTCGCCGTTGTCGCCTAATTGATATAATACGGCCGAAAGGCCTTGGAGGGATGCATCTGTTTGCAAAATGAATTGACGTGAAAAATCCGGCCGATGGAGTTCCAGCGGTCCGGATAATAATTCTTTTAATTTTCTAAACGCTTCATCGCATGTATGGTTCCAGTGAAAACGATTTTCCTTCGAAAGAAGTTTCGTTAGTGGCTTCGTGATCATCGCCACATTTGGTAGATATTCTCGTACCCAGTTGCAAAGCCCTAGGAAACTTTGTAGCTGCTTTTTTGTAGCTGGAACGGGATAATTTTGAATTTGTAAGACATGTTTTTCTAATGGTTGGGAAGTATCAGTTCTAATTGTATGGCCTAAATATTGTATTTCATTCGTCGCTATTACACACTTTTCCGGTGACACTTTCAGATTGTGCAGACGTAGTCTTTCAAAGACTAACCTCAAGTGGGACATATGCTCCTTCACGTTTACGCTGTAAACGATTATATCATCTAAATACACTTTACAGAAATGGTGCAGGTAACCCGTTAAAACGTCCTTTGCCATGAATTTCTGAAAGGTACAGGGAGCTGTCTTGAGGCCGAAAGGCATGACATTAAATCTGTAAGCTGCCCCATCCGGAGTGGTAAAAGTCGAAAAATCTTTTGATGCTTCATCTAGCGGTATTTGCCAATATCCACTTTTTAAATCCAACACAGAAAAAATCTTCGAATTGCCTAAATCTTTAATACTTTCGTGTATTTTTGGTAAGACGGAAGCCTCGTCTTCAGTCATTTCATTCAAATGGTGATAGTCGATGCAAAATCGTGGTTTCTTGTCCGAGCGTTTTATTATCACGGGTGGTGAACTATATTGGGCAGTGCTAGGTTCGATGACGCCAGCTTTCAACATCTCTTCGATTTGGTCGTACATGATTTTCTTAGTACTCGGAGACATCGGATATGGTCTGACATTAAATGGTTTTGTGTCTTTTACTGTAATTTTGTGTTTAACAGTCACTGTGGTTGCTTGAGTCGGTTCCGCAGTGAACAGATCGACAAATTCTTCGAACAGCGGCCGTAGAAATTTGTCTTTAATAACAAGCTCTTCAGGAAGCTTTGCCTGCTGTCTCTCCCTCTGAGAAGCTTGATTCCAGAAGACGGTAATACGCTCTTCCGTGCCGGCATATAGGCATTTTCGGCCATAATCATATGCGACATTGTTCATATATAAGAATGGTGATCCTAATATTATCGTTTCGTTCAAATTTTCGATTACTTGAAAATCAATTTCAAAAGAGGTGCCTGAAATTATTACTTTTAATTTTGTCGTGCCAAGAGAGTCCACCATTCGATCTCCGCACGCCATAGCAAATGATCGACGTGTCGTGAGATTTTTAAAATTATCCAACATCCTCGGATGGATAACGTTTCGCGTCGAGCCTGAATCGATCAGTGCGTCGACAGCATGTTCATTAATTTGAACTTTTATACGAGGCAAAGGGAACGCTTCGCTCATATAATTTATTGACTCTCTTGTCTTGTGCAGAGGAGCGTCGTAGTGGTCATGAGTATCGGAAAAAATTACTGGACATTGCTGCCGTCTTGGTTCGGCCGTGGTGCCGGGGATCTTGCAGATGGACCCTGGCCTGGGTCTCTGGCCCCTCGAAAGTTTCCCGGTCTCCTGTTGAGATGCGGGTTATTCGGGCATTGGCTATGGAAGTGCCACTGCACTGTGTCTGTACAGTATCGGCACGGGGTTGCCGGTCGGTCGGGTACTCGGAATTTCCCCGATCCGCCATTAAAATTGGTTTGCCTGCGGTCAGGATTCACTGATCCGCTTGAAGAATTAGGCATAAAAAAAGGACGACCAGGCGCTCTGCCTGGACCGTCCTGTCGAGATACGTCCTCTGGGAAATGCACCCTCGGTGCTGTCGGAGTTGGGCTTCCATTGCTCCTGTTACTAGAATTTTGTTGACTAAAACGTCCCGGCTCTTGATAGTAAGACGCGCGGGACAAGCGTTGATCTATAAGTTGGATTAGCGACGTCTGTTCGTCAGCTGAATCCCGCTCGACGTTAGTAGCCGCTGCTATTAACATCTCTGTGGTTGAAATTAGGTTGCTTCTCAAGCGTGACCTAATTTCTGGACGCAGTTGGTCCATGATGACCCGAGCTCTGATGGCTTCGGATTTAAAGGGATCAATACGATCGAAAAGACAGGTTTTCCTTGTGATAAACACTGCCGTGTCGTCTAAAGACGTTTGCTTGACGGCATACAGTTGAGCAATAGCTCGTGACTGTATGTCGGGAGAATTAAATCTCGTAAGGAATCTTTCCTTGAATAAGGCATACGAAGTAGTCAACGTCCTAAATTGTTCGGACCATCGTTGAGCTTCGCCCTTGAGTTGGCCGGTTACGTTATGGAGGCGATCATAGTCGTGGCTTATGCGAGCTCTGTCGAAATATTCCTCCATAATTTTCAGAAATGCTTCTGGATCTTCATGATCAAGCCCATGGAACGTCACGTTCGGACATCTTTGTCTCTCATGGGGCGTACAGGTCGACACGTTCTGTATCGCCTGCACGAAGCCCTCTGCCATTTTCAGAAACATACTTTCCATCGAAGCAGTTTGTGGCTGTGAAGCTGATAAATTAACATTATTTCCCTCTGGAAACAGTCGCTGTGGTTCTATCCCTCTAGAACCGTCGTCGACGAGCGGTGCGGTGACTCGCTCATAAAATTCTCTTGGGGTCGACCCCTCGGAGTCTTCCGCCATGAATGAGAAAGGATTTGTTGGGTTTGGGGACGGCATGGTCCTTGCTCGGGCGCCATGTGAACGATCCATGCTTTGATGGAAGTCTGAAGGACGTATTTTCTGCTCGAAAAACTTAGAAAAATTAAAAAAAATAGGAAAAAGAAAAAATTAATTTTCTTTTTCCTCAACCTTTTCTAAATTCTAAATAAAAATATTACGTTCACAAAATTTTTAGGGTTCAAAGTGACTGTTTCAGACGGAGATTAATGGATAAATCATACTTACTGTCGTTTATGCTTAACTGCGGCTCTGATGGTATCAATTGGAAGACGTCGTAACACTATAAATCTAACACTGTTTGTTTCACACTCTCTTAAAATTAAATCTGAAAGGGAAATTTTGTTAGAAAACACAAGTAAAAGACAATATAAAGTTCAAAAAATGTATATTAAATCTTTAAAAATTTATGTTTTTACAACTTCTTCAGAGAAAATGTTAACAAACAATGGTCTGACCCGTGTACAACACATGGTGAGGAACGGGACGATTCATACGGTACCAACTACCATCCAACATGCAGTTTGATAAGCTAACGATGCACAAAAAGATTCAAGAAAAGTTTCATGTAACTGAAATTTTGGTGGGCTTATGCTTGCCTGTCTTATAAACGTATTTTAATAATTCACATAAATTTTGGTCGCTCCTCGGAGCTTAAAATTGCTTGAAGCGTATCTACTTCGTTTGTATTATGCAATAACAAATTTTACGTTCAGGCAAGGCAGATCCCATGCACGTGTGAGTACATGGTTATAATACTTTTTTGACTCCGAATCACTGAGGAACCGGTTTAGGGCAAGCCCCGTCAAAACACATCATTTCCCCGTCAAATCCGACTGCTAGGAAATGATGGGGGTCCCATGTCGCTAAGGGCTATTTTCGCTATAACTTCCGATATACTTTGGATAGTCGTTGGACTAACTTGTCCTCATATTCAACACTTCGTAAGAGTTGCAGTGCTTGACAACGTGGATTCGTAAAAGGGTTTTTAATCTTGGAAATTTGGAAGTTCAAGTCCAATTTTACTATACTTTCTAAAATTGGGTGGTCGGGGCGACATTACGTCCCTGTGCAGCGACATTTACTACACTTACCAAATTAACGCTCCTCGAAGAGTTAGCGAAAATTTGGCATAAAAAACGCTCCGAAGAGCAAAAATATATTTCCAAGAATTAAAAACCTCCTCCACGGCGTTTTTTTACGTGAAGCACGCTTTTCTTACGAAATATTTCCTAAGTCGGGTTTTGTTACAACGTCGAAAAGTATATCGGGGTTATAGCGTTCTTTAACAAAACCAATGGCAAAAGCATATCTACTTTATGTGAAATGGACGACAAATAAAACTGGCAAACTTCTACGTAAACATAACAGTGAAACAATATTTAAAACAGACCGAAAAATCAGTGCAGTCCTCTGTAATCCAAAATCAAAAACTATCCTAGAAAACCAAGGAGTATACGAAATCCCGTGCCAAGATTGCAATAAATCATACATAGGACAGACCAATAGACGTATTAGTGTAAGAAAGGAAGAACATATGAATGCAGTACGAAAAGAGGAGAAAACATCGTCCCTAGCACATTATAATCCACAGGACACAAAATAGACTTCGACAACACCAGAACAGTAGCTAATATCGGGCATTATAGGTCGAGGATTACCAGAGAGGCCATAGAAATCGAAAAAAGACACAAAATCTTAATAAGCGAGATGATACGTAGAGATTACCTAGTTCTTGGAAGCCCGCTCTTGTAGGAAGATACGTAACAGAAAACACACGACGATCCACCGTGGACGAACCAATCACGAGGAAATCTAGCATTGACCAATAGTGAATAAACAGAGCAACCTGCCCGAAATGGACCTATCACGAGGAGTCTGAGCCGAGCGCTGACCAATCAGAGAGAACCTCGGCATTCTACGGCAATGATTGGACACGAGGATGGCCAACCACCAACGAGAAGTCACGTGGAGCGTGACGTTTCAGCGAGGCAACTTGTTGGGTTGGCTCAGCCGCCCGCTACGCCTCCCACAAGTAGTAGGAGAGTAGTAGGAGGCGCAGGCGCGCCTTAGACCACAGCCTATATAAGGAGCCGCACAACGCGGAGAACGTCAGTTCAGTTCGAGCAACGAGGCAGCAGTAGGCAGCTTTCAGCGAGAACCTGAAGATGGCAAATGAGATACTGCCGAAACGTCGTTCAGACCGACGCGGGAGAGCACCCGGAAGTACAATAACACTTCATATATATATATATCATATATATATATATATATATATATATATGTATATTGTGCTGTTCTATTTATATTGAACTTAATAATTTGCAGTACTAATCAAACTTTAACTTGTTTATTTCCAATAGATAAAAAAAAACTTTAAAACCAAAAGATCAAATTAAAATCTCTTACCTTTTGATCCGAAAGTATGTCAAATTTTTTAATGGGCCGGCTAGCTTATCTTTCCCCTCAGGAGCAGGTTCAAATTCAGTTCCTGTTTAAAATGAAATTTTTATTAAAGAAAAATTTTTAATCTGATATAAATAATTTATTTTCTTTGATATTTAGATAATATAGCTTTATAACAGGTTCGAAAGTCTAATACACTATTTAAATTTTAATATACAACCTTGTCCAAAAATTAAATACACAAAAACCTTCCTTCTTCGTAGCTACACTCTTCTCTTTCCAAATCCAACAATTCTCCTTTCATTAATTCTTCACCTTATCTCGTCCTTATCTCCTCTGCAACTCCAATCCACAATAACACCTCTACCTTCTTATTTACAGTCTATTTTTCTCTTCTTCGCTGATCTCCACAATTTCTGACTTTCAATTCAATTTCAAAATTATTAATCCTTGTTTATTATTTTGCTTCTTCACTCCCTAATTTTCACTTGTTTTTTTTTTCTTAAATTTGTTTTTCCAATTTTACAACCTCTCTTTTATCTGTTGTTTGTTGTTCTATATAACTAAATATCAAAGTATCCAAAATAAACAAAACAAAACACCATATGAATTTTGATTAATTTCATTCCAAACATAACCCAACTTAAACCTCCTTGTCTTTCTCCAGGAAAACATTTACTAACTATAAAAATAAAATTTCCTACTTAAAAGAAATGTCATAACGACTTAAATGTCAGAAATTATTTCAACAACAACTTAATAACTACTAACATAGATGTCAGTATCAAACTTACTGTTGACATCAAATAAAAACTTTAAAACTATTAAAACAACTCTAAACAAATATTAACATTCTAAAACACATACCTTTCGGATCTTTAGCTAATTTAAATAAATTTTGAAAACCATCTAAAGGAAACAAACAAATTCAAACCCTGATTCAGCAAATAACACAAACATGCAATCTTCGTAATCGTCCAATATGCAAATACATAGCATTTTCCCTCCCCAAATTATAAGCTTTTACTTTACTTCGAATATGAACCCATGTCAACTCCCGCACACGAGTATCATAATGAGAATAAACATTTTGTTTGGACCTTGGATATTTTAAAATTAAAATTGACCATATGTGGTAACTTCACCATTCATATAATTTTGGAGAACTGACGCGTCTCCGCACGTATTACATTTTCATTTATTATTTATAATCATACTTATTTTCATATATTATTATGTTCCGGTAACTCTTGACCGTTTTATATAATTCATTATTTATTTATTCCGCACTTAAAACTACATTTCCCTTGGTCCAAACAAAATATCTCTGCACAATATAACATCAAATGCTGAGGGTAGGCATAATGACCAACTCGTCTCCATTGCCATTGCTCTCAAATATCAAATTACAACGATCTTTATTTACATTACCCTTTACTACGTCATTACATATTATTTCAAATTCATATCCACGCTTATTTATCACTAGTATATTTTTCATTATATCCCACAAAACCAAATTATCTTTGTTAATAGATCCGTGTTTGTATATAGTGTATAATTCCGTATGAAATTCCCTATTCATGTCCGTTTCCGTATTTTTCTTATTGCTCCTGTTCCAATTATTTCCAGTGCAATATTTCTTCCTCGTCTTGAAGTTTTTGTGTTTTCTTTTTCCAAATATTTTGAGTTTACTTTCATCTACTACCAACTTGTGTACATAACTTTCAGCTATTCTCGGTTTGTAATTTATTAACGATATATAATTTTGTAACAATTTTCTTACTAGATTTTCAAATTTAGTAGGACAATTTATATCCAATCTTTTAGGCATTTTATAATTATTCATTTCACATGTAGGCTTATATTTTTCATCATTTAAATCATTTAAATTATTATTATTACAATTACCTATATAACCCACTATGTTTAACTCATTTTTATTGAATATTTTCACCTAGGAACTTTTCCCCAAAATTTATATTTGCCTTAATTCGTGATAAAATATCTTCACCAATTATGACATCAAAACTCAAATTGTCAACAATTACAAACTCGCCTCTAAAACGTATCTCTTTTACTTCAAAATCTAAATTTATGATTTTATTGCATTCTGTGAATTTCTTACCATTTGCATTTAATAATTTAATTTTTGAAATCTTAGTACAATTTTTTTGATATAACTCTTTTTTACTGTCTATTGTCTTTCCATTTATTAAACTGATTTCTGATGCCGTATCAAGCAATGCTTTTAAATTTATTTCATTAACTTTAATGTTGATGATTGGTAAATTACGAATTCTATTATTATCTAAATTTGATTCATTCTCAATACCTATAAATTCTCGCATATGTCCGTATGTCGTCATCCCAATTAAGACTTCCCTATCTAAAAATTTTCCCTTGGAAAATGTGAATTTACCTCTGCTATCGTCTTAATTTTATTCATGTCATTCTGTTGATCAGATCTGACATTTGTATTGTTTACCTGTGCATATCTTACTGAATCACGTTTATTATCATACTTATTCTGTTCTTTATTATAATTATCATTACCGTTGTACCTCCTATTTTCGTCATAATCTCTACCTTTATTTTGATTATTAAAATTTCTACTGTCATAATTTTTTTGATAATTATTATTATACCCATTTTGTTATCTATTTGCATAATAATTTTGTCTGTTGAAATTTTGATCATTACCATCTGTTTGGTTGTATGTTTTTCTATTAAATGATTTATAATTTTTATTCCATCCCATATGTAGATCATCGATCACTCTCAAGTACTCATTCAAACCATCTAATGTCGCAATGCGTTGTGTAATGATTACTTGGTGGATGTCATCAGAAAAATGTCTTGCTAGATATTTAATCATTTCATTTTCTGTCAAGTTTGGCTCTAAGAATTTAATATTATACATTTTACGCATGACATAATTTTCCCTAGACATACCACTATTTTCTGAATATTTTCCATGAAATAAATTGAAACGAATTTTTTCCTGGCAATGTTCAGACCAATACTTTTTTAATAATAACTTTTCAAATTCTTCTAAAGTTTCAAATTCAGATTCTACAATTTGATACCAAATTTCGGCTTCACCTTTTAATGAATTTTGAATTTCATGTTTTAAATTAAAATTTAAATTTATAGATTTTAGATATTGCCTTAAACGTTCTAAAAATACTTTTGGGTGGGTTCTGGAATCACCATAGAAATGATTTACCAGTGTATGATGTTGTGTAGCATATGTGTTAAATATAGGTGTGTATGTGTCCTTCAATATCTTCGTATTCTGTTCGATCTTACCATCCTGTTCTTTTAATTGTGTTTTGATTATATCTTCTTGTTTTTTCATGCGTATATCTATTTCATTCATACCATCTACTATAACATGTTCTATTTCTACTCTTACTTCTTTTTTAAATTCACTTATCTCTTCATAAACCTTTTCTACCTTTTCTTCTACTTTCTTAATTTTCTCGTCCACTTTATTGTGTAACTCTACTATACTCGTTTCCAATTTCCTATTGTTCTCATCCATTTTTTTGTTCATATCTTGTTTGCTTTCTTCAAATTTATTATTCATGTCTTGTTTGTTTTCGTCCATTTTTTTGTTATTTTCATCAAATTTATTATTCATGTCTTAGTTTGCTTTCTTCAAATTTACTATTCATGTCTTGTTTGTTTTCATCAAATCTGTTCGCTATCATGTTCATTAATTGTATAAATTTATCATCATTTTGTGTTTGTTGGGATGTATCACCTTGTCGAGAAGTTTCTGGTGTTTGATTTTTATTCTCCATTTTTGTTTGTTTTCCTGATCTTAATTTCATACAAATACCACACAATTAAAAATTAATACTTTATATACCCTTAATAAATGAAATTGTTATTGAATTTTAAAACTATGTACCACACTCAACAGTTCACAGACTTTCACCAAGACTGCACACTTTATCAAATCAACAATTTTACAATCGCCACGCGTTGGGCGCCAAATGTGCTGTTCTATTTATATTGAACTTAATAATTTGCAGTACTAATCAAACTTTAACTTGTTTATTTCCAATAGATAAAAAAAAACTTTAAAACCAAAAGGTCAAATTAAAATCTCTTACCTTTTGATCCGAAAGTATGTCAAATTTTTTAATGGGCCGGCTAGCTTATCTTTCCCCTCAGGAGCAGGTTCAAATTCAGTTCCTATTTAAAATGAAATTTTTATTAAAGAAAAATTTTTAATCTGATATAAATAATTTATTTTCTTTGATATTTAGATAATATAGATTTATAACAGGTTCGAAAGTCTAATACACTATTTAAATTTTAATATACAACCTTGTCCAAAAATTAAATACACAAAACCTTCCTTCTTCGTAGCTACACTCTTCTCTTTCCAAATCCAACAATTCTCCTTTCATTAATTCTTCACCTTATCTCGTCCTTATCTCCTCTGCAACTTCTATTCACAATAACACCTCTACCTTCTTATTTACAGTCTATTTTTACTCTTTTTCGCTGATCTCCACAATTTCTGACTTTCAATTCAATTTCAAATTATTAAATCCTTGTTTATTATTTTTCTTCTTCACTCCCTAATTTTCACTTGTTCTTTTTTTCTTAAATTTGTTTTCCAATTTTACAACCTCTCTTTTATCTGTTGTTTGTTGTTCTATATAACTAAATATCAAAGTATCCAAAATAAACAAAACAAAACACCATATGAATTTTGATTAATTTCATTCCAAACATAACCCAACTTAAACCTCCTTGTCTTTCTCCAGGGAAACATTTACTAACTATAAAAATAAAATTTCCTACTTAAAAGAAATGTCATAATGACTTAAATGTCAGAAATTATTTCAACAACAACTTAATAACTACTAACATAGATGTCAGTATCAAACTTACTGTTGACATCAAATAAAAACTTTAAAACTATTAAAACAACTCTAAACAAATATTAACGTTCTAAAACACATACCTTTCGGATCTTTAGCTAATTTAAATAAATTTTGAAAACCATCTAAAGGAAACAAACAAATTCAAACCCTGATTCAGCAAATAACACAAACATGCAATCTTCGTAATCGTCCAATATGCAAATACATAGCAATATATATATATATATATGAATATGATATGATGATTGATATGATACTGCCGAAACGTCGTTCAGACAGTCGCGGGAGAGCACCCGGAAGTACAATAGCACTTCATATGTGTATATATATATATATATATATATATATATCGCAGCAATAGCCGGTGGGAAAATTCATGGGAAGGGGAGCCAACTTCCTCAAGAATGGGCTAGAGCTCGATGGAATGTGTTGCAGGTAGCTAAGATTGCAGCTTTTTGAGATAAACTGATTATATTATCTGGCTCAGCTGTACCTAATTTTTCCAGGTTTTCTATGATGTTCTTCTCTATAAGACCATTAGCAGATAATATAATTGGAATGATGACCACTTTTTGAAGTTGATATATGTCTCGCAGTTCGTTAGCGAGGTCCCGGTACTTAGCTACTTTTTCAACTTTAGCATTTCGGATATTCTCATCTAACGGTATTATGATATTATATCCGACCTATTATGTCTCACCATCATATCAGTTATTATGTCCGTGTCCCAATAAATTTTGATGTCATCGTTTTCCATCACGACTTCAGGTACATATTTGTCATATTGGGTCTTGTTGTTAATAAGACCATACCTATTGTATAACTCCGGATGGACGATTCCGGCAACTTTGTTATGGCGGTCCAAGTAATCTCTTGGTGCCAGGTATCCGTCCGAAGGTATCCCTCCGTTAGATATTTTATAGATAAAGTGCTATCAACTTCCGGGCTCTCGAGTGCTGCCGTGTATTTCCCATGCAGGGTCTTATTCCTCCATTCTGTCACTAGTTGCCTGATTGTTTTATTGGTGCCTGCTCCAGAGAGAGTTTTAATGGCGGGGTGTTATCGATTTTTACTATTGCTTCATGGAGGGGGTTACTAACATTCTTGAAAAAATTAAAAAGCTTTTTGATCTGGTTGTCATGCATCATTTTTAGGTTCATCAGGTCTCTTACGCCCTCTTTTCGAGGTATGTAGAGTCGTCTATTGCGTGACGAATTTGGATGATGCCTTCTGTACTTGGTTAATATAGTTCGAACTTTGGTGTCTAACGTTTCCAAGTCTGTGCGGATCCATTGTAATATGCCAAATGTGTGGGATAATACAGGGATTGCCCAGGTGTTAATAGCTGTTACTTGAACCTTGGCATACAATTCCGTTTTCAAAATTATCTTTTCAAGAACTTCTCCACGCACCCCTTCATATCAGTGTGATCATTCCGTAAGTCCTTGCTTAATTCTTAGGTACTTGTACCTATAGGCAAGGGGGAGAATTGCGAGTCATCCATCAGGATCATATTCTCACTTTCCTCTATTTTTCCTCTTCTTACGTTAATAATGGCACCTTATCTATCCCAAACTCCATGTTTGTATCTCTACTAAAGGTGGATACTAGCTCTAATTCACTTTGTAGTTCTTACTTATTTGCCGCGTATAGTTTAATGTCGTCCATATTAAAATAAGTGGCAGATTTTGGTCTTTGGACGCTTTGTAAGTATGTAACCGTATCCACTAGATTCAAGCATGAAGCTGAGTGGGTTTAGGGTCATGCAGAATAAAATCGGGCTAAGACTGTCTCCTTGGTAGATACCCCTTACAATGTTGATATTAGATGTGTTGTATTTAACTAAGTTAACGTTAACGCTGAGAAAGGTTCTCCAAGTTGTCATCATTGATGTTATGAATTCTGTAACTTGCGGATCTATTTTGTATATTCTCATTAGTTGTAGGATCCATGAGTGAGGTACAGAGTCGAAGGCTTTCTTATAGTCGATCCACGCTACTGATATATTTCGGTGTTGTTTGGCAAAATGTTTTGTTACAACCGAATCGATAATAAGCCATTCTTTAATGCATTGAGAACCCCTTCTACATCCGTTTTGCTCCAAAGCTAACACATTGTTGGCGGATAGGTGAACAGTTATTTTCTGCGCCAGAATAGAAGTAAGAATTTTGTAGACGACAGGTAGGCCGGTAGTTTTTGGGATTTTGCACCTCGATGTTTTTGGGGAGTAAGTAGGTGATGCCTTGAGTAAAGAATGATGGTACCTTTGGTAATTGTCGTGCAAGTGTGCTGTGGACAGCTGCAAAAATTTTCCACCAATATACTTGTGCTCCATCTACTTCTGGTGCTTTCCAATTTCCTAGTTTTTTAACCGAGGTCATCACATCCTCAGTGTTCACTTCCGCTACGTTCATTTATCGCAAGTTATTCATCCTGTCGGTTTCCTTTTGTATCCAGTATGCGTTTATGTACACGAGGTTTGTGACCAGGATATTACTCCAGAAGTTTTCCATTTCTTCTGCACTCGCTGGTTTGTTAGTAATGCCTGCCTGTTGCTGGAGTTCACGATAGAACCGCTGCTGATTTTCCTGGTACAGTCGGTTTTGTTTCCATCTTTTGACTCTCTCATTGTAACGTCTAAGCCTGCTTCCCCAAGCCGCTATTTTTTGTTTTAAGGTATCACCATATGTTTTCAGCTTGGTTTTCACTTCTGAGGTTTTAGGGTTGATGTTCTGTTTCTTTGCAATTCTGTGAATTACTTTGGTTGTTTTAGACGATGGCTGTTGTTGAGAGTTTAGGAAACTGTATTACTCCTATTTCTTTTCTAAGCTAGTTGATTTTAAATACTAACCTTCTTTTCCAGGGGGGTCCTCACGCTGCAGTTGCCTGACAGCTTTCTTTCCTCTTTGCGTTAAGGGAATATGGAGTGACTCACAGACCGTTGCCGCAGCGCAAAATACTAAGTGGCACGTAGATTGTAGGTCACTGCTTTCCTGTACATATTTCCGGAGTACGGCGTTTGCTTTCGTGACGGCAAGTTTTGACGAGGCCATTATAAGGGATCCACGGTAGTGCGGGACAGTTGTCTAGGGGGATTCCATCAAACCTGATACAAAGTGTATTAAAGATATCCTGTGTTACTGTCGGTTACTTCTGCAATAGTAAGTCTCCGAATCAATCGTCTCGATCTGCGGGGTGACTCGTGTTGTTGGATTAGGTTGTCTTCTTCTTGATTTTGCCCGCGTAACACCTCATCTTTGAGACGTTCAAGCTCCACTTCGTACAATACGTTTCTTCTTAATACTGAGCGTACTTGGCCTGATAGTTGCTGCGGCTCTCTTGGTAGATCGGACCGTTCCTCAGTCCACATATCGTGCAGCCTTGCTCTATACTTTGTTCTGCCTCGTTCGAGATTCGTAGCTCTGTAGTATGCGCGTAGTAATTGGACGTTGTCTTCCCTTGTCCAGCGCATACGCCTGCTTCTACTTCCGAGTCCCATAGCGGGGCTTCCCATCGGATTGCCCCTACTACTCTACTCCCGTCCTGTGCTGTACTTCTCGTTATTGGAGCGATATATTATCACAGTCCAGTCGAGCTGCTACCCCTACTGGACTGGTGTCCTTAGGCTGATAGCCTTGGGACTGGTTTGTCTGTTTATTATTATTATTACCAATATTATTATTATTGTACAGTATGTTACCACTCACAATTTCAAATAATCCATGTGCCTTAAATATAACTGTTACTTGGAATTTCCAAATTTGGTAGGAAGTTTCATCTGTTAATTTTTCGATATGACAAAACGGGTCTGAGGACATCCCCATTTTCTTTCTTTGCTGTCTATACACTTCGACGTTTTACTTCTTATTGTTTTAGTTTTTACTTGTCTGGGTTTAAATTTGCAGCCAGAGCAAGCCTGGGACCATAACCTGTTCAATTGTTTTTAGGTTTACTTTTATATTGTGTTTTTACTTTTAATTAAATACTTATTTTTTGGAAAAACGTAACCGTGTTTATTTCTTATAACATACATTAACTACTCTCCTTGACATATATTGGCTCAGCCATCTAGGTGACACAAAACAAACTAAACATAAAACAAGCATAGAAAACATATTCAGAAAACTTAAATTTAAACATTTGGTACAGCAACCCATAGGGGGAAGATCTAACCTGAAATTCTAGAAATTCTTTGTTACTCAAGATGGTGAACACCGAACTTATCAGTCATTCCAAGGAATCATCCGGCATATTTTAAAAATAATCCTGATCTAATTTTCTTCGCAGCCAATCTGTACATGGTACTAACATTTTTTTCAAAAATCGATCTGGTCCGTGCATATCACCAGATCCCAGTTGCAAAAGTATAAAACAGCAATAACTACTTCCCCTTTCGGTCTCTTTAATTTTCTTGGAATGCCGTTTGGTGTCCGAAATGTTGGTCAAACCTTTCAACGATTTATGAACGAAGTAATAATTAGTAAGTAAGTAATTTAGATGACATTTTGATTGCCAGTAGAGGTCAAAATGAACATTTGTCGTATTTACGTAGTTTTTAAACGTCTTGAAGACCATAGTATTAACATTACGCCAGCTAAATGCGTTATAGGCTCCTTGCGTATGTTTAAAATGCCGCCGCCACTAACGCCAACTAGTGGCTGGACCCACAAGTTTAGGCATGAAAAATTTCAAACTGTCAACGCACGATCTATTTTTGTCAATATGTAAAATTAAAGTTTTATTAAAACGTCCCGCATATTAATCTTAAAATGGCAGAGATTATCGTTATACAACGTGGATTTCAAGCGATCTACTCATTAAACTTTCCTATAGCACGCTTGAGAAGGGAAAATCTTTATACGAAAGTGATGACGTCTTGAACGTGGGGGATTTCCAATACTCAGATTGCAATGTAGTTACTGTAAAAGTTATTCGACAAACTTCAATAAATTTTCCCGGATACTCAGTAAATATTTTTTAATTGTTTGGTTACTTTCTATGAGTAATTTTTGATTTTATTATTTTGATTATTTATTTAAGTAGCCAAACACTGGGAGAGAACTAACCTATGCATATTGTGCATATGTAGTCGGCTCCGGGGAGCGTCGGAAGTATATAGCGGCTAGCGGCTGTAATTCAATATAAATTGAGAATCGGACAAGTCCGAATATTTTCCCTGAATAAACAACAATAATAATAATAATGCTAATTTTATTGCTCTTAAGTGTATTATTAAAGTATTTTATGTTTTTAAAGTTATTAAAGTACGTGTATTAATGAAGTTATTATTAATAATAAATAACATTTGATTTTAAATGTTTTATTACAAGAATAAAAAAGATTCATAATATTCTATGTTATGTAACAAATAAACAATTAACAAAAAACAATAAACGTAAATAAAAAATAATGCAACATATTAACATATTGGTCAGGTTAGGTTAAGTAAGATTTAGTCAGTGTCAGTTTTGTTTGGCGAGTAGGAAAATAGGGAATGGTCATCGGGGAAAATTCCTCTTATTTTCCCGATTTATATTTACCCACCCACTGGGAAAATTCCCGACTCACATCACTGATTCGAGCACATGCTGGGTGCTCCGGTTTCTTAGATTTTTGCCCACCAATGAGGTGCGCACTGCAAATTCTGGCGCTTTCTGCTGGCTCCCAATTTGCATCATATTTGCTAAAAGAAGCATTAGTAATTTTTCTCAAATCTTGGAGTGTCAAGTTGTCAATTTTACATGTAATTAAAGTATATTTGCACATACTTGTATTTACATTTTTTTCCTATTATTTGTAACCATCGATCGCGGCGGCGGCGGTGATGTTTTGCATGAGCCTTTCGAGGAAATTTATAAAAACTAACATTTTTCCCGGCATTGCTGTACCAATTTGTGCAACTTGCTATGCAAAACGATGTATTTCCGCGAGGATGATCTTTATGCGACTCTAAATTATTTGACATTTTTGAAGCGTCAACGAGCTTTTCTTATGTTGACATAACCTATGCAAATACTTGTTTTCCTGCAGAAAATTAACAGCGGCACCGCAAGTGTCGCCACTGTTCCCTACGCAAGAAGCCTATTGGCGTGCTATTTCGCTGACGGCATTTCTCGAACGTATTGACATTATTTACAAATTTTCCAAACCGTCAACCCTCACACAACTGCAGGTATAAAACGATGGTAGTAGTTGATCATTCCTGTAAAGACAGGAATTATTAATTACTACCATCGTTTTATACCTCATTTTGCAGAAATCTTAGCTCCTTTACATTCAGTACTATATTAGTCCACGATAAAATTAAAATCATAAGTTCTTGGCCAACAAACTGTACTGATAGTTTTCTTAAAGCTAAACAAACTATAGTGAACGCGATAGTTTCATCTCATCCAAACTACAATGATAACGTCACACTTACTTTATCTGTAGATTGCTCAAACATTCTATGGGCGCAATCCTAGAACAGAAATCTGCTAATTTTATTACTCCTTTAGCTTTCTTTTCACGAAACGATTAAACGATCAGAAACGGTTTCAACTTTTGACAGAAAACTGCTTTACCTTACCTTTAACTTTATATTTCACTCAAACATTAGTAGATAAGAAATGACAGAGGTTCGGAGCGGAGGAGGAGCAGTGTTCAGTTTAGGGGTGGGGGGCAATTAGTGTGGTGGGGGTAATTAGAGTGATGGGATGTAATTATGGTGGTGGGAGGTAATAAAGGGGCTTAGGGGATGGGACGTGAAGGGCAGGGCCTATGAGAGGTGGTGGGGGTAATTAGAATGGTGGGTAATTAGGGTGGTAATTCGTGAAGTGATGTAATTAGAATGGTGTGATGTAATTGTAGTGGTGGGGGGCAATTAAAGTGGTGTGATGTAATTAGAGTGATGGGAGGTAATTAAAGTGGGGTGATGTAATTATGGTGGTGGGGGGCAATTAGTGGAATGCTGGGTAATTCGGGTGGTGGCGGGCAATTAAGGTGGTGGGAGGTAATTAGAGTGGTGTGATGTAATTGTGGTGGTGGGGGATAATTAAAGTGGTGTGATGTAATTGTAGTAGTGGGGGGCAATTAGTGGAATGATGGGTAATTAGAGTAGTTGGATGATGGGTAATTAAAGTGGTGTGGTAATTAGAGGACAATTACAGGTAATTTAGGTAAAAATAAAGGTAATTGCAGTAAAAATAATGGCGATTAAAGCAATTATGGTCCATCCATCCATCTAGCCGTTCGTATGCAGACAGTTAAATAATTCTCTATTATGTTGTATTGTCCTATTGCACTTTGTATTTTTTTACGACGAGATAACAAACATTCATTCTTGATTATATACCTATCACTTTATTTACCTGCCTTATCCTTATGCTGATAAACAATTGCGACCTATCTGTCTTATCATTATACATTATATATTATTTTATACATTATATTTATGCAAATTATTTTGGTATTTCTTATTCAAGTAAGTAATGTTTAATTTTAAATTAAATCGGACAATATTAGTTGTAATACATTACCACTAGAAAACCGTTTTTTTCTTTTCTCGTATTATTATATTATAATCACATCTACGTAATTTCAAAATTTTTATTTTACTTCATTCAGCACTACGATGTCTACGTACGAGATGTTGTTTATTTGTGTTAAAGACTATTTTTTTACTTTTTATTGTAATAAAATATAATGTAAGGCTTTTAAAATCGTGTACTTTTTTGTTAGATAGGTTGTATGCTGCGATGTTGAGCTATTGGTTGTATGGTGTTTGGGGGATCATGAAGATTGATGGAGAATTTAAACACTTCTCTAAGTAGTCAGGTGCAGCAGGGGGGTCCTTCACTGGCAAGCGAAATATCCTATAAGTCTGCTAAAAATTTAGCACTAGCACATTTAAATGTCAGATCTATGAACACCGGATTTGATGAGCTTGTAAATTATGTGAGTGACTACAATTTTGATATTTTAGCACTCTCCGAGACTTGGTTAAATCCAAATATTTCTAACTCTATTTACCAATTGCCCGGTTACAAGTTTCTCCGGCAAGATAGAATTAATAGGCGCGGAGGAGGAGTCGGTATGTATATCAAAAATTGCTATAAATTTTCTATCGTTGATTTGGCAATTGACTTGTCTAACTTTGAAAGCTTGTTTATTAAGTGCATTATACACAATAAAAAAATTCTAATTGGAGCCATATATCGTGAGCCGCATTCTAATATCAATGAATTTCTTAGGCAATTTGAGAATCTTATTAGTGTAGCAGTTACGTCATTTGACATATAATCCTTATGGGTGATTTTAACATTGATCTGTCTAAAAAATCATTAAACGCTGATAATTTTAATTTTATTTTGAATTCATTTAGTCTTAATCACAGTATTAACTTACCAACTAGAATTAATCAAAATTTAAATATGTCATCACTAATAGACCTTATAATAATTAGCAATTATATTGAAATCATAGAATCCAATTCAGTGCCCATTTCAGACAATATATATGATCATAATTTAATTTCCTCTGTAATCAAAATACCTAAAATTAAAACTGAACATAAATATATTAGTTTTAGAGAATATAATAAAATTAACATGCACATTTTTGAACAAGACTCTAGTGAGTTAAATTGGGACGCAATATTTTATGTAAGAGATGTAAATGAAAAGTTGAATATTTTCAATAATAATGTTCTGTATTTAATAAATAAACATGCTCCGCTAAAACATAAAAAAATAAAAGAAAAACCTTTTACGCCCTGGATTACTGAGAATATCAAATTTCTTATGAAAATAAGGGATAAAGCTAAAATTAAATATTTGAAAAACAAAAGTCACATGAATTTGGAATATTATAAACAACTAAAAAATTATACAAACCACGCTATACAACGAGAAAAATGTGCCTATTTTGATTCGTTATCAAAAAATAAGGATGCCAAGTTATTTTGGTCTGAGGTAAATAAACTAAATTTAACAAAAAATGAAACTAATAAAAACATTCCAAGTGAGCTTGCTGATCCAGAAAAAATTAATAATTTCTTCATATCTACTTCTATACCGTCTGATAATGATTCTGCAAAACAAAGTATACTATACTATAATTCTAATTTACATCAAAATAATAAGAATTATTATTCTTACACCCTGCCAATTTAATATCAAATTATTAACAAGTGATGACGTTTATAAAATAATTAATAATATTAAAACTTGTAGTGTTGGCGCGGATGGTATCAGTGTTAAAGATCTTAAACTATGTTTGCCATTTTGTACAAAACATCTTATAAATATTTTAAATAGTTGTATTCTGGATGGTGTATTTCCGAACTGCTGGAAAAAGGCAATAGTTAAGCCTCTTGAAAAAATAGCTAATCCCACAGAATTGAGAGATCTTAGGCCTATTAGTATTTTATCTACTATCTCAAAAATATTAGAAAGACATATTCATAACCAAATTTTCCCTTATTTTAATGAAAATTATTTGACTTCTTCAACACAATCGGGTTTTCGAAAAAATCATAGCACCTCCACCGCACTTATAAAAGTAACTGATGACATTTGTCAAAACATAGATAACAATAAAGCCACTTCCCTCGTTCTACTTGATTTTAGTAAAGCTTTCGATACATTGAACCCATTAGTTTTGCTCTCTAAATTGCATTATTATGGCTTTTCTAATGATTGCATTAATTTTTTTTAATCTTATTTAACCAGAAGAGAACAGCGTGTAACTTTAACTATAAATAATAAGACTAATACATCTAAATTTGCTCTATTAAATCAAGGTGTACCTCAAGGGTCGATTTTGGGACCTCGGCTATTTTTAATATATGTCGCAGACATGAATGACGAAGTTCAATATTCTAAAATGGTACAATATGCAGATGATTCTCAATTAATATTTGATATTTGCCCACATAATATAGTAACTGCACAAGATAATATTTCCTCAGATTTACAAAAAATAAAAAAAATTTCTTCAAAGCATAATTTAAAAATTAATGCATCTAAGTCAGTTATATTGATAACAGGCTCTAAATATTCCAGGGATAAATTATCTGATTTTGTTGTCAAAATTGATAATGATGAAATACCTAAATTAAAAGAAGTAAAAAATCTAGGCATAATTATGGATGACGCACTCACTTTTCAATCGCATATTTCTAATAAAATAAGACTAGCTTTTAGTCGCCTAAAAAGTTTGTACCCATATAAAACTTACATGTCATCTAGTGTCAAATATCATCTGTGTAATAGCCTCGTTCTCTCAATTCTTGATTATGGCGATGTAGTATATAATAATTTCATTAGTGCCGCTTCATGTCGTCTAATTCAAACAGTTCAGAACGCCTGCATGCGTTTTGCTTGCAATATTCCCTTTCGGAATCACATTACTCCTTACCTAACTGACAATCATATCTTAAATATGAAACATAGGCGAATATCCCACACGTATAGTCTTATTTATAAAGTGATGACCACAGGTGAGCCTAGTTATCTGCGAAATAAGTTCTCAGTTTATAATCATTCCCTAAATACAAGGCACGTGCAAGACTTTATGATACCTAAACACAAGACCTCTGCTTTTCAAAAGTCATTCACATATAATGCTATCCATATGTGGAACAAGTTAGACCCTGGCATTAAAAAGTTATCAGCAAAATCATTTAACTATAAAATAAAAAGTATGTTGCATACCAATCAAAATCTTTAGTACCCTCCCTGCACGTACCTTTTAACATTTATACAATATAGGTAAATTCGAATGATCTTGATTGATTTCCCACACCTGCACCGCTGGCAACGCATCGTAGCATATATTTTCTTTTTATATTTTTCTGTATATTTTAAAGGATGTGGCTATTTATACATACTGTATGTATACGCAATTGGCTATTTATACATACAGTATGTATACGCAATTGGCTATTTATACATACAGTATGTATAAGAAATTGGCTATTTATACATACAGTATAGCCGTCGAGGGCAAGGGACATTATCTATCATAAACAACTATAGTACATCAAAAAATATTAACATATTTAACCCAACGAACTAACCTAAAGAAATATTCGTATTACGTATTTTAGTTAACAAAATGTGGTAAAAAAAAAACTGTAGCAAGCGGATTCGAACCGTCGACCTCACGTGTGAGAATCGGGAACACTAAGTATTACACCACAGACTGCTGATGGTTAACCTTATAATTCTTACTATATCAATATGTTTGAACGTCATCGCGCATGTGCGGCGTGAATTGCCTGGACAGTATGTATAAATAGCCACATCCTATTTTAAATGTAGATAATTAAATTAAATTGTTTCCTTTATGTTTTCGGGCCATTGGAAGAACACCAGCTAGGTGAAATGGTACCTATTTACCCTTGTGTATTGTCTATGGTAAATCTAGATATTATTATTATTTTTTATTTTTTTTTTTTACAAAAAACCAGTCACCTCACTCTGTGGCTCCGACCCTCACAGAGGGGAACTGGTAATACCAATAGCCACTCCCCACGCCCGTGGGGTGAGTGACTACCGGGTCCGCGAATCGTGTGCCCTGAGTAGACGCAATGAACTGAGGATGACAGCCTACTGCATTCTGCCGGCTAAGATCTCTGCCGAATCTCAGCATGCCGGTATGATCTTTAGTTCTGAAAGCAGCGTCTGTCTCATTCCACCGAGGGCTCCTATAATCAGTACCACTATTTTAACAGAATGGCCTGGATAAAGCCTGCGGAGTTCGAAGAGCAAATCTCGATATTTTGTCCGTTTTTCCTCCTCTTTCAAGACAATGTTGCTCTCAGCGGGAGCTGAGAATTCAACGACATACATTGTCTTGAGTTGGTGGTCGAGGAGTACTATGTCAGGCTTGTTGGCTTGCATTTGCCTGACGATGGGAAACGAGTAGTTCCAATAAATTAGGCACTTCTCATTCCCCACAACGGACTCAATATCCCCCTGAACATAAGGCAGCACTGGTGTTTCGTCTATCCCATACGAGTGCCTTAGATGATAGTAAAGCACTCGTAATGCTGCGTTGTGTCTATGAATATAGGCCGAGACTGCGTATGTCTTGCAAGCCGACAGAAGTGCATTACAGTCTCCGGCGCCCTGCGGCAGGCCCTGCAGCTGACATCAGGGACCTCCATACCCATGACACGACGTCGATAGACGAGAGTGTTAAATACACCATCCTGGCAAGCCATTATGAATCCCTCGGTCTCAGACTTCAGCCCAGCTGACCTTAAGAAGGCGAAGGCAGCCTTTCGGATAAGCCGAGGTCTTCTATATTTTTATAGAAGACCCCGTGCAATGGCTTATCCTTATGGAGCTGCAGAAGGATGTTGTGTTCTGCAGCTCTAATGTGGGCTTTTAGTCGAACGGGTTCCAACTCGGTGACAGAGTCGGGGTTTACCCGCTCGACGTCGAAGATGAGACCAAGTTCATCGGCTGCTCTCCGTGCTGCCTTAAAGAGAACAGCTCCTACCTCTGCATTTTCATGGTCTCGGACCATGCAGAGGAGGGGATCCGAACTCCTGATGACCTTACATGCTCCATCCAGAACCATCCTGCTATGGAGACTCTCCAAGCTCAAGAGTCCACGGCCTCCCCGATGTCGTGGGAGATATAACCGTGGAACGGACGATTTAGGATGCAAGCTCCTATTGAGATGCATCTTCTTGCGGGTTACTACATCGAATTGACGCAGCTCTTCTCTAGTCCACTTCACTACTCCGAAAGAGTAGAGAAGGATCGGAACGGCAAGCATATTTGTAGCAGACACCTTGTTCTTCCCCAACAGTTCTGAAGACCAGATCTGTCGGAGTAGGTGCTGATACTTGCCGCGGAGAGCGTTTTTCACTACACTCACTTCTTGGGTGGAGCGTTGCTCGACACCCAAGTAAGTGTACGACTCTCCGGCATCTAGATGGTGTAAGATGCTTCCGTCCACGAGCTGCGCGTCCTCTCCATAGTCACCGCATCGTCCTCTCTTGAGATGGATCAGTACGCATTTGTCCAACCCGAACTGCATACCGACAGCCTGCGTGTACTCCTGTACCACCCTAAGGGACTGTTGGAGATCCCTCTCTCCAGAGGCATAAAGTTTAAGGCCATCCATATAAAATAGATGGGTGACCTTATGCCTCCTGTCGCCGGGGGTACCGCAGTTGTAGCCACGGATTTTCCGGAGCGAGACGGATAATGGCAGTAGTGAGATGCAAAACAGAAGAGGGCTGAGGGAATCTCCCTGAAATACTCCTCTTCTGAATGTTACCGACTCTGTTTGGACTCTATCGTTACCCGATGTTATGGTAAAGCGAGTCCTCCAGAGCGGCATCAGTTCTTCAATACATCTCACTACGGGACCGGGTACCACAAGACATCGGAGCAAGTGAACAATGAGCTCATACGTTGTCATGTCAAATGCCTTGCGGTAGTCGATCCAGGCCATAGAGAGGTTCCGCTTATACTGCATGGAGTCCTGCGTGACACATCAATCGATCAGCAGGTTCTCCTTGCAGCCAGCGACACCTCTCTTCGACCCTCGTTGCTCATATATCCGTTCGTAAACCGGTTCAACTGCGTGGAGCACCCGCATGTACAAAATGCGTGTAAACACCTTGTAACATGCGTTTAGACAGGTTATCGGTCTGTAGTTCTTTGGGTTGGACAAATCTCCGTTATTGGGGATCAGCACTGTCCGCCCCTCAACAACCCAAGAGGGATTTGCTGCTCCCCATTCAATCAGGAATTAAAAATTCTGGCCAAATGGTGGTGGGTGCTCGATAACTTTTTCCACCAAAAGTTATTTATCCCATCGGGACCTGGAGCAGCAAAGTTCTTAGAGCACTCAAGAGCCCTACGAACCTCTTCTGGGGTTATTGGTTCGCACACTTCCTGTGGTCGCTGAAGCCTTTGACAAAAGGCTTCAAAGTGTGCAAGGGCAGGAGAATCTCGGTTGAGTGGAAGCCTCTCCTCGTACAGCGTTTTCCAGAAGTTCTCCACCTGATCTGCAGTCGGCGGATTTTCTACAACACGCGGAGGCGGTTGGAAAAGGCGCGAGGGCTTTTTGCGGAACAGTTTATTTTCCGCAAGCCCTCTCGCCCGCCTCACTAATGACTTTTTGCAAGTCACTAGCATCCGTATCCTGTCGAGACAGTGCTGTTTGGTGGTTCGCAGCACTGCCTCATTAAGTGTGTGATGGGCGCGTTTTAAATTGGCGGCTAATCGACGCACTTTAGGCGTGAACGGCCTGTTGGCCGCCATATAGTCCATCACACATTGGATACGGGATGCGTGTTGCCTCGCCGACCGGATCTTGGCTTCCATCTTTTGTATGCGCCGCTGCGCTCTCTCCTGTGGGGAAGAGGTATTTCGCCTCTCCACCTGAGACGAGCGTTAAGCAGCGGCATACACGGCACAATTTATGTGCCAGATGTCAGCCTCTTCTGGTAGCGCTGTGCGAAGTTCAGCGTCCACTCTGGCCAGGTCTTGTGGCCCGGGGGTTTTCAGACGGTGTAACCCCCTTCTGGTACTGAGACCCTCTGGTATTGGCGGAACGAGGAGAACTACGTCCTCAACCGGTGAATGCGGCGGCCCTTCGACCACCTCATTCACCGGTCCAGGAGCAGTCCTCACGTAGCCCCTACCACGAAGATGGGATACATAGTCACGCAGATTTTGTGGCGTGAAGGCGCTATGCTATTATTATTATTATTATTATTATTTTTTTTTTTGCGGTTTCCCGATACCGGACAGGACTTCCGTGGCCTCCGACACCACACGGAAATCGCGCCGGCGATTAAAATCACAGCCACTCCCCACACCTGTGGGGTCAGTGACTGTAAACACCCGAATCGTGTGCCCTAAGTAGACGAAGGGACCCCAGGACAACTGCTTTCTGCATTTGGCCTGCTAGCCATTCAGCAGATTTCTGACTGGCCGGTATGGTCTTCAATTGCGAGAGCAGCGTGGGCTTCATACCTCCGAGTACACCGATTATGAGGACGACCATCTAGACTGAGTAGTCTGGGTACAGCACTAGGAGCTCGTACCGGAGATCACGATATTTAGTCCGTTTTTCCTCCTCTTTCAAGGTGATGTTTGTTTCAGCGGGTGCCGAAAACTCGATGACGTACATCGCCTTGGTTTGGTGGTCGAGGAGTACTATGTCAGGCTTGTTGGCTTGAATTAGCCTGACGGTCGGGAACGAGTAGTTCCAGTATATCCTGCACCTCTCGTTCTCGACAACGGACTCAATATCTCCGGGGACGTAAGGCAGCACTGGTGTTTGGTCTACCCCGTACGAGTGCCGTAGATAGTAATAGAGCACTCGTAATGCCGCGTTATGGCGGTGGATGTAGGCCGAAATCGCGTATACTTGGCATGCAGACAATAAATGCATGAGCGATTCCGGCGCCTGACGGCAGGTCCTGCAGCTGACATCAGGAACACCTACACCCATCACACGGCTTCGGTAGACCAAGGTATTAATAACACCATCTTGGCAGGCCATAATGAATCCCTCGGTCTCCGACTTAAGCCCAGCTGACTTCAAAAAGGCAAATGTCAGCTTAGTCGATAAACCCAGTCTTTCTATGTTCTTATAGAAAACGCCGTGCAGGGATTTATCGACATGCTGCCTAAGCAAATTTGCCTGATCGGCAGTTTTAATCTGGGCTTTCAGACGATTTGGCGGAAGCTCAGTGACTGACTCTGGGTCGGCACCTCGCCGGCCTCCTCGCCTGATGTCGAATATGAGACCAAGTTCATCTGCGGCTCTTTTTGCTGCCTTGAATAATCCTGCTCCCACATCTGCATTTTCGTGATCCTTCACTAGATGCAGGAGCGGGTCAGAGCTCCTAAGGATATTGCATGCCATACTCAGTACTACCCGGCCATGCATACACTCCAGGCCCAAAAGTCCTCGGTCCCCCCGTTGACGTGGGAGGTATACTCGAGGAACGGACGATTTAGGATGAATGCTACGGTGAATATTCATCATCTTGCGGGTATCTCTATCTAACTGGCGCAGCTCATCTACCGTCCACTTCACAACTCCAAAGGAGTAGAGAAGAACAGGAACGGCAAGCATATTCGTAGCAGACATCTTGTTCTTCCCCGAAAGCTCGGAAGACCAAATCTTTCGAAATAGGTGTCTGTACTTGCCGCGGAGACCCTTTTATCTGTTTCACATCTTGGATGTGATGCTGTTGCACACCCAGATATGTATAGGTCTCTCCGGCATCCAGATGTCGTAGAATGCTTCCATCTGCTAGCTGCGCCTCTTCAGAGAATTCCCCGCACCGCCCTCTCTTGAGGTGGACGACTGCGCATTTATCCAACCCAAACTCCATACCAATGGCCCCCGTGTACTTGTTAAAGAACGCTATAACCCCGATATTATACTTTTCGACGTTGTAACAAAATCCGACTTAGGAAATACTTCGTAAGAAAAGCGTGCTTCACGTAAAAACGCCGTGGAGGAGGTTTTTAATTCTTGGAAATATATTTTTGCTCTTCGGAGCGTTTTTTATGCCAAATTTTCGCTAACTCTTCGAGGAGCGTTAATTTGGTAAGTGTAGTAAATGTCGCTGCACAGGGACGTAATGTCGCCCCGACCACCCAATTTTAGAAAGTATACTAAAATTGGACTGGAACTTCAAAATTTCCAAGATTAAAAACCCTTTTACGAATCCACGTTGTCAAGCACTGCAACTCTTACGAGGTATTGAATATGAGGACAAGTTAGTCCAACGACTATTCAAAGTATATCGGAAGTTATAGCGAAAATAGCCCTTAGCGACATGGGACCCCCATCATTTCCTAGCAGTCGGATTTGACGGGGAAATGATGTGTTTTGACGGGGTTTGCCCTAAACCGGTTCCTCAGTGATTCGGAGTCAAAAAAGTATCTATACCATGTGCATGGGATCTGCCTTGCCTGAACGTAAAATTTGTTATTGCATAATACAAACGAAGTAGATACGCTTCAAGCAATTTTAAGCTCCGAGGAGCGACCAAAATTTATGTGAATTAATAAATACGTTTATAAGACAGGCAAGCATAAGCCCACCAAAATTTCAGTTACATGAAACTTTCCTTGAATCTTTTTGTGCATCGTTAGCTTTTCAAACTGCATATTGGATGGTAGTTGGTACCGTATGAATCGTCCCGTTCCTCACCATGTGTTGTATACGGGTCAGACCATTGTTTGTTAACATTTTCTCTGAAGAAGTTGTTGTAAAAACATAAATTTTTAAAAGATTTAATATATATATTTTGAACTTTATATTGTCTTTTACTTGTGTTTTCTAACAAAATTCCCTTTCAGATTTAATTTTAAGAGAGTGTAAAACAGACAGTGTTAGATTTATAGTGTTACGACGTCTTCCAATTGATACCATCAGAGCCGCAGTTAAGCATAAACGACAGTAAGTATGATTTATCCATTAATCTCCGTCTGAAACAGTCACTTTGAACCCTAAAAATTTTGTGAACGTAATATTTTTATTTAGAATTAAGAAAAGGTTGAGGAAAAAGAAAATTAATTTTTTCTTTTTCCTATTTTTTTAAATTTTTCTAAGTTTTTTGAGCAGAAAATACGTCCTTCAGACTTCCATCAAAGCATGGATCGTTCACATACTCTTCGACCACCCTAAGAGCGTTTTGAAGTTCGCGCTCTCCGGAGGCATACAGTTTGAGGTCATCCATATAGAACAGATGGGTGACCTTATGCCTCCGGCTGCTGGGTGGCCCACAATGGTATCCGGAAGTTTGGCGGAGCTCAACAGATAACGGCAACAGTGAGATGCAGAAGAGGAGAGGACTCAGAGAATCTCCCTGGAAAACTCCTCTCCTAAAAGCCACCAGATCTGTCGTAACCCGCTGCGCACATGATGTTATTGTGAAGCGGGTCCTCCAGAGTGGCAGCAGTTGTTCTATGCATCTCACTAGTGGTGCTGCTACCGCAAGACATTGGAGCAAGTGTAAAAGTAGCTCGTGAGATGTTGTGTCAAATGCCTTGCGGTAGTCTATCCAGGCCATCGGCAGATTTCGTTTGCGTTGCACAGAATCCTGTGTGACACAACGATCTATCAGAAGACTGTCCTTACAACCTGCCATGCCCTTCTTGGCACCACGTTGCTCGTAAATCTGCTGAAAGACCGGATCAACCTGCCGTAGTGTCATAGCATACAAAATACGTGTAAATATCTTGTAGCAGGAGTTCAGACAAGTGATTGGTCTATAATTCCTTGGGTCGGACAGATCCCCTTTTTTGGGGATAAGCACAGTACGTCCCTCGACAAACCAGTCCGGAATTTGCTGCCCCTCGTTCAACCATGAGTTGAAAACTCGGGCCAGATGGCGGTGAGTGGAAGGAAATTTCTTCCACCACCAGTTGTTTATGCCGTCTGGACCCGGAGCAGCGAAGTTCTTGGTGCCAACAAGTGCTTGCTGGACTTCCTCCGTACTGATTGCCGGACACACTTCCTCTGGCTCTCCTAAAGTTCTGTGGCACAGAGCCCGAAAGTGTGCGATTGCTGGAGTGTTGCTATTGAACGAACGCGTCGTTTCGTAAATTCCCTTCCAGAAAACTTCAACATCTGCTACAGTCGGCGGATTGTTGACAACACGCGGTGGCTCTTGAAATAGGCGGGAGACTCGTATGGAACAGTGTATTTTGCTCCATAATCCTCAATCGCTTTCTTAGAGTCTTCTTAATTGCCATAAGTGCTCGAATCCGATCTGAACAGTGATGCTTGATTGTAAGCAACACTGTTAGATTTAGAGTGTGGTGTTGGCGTCTTACTCCGGCTGCTATGCGCCGGACTTTCGGCGTAAATGCCTTACTAGTTGTTATATATTCCACCACACTCTGGATTCGAGAGGCGTGCTGTCTGGCCGACTGTATTTTGCCTTCGATTTTTTGTACGCGCCGCTTAGCTTTCTCGATTCCGCTCGAGGCAGTAGACTCCCTCGTGCGGAGAACGAGTTGGCTGGCGGCGTTGTACACGGCAGTGTTGATCTGCCAGATGTCGGCATCTTCCAGAAGTTCCTCTTCGATGACCGCATCCATTCGTGCCAGGTCTTGTGGATTTAGGGTAGCCCTGGTGTTAAGGCTAACCCTCGTCCTTAAGTCAACATCGGTGTACTTGTGAACGATCCATGCTTTAATGGATGTCTGAAGGACGTATTTTCTGCTCGAAAAACTTAGAAAAATTAAAAAAAATAGGAACAAGAAAAAATTAATTTTTTTTTTCCTCAACCTTTTCTTAATTCTAAATAATAAATATTACGTTCACAAAAATTTTTAGGGTTCAACACGACTGTTTCAAACGGAGAATAATATAATAAATCATACTTACTGTCGTTTATGCTTAACTGCTGCTCTGATGGTATCAATTGGACGACGTCGTAACACTATAAATCTAACACTGTCTGTATCACACTCTCTTAAAATTAAACCTGAAAAGGAATTTTGTTAGAAAACACAACTAAAAGATAATATAAAGTTCAAAATGTATATATTAAATCTTTTAAAAAATTTATGTTTTTACAACAACTTCTTTCAAGAGAAAATGTTAACAAACAATGGTCTGACCCGTGTACAACACATGGTGAGGAACGGGACGATTCATACGGTACCAACTACCCTCCAATATGCAGTTTGATAAGCTAACGATGCACAAAAAGATTCAAGAAAAGTTTCATGTAACTGAAATTTTGGTGGGCTTTTGCTTGCCAGTCTTATAAACGTATTATTTAATTCTCATAAATTTTGGTCGCTCCTCGGAGCTTAAAATTGCTTGAAGCGTCTCTACTTCGTTTGTATTAATCAATAACAAATTTTACGTTCAGGCAAGGCAGATCCCATGCACGTGTGAGTACATGGTATAGATACTTTTTTGACTCCGAATCACTGAGGAACCGGTTTAGGGCAAACCCCGTCAAAACACATCATTTCCCCGTCAAAGTCGACTGCAAGGAAATGATGGGGGTCCCATGTCGCTAAGGGCTATTTTCGCTATAACTTCCGATATACTTTGAATAGTTGTTGGACTAACATCCTCATATTCAATACCTCGTAAGAGTTGCAGTGCTTGACAACGTGGATTCGTAAAAGGGTTTTTAATCTTGGAAATTTTGAAGTTAAGTCCAATTTTAGTATACTTTCTAAAATTGGGTGGTCGGGGCGACATTACGTCCCTGTGCAGCGACATTTACTACACTCTAAATTAACGCTCCTTGAAGAGTTAGCGAAAATTTGGCATAAAAAATGCTCCGAAGAGCAAAAATATGTTTCCAAGAATTAAAAACCTCTTCCACGGCGTTTTTACGTGAAGCACGCTTTTCTTACGAAATATTTCCTAAGTCGGATTTTGTTACAACGTCGAAAAGTACATCGGGGTTATAGCGTTCTTTAACACTCCCCTCCTTTTCGTGAATCTTTTTGTGCAACGTTTGGTAAATTGGTTTTTGAAAAGAAAATGGATCATTGGATGTAGTCTCCCATGTGTTGTATTCGGTTATATTTCAGACCGGCCTATCTGAACATAACGTATTTTTCAAATCTAAAATTGAACATATATCGATGCATAGCATTCGATTGAATATTGAACATTGGCTTTCAAAATGGCATAAAAAAAAGAAAAAAATCGAAAATCCTCAGATTTTCGATGACACAACACAAACACTTTCGACGCACTTATCTTTCTTAGTGTTCTTCCACTAATGCGGGCTTGCGTCTGCTCCTCCTCGTGTCTATGCCTCGTCGATCACCTTCGGTGTCGAACTGCCTTCTGGAACAGCTTAGGTGGTCCTCGGACTGCTTGGCTCCAGCTATACAATGGCTCTGCTCAGTTATATGAAACAATATAAAATAAAGTTTTAGTAAAATGTATTGTTCATATCCCGTCTGGGGATCTGCGACCGATAACACATCGTCGTCTTTGAGAATAGGAACACTGAATTTTGTAGACTTATATTGATTGAAATGTTTCCGTGTAGTTAAAATTCTCTTCTTGGGAGAAATCTGTGACCGATATCACATCGTCGTCTTTGAGAATAGGAACACTAAATTTTGTAGACTCATGCTGATTGAAATTGTTTTTATTAAAATCTCTTCTTAGGAGAAATCTGCGACAGAATCTGCATCCGTCGGATCGTTGCATCTGCCCCTCCAGCAGACGTGGCGGCATCTCGCCCTTGAGTTGCTAGACTCATCCGAATCGCGCTCTTGCGTCAGAGTCGTCGTCTTTCCATGCCGTGCCAATGGAACATTTGTTTAGACCCTTTGGGTCGGACTCTGCTTACAGATGAATGTTTAATAACATTTGAGGACTTAGAAAAAATTATAAAAAAAAAAATACCAACTCTGCCGGACACGGTCAGAGTTGCTGCAGTGAATTTGGAAGATTTGTATGGTCGATACAATATCCTCAATGAAAACGACTTGAAAAAAAATGCATAAAAAATACCAACTCTTGCCAGACGCGACAAGAAGTTGGTATGGAAATTTTGATATAAAATAAACCTAGCACTAAGTTAAAACTTAGCCTAGGTTGAAAAATATTATAAAAATATTATGGAATCTCCAGAACTTGATTCTGAATCCGAAGAGGAAGCATCTCGTGGCGGTGCATGGATTTGTACAACCGTTTGCTCCGGCGCTGGAGGTTCTGTGGAATCGTCTGAGAACGGGGAATCATTTCCATCGAGTGATGTTCCGCCTGGACTAGCATTTTCTCCGTCGGAAGATTCGATTTCCAAGTTGTGCTCCTCTGGCGGGGCTGGTCTCAAATCATTTACATGTACTCTTGTCGTTACATTTCCCTTTTGCACGAGATATACTTCGTCTGAAAACTTCTTCAAGATTCTGGTTGGGCCTGACCAAGACGGCGTGAAGGTATGTACCTTCCTTTTTCTTTTACTCATGACTCTGTCTCCTACTTTGAATACGACTGGAGTGACGGCCTCTTTTGGCGCGTACTCCTGTTTGTAATTTTGTTGAGCCTGACGGGCTTCCTTGACTCGCTCGTATCGTGGGAGCGTTTGTTGCTTGGCTCTTTCTTGCCTCCAGGCATACAAATCCCATTCACCCCTTTCGGCTGGGTCATATCCTAACACGATCATGCTAGGTGTTTGATTTGTAGCGGCGTTCCTACGATTTCTTAAGATGTAAGTCATCTGATGCACGTAGCGATCCCAAGTGTCGTTTGGCTTTTTGAATAAAAGGGTGTTTAAAATTTTCTTACACTCCTGAACCCGTCGTTCCACGGGGTTGGACTGTTGGTGATATGCCGGGATTAAGTATCGTTCGATACCGTTTCTTTCACAAAA
The DNA here is from genome assembly GCA_963675555.1 of Leptura quadrifasciata. Taxonomy (NCBI): domain Eukaryota; kingdom Metazoa; phylum Arthropoda; class Insecta; order Coleoptera; family Cerambycidae; genus Leptura; species Leptura quadrifasciata. Next base: position 53,253,110 of record OY776680.1, read on the forward strand.
CGTGATGTACCATTCGGAATTGAAATGACCACCATTGTCTGAAATTATGACTCGAGGGACTCCGAATCTCGCTACTATCTCTTCATCAATAAATTTGGCTATCGTTCTGCCATCGACCTGAATGTATGCCTTTGCCTCTATCCATTTACTGAATACGTTCTCGACGATAATCATGTATCTATTTTCGGCGTCTTTAGTCCTCTGCAGCGGGCCAATTACGTCGACGCTCAAGGTTTCAAATGCATTTTGTGGTGCATGACTTCTAAGTGGAGCATTGGGTTGGGCTTGTCTTGTCTTTACAGACTGGCATATCAGACAGTCGTTTATATATCTGCCTACGATCCTGGCCATATTATTAAAATAGTAGCGTTTTGCTATTTTTCTAAGGGTCTCGTCTCTTCCTGGATGACATGCTTCATCTCGGTCATGATAATGGTAAATCAATTCCTTAATTTTCCTCTTTGGAACTATCAATTTAAAATTTTGATCGCAATCTTTCAAAAGTACATCGTCTTGGACGTGAAAATTTTTCATAAAAATAAGATCCGCATCGGAACGTTGTTCCTGTTGAAATAGATCATTCCAACGGCGGATCTTGTCTTGAATATCTCTTGAACTCAATTGAGCCTGTACGATATCTTCGTATATTTCTGAATGGGTTAAAACAGAAATACGTTCTGGACACTTGTAATTTGGTAGGAACATTCTTTCCTCTTCATCGTCTGTCTCGACATATTTATTTTGTGGGTTACGACTTAGAAAATCTGCTAATAAATTCTCCTTTCCTGGACAGTGTTCAATTTTGAATGCATATTCTTGCAATAGTAATGACCATCGTGTAAATTTAGTTTTGTCGTCCTTATGCTTGTTCAACCAAAGTAACGCCCTGTTGTCCGTCTTCACCAAGAACGGTTTGTCTGCTAAGTACATCTTGTACTTTTTAATATAGTTTACCACCGCCAAGCATTCTGGCTCGTAAATGTGGTAACGTCTCTCTGCTGGAGATAACGTGTTGCTTGCATACGAAATGATATATTTTTCGCCGTTGTCGCCTAATTGATATAATACGGCCGAAAGGCCTTGTAGGGATGCATCTGTTTGCAAAATGAACTGACGTGAAAAATCCGGCCGATGGAGTTCCAGCGGTCCGGATAATAATTCTTTTAATTTTCTAGACGCTTCATCGCATACATGGTTCCAGTGAAAACGATTTTCCTTCGAAAGAAGTTTCGTTAGTGGCTTCGTGATCATCGCCACATTTGGTAGATATTCTCTTACCCAGTTGCAAAGTCCTAGGAAACTTTGTAGCTGCTTTTTGGTGGCTGGAACGGGATAATTTTGAATTTGTAAGACATGTTTTTCTAATGGTCGGGAAGTATCAGTTCTAATTGTGTGGCCTAAATATTGGATTTCATTCGTCGCTATTACACACTTTTCCGGTGGCACTTTTAGATTGTGCAGACGTAGTCTTTCAAAGACTAATCTCAAGTGGGACATATGCTCCTTCACGTTTACGCTGTAAACGATTATATCATCTAAATACACTTTACAGAAATGGTGCAGGTAACCCGTCAAAACGTCCTTTGCCATGAATTTCTGAAAGGTACAGGGAGCTGTCTTGAGGCCGAAAGGCATGACATTAAATCTGTAAGCTGCCCCATCAGGAGTGGTAAAAGTCGAGAAATCTTTTGATGCTTCATCGAGCGGTATTTGCCAATATCCACTCTTTAAATCCAACACAGTAAAAATCTTCGAATTTCCTAAATCTTTAATACTTTCGTGTATTTTTGGTAAGACGGAAGCCTCGTCTTCAGTCATTTCGTTCAAGTAGCGATAGTCGATGCAAAAACGTGGTTTCTTGTCTGAACGTTTTATTATCACGGGTGGTGAACTATATTGGGCAGTGCTAGGTTCAATGACGCCAGCTTTCAACATCTCTTCGATTTGGTCATACATAATTTTTTTCGTACTCGGAGACATCGGATATGGTCTGATATTAAATGGTTTTGTATCTTTTACGATAATTTTGTGTTTAACAGTCACTGTGGTTGCTTGAGTCGGTTCCGCAGTGAACAGATCGACAAATTCTTCGAACAGCGGCCGTAGAAATTTGTCTTTAATAACAAGCTCCTCAGGAAGCTCTGCCTGCTGTCTCTCCCTCTGAGAAGCTTGATTCCAGAAGACGGTAATACGCTCTTCCGTGCCGGCATATAGGCATTTTCGGCCATAATCATATGCGACATTATTTATGTATAAGAATGGTGATCCTAATATTATTGTTTCGTTCAAATTTTCGATTACTTGAAAATCAATTTCAAAAGAAGTGCCTGAAATTATTACTTTTAATTTTGTCGTTCCAAGAGAGTCCACCATTCGATCTCCGCACGCCATAGCAAATGATCGACGTGTCGTGAGATTTTTAAAATTATCCAACATCCTCGGATGGATAACGTTTCGTGTCGAGTCTGAATCAATCAGTGCGTCGACCGCATGTTCATTAATTTGAACTTTTATACGAGGCAAAGGGAACGCTTCGCTCATATAATTTATTGCTTCCTTTGTCTTGTGCAGAGGAGCGTCGTAGTGGTCATGAGTATCGGAAAAATTTATTGGACATTGCTGCCGCCTTGGTTCGGCCGTTGTGCCGGGGATCTTGCAGATTGACCCTGGCCTGGGTCTCTGGCCCCTTGAAAGTTTCCCGGTCTCCTGTTGAGATGAGGGTTATTCGGACACTGACTATGGAAGTGCCACTGCACTGTGTCTGTGCAGTATCGGCACGGGGTAGCCGGTCGGTCGGGTACTCGGAATTTCCCCGATCCGCCATTAAAATTGTTTTGCCTGCGGTCAGGATTCACTGATCCGCTTGAAGAATTAGGCATAAAAAAAGGACGACCAGGTGCTCTACCTGGACCGTCCTGTCGAGAAACATCCTCTCGGAAATGCACCCTCGGTGCTGTCGGAGTTGGGCTTCCATTGCTCCTGTTACTAGAATTTTGTTGACTAAAACTTCCCGGCTCTTGATAGTAAGACGCGCGGGACAGACGTTGGTCGATTAGCTGGATTAGCGACGTCTGTTCGTCAGCTGAATCCCGCTCGACGTTAGTAGCCGCTGCTATTAACATCTCTGTGGATGATATTAGGCTGCTTCTCAAGCGTGACCTAATTTCTGGACGCAATTGGTCCATGATGACCCGAGCTCTGATGGCTTCGGGTTTGAAGGGATCAATACGATCGAAAAGGCAGGTTTTCTTTGTGATAAACACTGCCGTGTCGTCTAAAAACGTTTGTCTGGTGGCATACAGTTGAGCAATAGCTCGTGACTGTATGTCGGGAGAATTAAATCTCGTAAGGAATCTTTCCTTGAATAAGGTATACGAAGTTGTCAACGTCCTAAACTGTTCGGACCATCGTTGAGCTTCGCCCTTGAGTTGGCCGGTTACGTTATGGAGGCGATCATATTCGTGGCTTATGCGAGCTCTGTCGAAATATTCTTCCATAATTTTTAGAAAAGCTTCTGGATCTTCATGATCAAGCCCATGGAACGTCACGTTCGGACATCTTTGTCTCTCATGGGGCGTACAGGTCGACACGTTCTGTATCGCCTGCACGAAGCCCTCTGCCATTTTCAGAAACATACTTTCCATCGAATTAGCAGTTTGTGGCTGTGAAGCAGATAAATTTGGATTATTTCCCTCTGGAAACAGTCGTTGTGGTTCTATCCCTCTAGAACCGTCGTCGACGAGCGGCGCGGTAACTCGCTCGTAAAATTTCTTGGGGTCGACCCCTCGGAGTTTTCCGCCATGAATGAGAAAGGATTAGTTGGGTTTGGGGGCGGCATGGTCCCTGTTCGGGCGCCATGTGAACGATCCATGATGTCTGAAGGACGTATTTTCTGCTCGAAAAACTTAGAAAAATTAAAAAAAATAGGAAAAAGAAAAAATTAATTTTCTTTTTCCTCAACTTTTTCTTAATTCTAAATAATAAATATTACTTACGTTCACAAAATTTTTAGGGTTCAACACGACTGTTTCAAACGGAGAATAATATAATAAATCATACTTACTGTCGTTTATGCTTAACTGCTGCTCTGATGGTATCAATTGGACGACGTCACTATATATCGAACACTACGAACACTATAAATCTAACACTGTCTGTATCACACTCTCTTAAAATTAAACCTGAAAAGGAATTTTGTTAGAAAACACAACTAAAAGACAATATAAATTTCAAAATGTATATATTAAATCTTTAAAAAATTTATGTTTTTACAACAACTTCTTTCAAGAGAAAATGTTAACAAACAATGGTCTGACCCGTGTACAACACATGGTGAGGAACGGGACGATTCATACGGTACCAACTACCATCCAATATGCAGTTTGATAAGCTAACGATGCACAAAAAGATTCAAGAAAAGTTTCATGTAACTGAAATTTTGGTGGGGTTATGCTTGCCTGTCTTATAAACGTATTTATTAATTCACATAAATTTTGGTCGCTCCTCGGAGCTTAAAATTGCTTGAAGCGTCTCTACTTCGTTTGTATTATGCAATAACAACTTTTTACGTTCAGGCAAGGCAGATCCCATGCACGTGTGAGTACATGGTATAGATACTTTTTTGACTCCGAATCACTGAGGAACCGGTTTAGGGCAAACCCCGTCAAAACACATCATTTCCCCGTCAAATCCGACTGCTAGGAAATGATGGGGGTCTCATGTCGCTAAGGGCTATTTTCGCTATAACTTCCGATATACTCTGAATAGTCGTTGGACTAACTTGTCCTCATATTCAATACCTCGTAAGAGTTGCAGTGCTTGACAACGTGGATTCGTAAAAGGGTTTTTAATCTTGGAAATTTTGAAGTTCAAGTCCAATTTTAGTATACTTTCTAAAATTGGGTGGTCGGGGCGACATTACGTCCCTGTGCAGCGACATTTACTACACTTTCCAAATTAACGCTCCTTGAAGAGTTAGCGAAAATTTGGCATAAAAAATGCTCCGAAGAGCAAAAATATGTTTCCAAGAATTAAAAACCTCTTCCACGGCGTTTTTACGTGAAGCACGCTTTTCTTACGAAGTATTTCCTAAGTCGGATTTTGTTACAACGTCGAAAAGTATGTCGGGGTTATAGCGTTCTTTAACATGAACACCAACCCTATTCTTTCGGCTTTTATGTAAAATGTAATTTCGATGATAAGTACTCAAAATTTGTAACATACAGAGGACCTGATGCCGCTGAAGTGTTCATTAAAAGGTTGGATGAAACGGCTCTAAACCTGTATGAGAATCATTTAAAGCACGTGAAAAAGATGCTCCCTCTTTCAGCCCAAGAAGAAGTCGAATATGAAAACGCGGTATGCTGCCTTATTTGCACAAAACCCTTCAAGCCTGAGGACAAAAAAGTGCATGATCACTGTCATTTAACAGGCCGCTTCCGCGCGGCTGTACACTCTATTTGTAATTTAAACCATAAAGTGCCGAAATTTATACTGTGTTCTTCCACAATTTGACAAACTATGATAGTCATTTATTCATTAAGAAGTTAGCATCCCAAAAAGAACAAGTTTCCATAATAACCCAAACCAAGGAGAAATACATTTCGTTCTCAAAGTCAATCATTGTAGAGAAATCTGTGAGTCCCAATATACCGCACACATACCTGAGGTTGAAATTTGTGGACTCTTTTCGATTTTTATCAAAGTCCCTCGATAAATTGAGTCAGAGTTTAGTATCCGATCAATGTGTTGAAACTAGAAAGTATTTTCAAAACGATGTGGAATTCGATTTAATAAGACAGAAGGGGGTTTTTCCTTACAATTATATGGGCTCTTTTGAAAAATTAAAAGAAACCCAGTTACCGTCCAAAGATCTATTTTGCAACTACCTAACCAACGAATCTCTATCTGATAAGGATTATGAACGAGCCAATAAAGTGTGGAGTGTCTTTAAATGCAATACATTGGGAGAATACGCAGATATCTACCTGAAATCAGATATATTTTTATTAGCAGATGTGTTTGAAAATTTTAGAAAGGTATGTTTGAAGCACTACAAGTTAGATCCTGCTCCTTATTTAACAGCACCTTCTTTGAGCTGGGATGCCATGTTGCGATATACACAGAGCGAACTGGTACTTCTGACTGATGTGGATACTGTGCACTTCTTTAGAAAAGGTATTCCTGGCGGTGTATCGCAATGTTCAAAGAGAAAGTCTATAGCGAACAACAAATATCTATCAAACTATGACTCCACCAAAGAATAGTCGTACATCGTCTATCTTGATGCTACAAATCTGTACGGAGCAGCTATGAAAGAAATGCTACCAACTAGTGACTTCAGATGGCTTGAGAAAGAGGAAATCAAAAAATTTGATTGTTCCCTAATTGGAAAAGATTCACCCAAAGGACACGTTTCAGAAGTCGACTTGGAATATGCTCTACACTTGCACGATGGCCATAACGAACTGCCGTTTTGTCCAGAGAGTATGATTCCTCCCAAAAGTAAAGCTCCAAAATTAATTCCAAACTTACGAGATAAACATAAATATATCATTCACTACAAAAATCTGAAACAATGTTTGAAATATGGCTTGATATTAAAGAAAGTGCATAGGATAATAGAATTCTCTCAGTCCGCCTGGCTTGGATCATATATTGACTTAAATACAACAATTCGTAATTCCGCTCGAAACGAGTTTGAAAAGGACCTATTTAAGCTCATGGTGAATTCAATTTTCGGCAAAACGATGGAAAACGTCGATAAAAGGCAAAATATTAAACTCTGTTCGTGCTGGGAAAACAGAAAAGGTACTTTGGGCGCCAGAGCGTTAATAGCCAAGCCGCATTTTAAGACTTGCTCAGTATTTGATGAAAATCTAGTGGCAGTGCAATTGGAAAAATTAAAAGTTGTTTACGATAAACCACTTTATGCAAGTTTTTCAATTTTAGATATTTCCTAAACCATAATCTACGAATTTTTATATGGTTACATTAAACTCATGTATGGAGATGACGCGACAGTTTTATACACAGACACTGATAGTTTAATTTTAGAAATATTGACAGAAAACGTTTATGATGATATCAAGAAAAGCATTCACTTCTTCGACACTTCAAATTGGTGCAGACAACAATCATAACATGCCTAAAACTATATCTGTAGTAGGGAAAATGAAAGATGGGTATGCTGGAAGACCAATAGAATGCTTTTATTGAACTGGTGCGAAAGCCTACTGTGTTAAAGCTGACGACATTACGAAAAAGGCAAAAGGTGTTTCCAAAAGTGTAGTAAAACATCAAATTAATTTTTCTGATTATGTTCAAGTTGTTGAGAACGGCGGATTAATATTCTGTAAAATCTCCATATTTAAATCTGATTTACATACCATTCACACTGAACTCAAAAATAAAGTAGCCCTATCGTCTGCCGATGACAAGAGGTGTGTTATACCCGATCATGTATATACTTTGGCTTGGAGGCATCATCGACTTGATGAAGATAATAGTGAAAAGAGGTTTTACTAAAATACGCTAGACGTTTGAACATGGAGGAGCCTGAAGCGAGATGGGATAGTGTTGATTTGGATGAGTCTGAATCAGAACGCGATAATTTTGATTTGTAATATATATTCATTCATTAACTGTTTAGACATAAAAATAGAATTTGAGATACGAAAGACAAAGTTCCCTGAACTTATACTTCACGATGCCTACTTGACCTATAATGCATTGGATGGATCAGTTCAAGGTGGATTTTTTGGTGCAAGATAAAATAAAAAGACAATTAGTTAGTAATGTAGTAGAATAGGTAATAAATAGTATGAAAATAGTAATGTGACAGAATAGGTAATAAATAATATAAGAAAATGTAAATCATGTGTTTCAATTCTAAAAAATAAAAAATAAAATAAACAGCTACACGTTCTTCTCGCTTGTGATGTCAAGATGTTAAGTACACAAAAGCCATAAAGAGGGTACGCTGCAGGTACTGAAACAACAATATAAATGTTTCCTTTCACAAATTCACTGATAAAAATCTCGGTGGATAAGACAGGCAGGTCGTAAATGTACATCTCATAAATCAGCATAGGATAAGGCAGATGTCCCTAAAGATAAGACAGGTAAAATAATTGTTGATCGACATAAAGATAAGACAGATAGGTCGTAATTGTTTATCAGCATAAGGATAAGGCAGGTAAATAAAGTGGTAGGTATATAATCAAGAATGAATGTTTGTTATCTCATCGTAAAAAAATACAAAGTGCAATAGGACAATACAACATAGTAGAGAATTATTCAACTGTCTGCATACGAACGGCTAGATGGATGGATGGACCATAATTACTTTAATCACCATTATTTTTACTGCAATTACCTTTATTTTTACCTAAATTACCTGTAATTGTCCTCTAATTACCACACCACTTTAATTACCCATCATTCCACTAATTGCCACCCACCACTATAATTACATCACACCACTTTAATTACCCTTCACCACCACAATTACATCACACCAATCTAATTACCTCCCACTACTACAATTACATCACACCATTCTAATTACATCACACCACTCTAATTACCTTCCACCACCTTAATTGCCCCCCACCACAATAATTACCCATCATCCAACTACTCTAATTACCCATCATTCCACTAATTGCCCCCCACCACTACAATTACATCATGCCACTCTAGTTACCCCCACCACTACAATTACATCACACCACTCTAATTATCTCCCACCACAATAATTACCCCACCACCACCTCTCATAGGCCCTGCCCTACACATCCCATCCCCTAAGCCCCGCCCCTTTATTACCTCCCACCACTCTAATTACAACCTATCACTCTAATTAACCCCCACCACACTAATTGCCCCCCACCACCATAATTACCCCCACCACACTAATTGCCCCCCACCCCTAAACTGAACACTGCTCCTCCGCTCCGAACCTCTGTCATTTCTTATCTACTAACATTTTAGGCATTTAGGCAAACATATGACTGATGGTGAGCGCACTTGCCTCTCACCCAAATGTTCCGGGTTCGATCCCCGGTCTTGGCAGTGGAAAATACTGTGAGAGGGATTTTTCCACTATACACGGATATGGGGCGTGTGTCCCTTATTGTCTCTAAATGTGTAGCCCTCTCCCACACAAGGCTCTTCTAGAGCTTTCCGGGATAAAGGGGGGTCGCCTTTACCTGTGGTGTATTTATTTATTTATTAAACGGCCTCATTTTTATCTGTTTTATTGATCAGAAAGCATTGGATAGGGAGCTTTTCACACATGTTGAGAAGACTCCATGTCAGACTCGCCATTTAGAGTACATCGCCTAAATTCACCAATGATATACGTCACATTAGTGGTATAGAAAATATCACGCGGATACATTATCACGCATAAATTATCTTTCTGTCATCTAATTCGATTCTACTTTTATCCCTACCTTTAAATAAATGTGTGTAAATTCAGATCAAACGATTACAACTTTCATTTTTAATTACAAATTAATCCGACTCAAATAGTAAAGCCAACTTAACAATTACTAGTCCAACTGATAAAATTTGGTGCTATCTAACTCTAAATGTCGACCTTACTTAGCCGAAGTTTTTATGACGTGCAATACATATTTGACATGTTTCATAATTAAACACATCCAGGCATTCGCGCCACTAGAAAACTTGTAACTGGTAACTATTTCCGGCCCAAACTGAATTCAGACTGCACCTTATATGGGCCAAAACCTATATAGGCACAGCAAAACTCCCATTTTCTTGTTTCGAAGATATTCACAATAGACCTCGTTGGACCCTTACTACCTTCCAACGGGTGACGCTACATCCTCGCTGTGGTTGAACGATTCACACGCTGGACAGAAGCGTATCCATTACCAGACATTTCTGCTGAAACCGTTATTAAAACGACATTTCAAAACATAGTATTATTATTGAATTTTAATTTTTGTAGATGTACGATAGATTTAATAAAACTACTTATTGTCTATTTTATCTGTTATTTTTATAGTTCAACAACTGTGAGTGAGGTTTGAGGTTTGAGGTGAGACTTTGAACTAGAATTTAACGCTGGGCTTATCTGCCATACTCGTACAATGGCCCTCTGGTAAATAGAACAAGAGGGAACAACATTGCATCATACTGTTCTGACGTTACGCTTAATGAGTCTAATGCCTTAACTGTGTTTCCAGTTTATCATATAGTGGAGATAAAATCATCTTACTATTGAGATTCTGTGAGGCTAACTTTACTCTCTTAACAAATCGAACCTTCAAACTCTCGATAACCTTAGAGTAATTTTCATTTGTGGCTAGAACGCTCTCAACCAAGACGTGCGCCCTCGATCCCTCGGACTGTGGCTTGTAGCATGTACTGAAATTTATCTTCCTCTACAATATCTCTGTTAAAGTCCATATAAACTGCGGTCAAAAAGGAAGCCCTTCTTTTACACCGGCATCGCCACCGAACTTCTTAAATTAGATTTTAGGCCATTTAAATTTGGTGATTTGATTTTTACTTTTGCAGGGGGAGTAATATGTAGCATATTTGCTTACGTAAGCTACTTCAGCCATCTTGGGATATAATTTTTAAGCGTCATGGTGATAGAAAAACAAGAACAGAACTAGATACTAGAACTAGATATAGATGCTGAAGAACTTGAATTTTAATTTTAATTGAGGTCCTAAATAAAATTTACAAGAAATAAATAATAATTACAATTTTAACTCCATAGCCTACTTGATTTGATTCGCGATCTGGAACCGTAATAGGTGAAGTTCACTGTAAAGATTCTCAATCATCAACGTCTTCTGTTCCAATATTCTAAAGCTAGCCTCGGTCAAATCGGGCTTCTTTACGAAAATCTTCTATTGTATTATTTAATTTAGCTTAGTAAACGCTGCTTTGCAAACCGTTCTGGTATTTCTTAATTTATTCACTAAGTCCTGTCATGGTCGCCAAATGTTAGAGCTCTTGGAATACATTAAGAGTATATTTGCAACTATTTAATAATATTTATTATTCTAATATGTATACACAATTTAGTAGATTTCCAAAAATATAAATTTTTTAACATAATTTAAATAACAACTAACTGACAAAAATTAAATCAAAACATGTCAATATTGTGTTGTCTAATTGTAAGGTACATAGTACTATTCCTAACTTAGCGAGGTTCAAAATTTCGACATAGGTACTCAAAAAGTTCAAATAATATTAACATCTTATTGTAATTTTAAGTTGATAGCTGTAAAATACACATTTTGTTCTGAAAATAAAGTCCTTATCCATTTCTCAATAAAAAAAATAGTTCAATCTGTAAAATTATTTACAACTATTGAATTGAATGATCGTGATCGATTGTAAGAGTTAAAATTTGTGTGATTTTATGTTCTTCACAAAATATACTACGTCTAACTTCGTTGCAGTTAAGCGTTAAGTTTTTATCCTCAAAAACACGTTCTAAATTTTTACATCCAGGATACACAATAATACAAAAAAAATAGTCCACACTTAGAAATGCTAAAACTCAGACTATAAACTACATCAAATGTACAGATTGTCGAAACGTTAATTGTGGAGTTCTGTTCATATCATTTTCTTCTTCTTATGAACTTTTCTATCATATATCTTATCACAAGTGTGTTTACATTATATCCACCCATAAGGTACTTACACTACTTTCACAGAACTGTTGATATTATTTGTGATATTCATTGGTAACCATGTCGCGCAATTGTTCTATAGATTTTTGCACGAGGTGGTTACCAATGTTAAAAGAAAAATGTATATTTAATTTATACAGCAAACAAGAAGTTCTGTTCCTTTATCTTTGTTATAATTTGTATTAGTTCACAAAAAATAGACTCTGACTGTTCCTGCGACATAAATCTCACAAGCGTAGGGGCAATTTTCCAATATACTGGTTAATTTTGGTATCTTGTGATCAGAATAAGATACATGGTAGAAAAACCCATAAAAAGAAGAAAAGAATAACTAACTAATTTTAAAGGTGGCGGATGGTATCTCCTAGGCATACAGTGCTTGACTGCCTTATGCCTTTTAATCTGGGGAATTCTATCAACTACAATTTTACTATGGCTAATAAATCAAGTAATTACAATCCGAATGGACGTTCATGTGGAATTACTAGGAGCTGATTTAACAGAGCACTTGGTTAAACATGGACATGTAAATATAGTTAGTGGTCTTATGTAGTTTTTTAAAATATTTTTTATACATAATTAATATGTTGTTATTTTATTTGGTCATATTTTTAGGTAGGAGTATCTAGAGCTCTGTCTGCATTTAGACCAGTGTTAGATACGTCAAGCGTGGAATGTTTGAAAGATGTGGGTTTGAATCCAGGACACGATAAGCATCTTGATATGGTAAAATTATTATCAAGAAAGAAGAAATATAAGTTGTCTAAAATTTTAAAAGATATCACTAAAAATCACAACTTAGGTATTAATATGGTAAAGAATTTGTTTCCAAAAAAAAAAATACCAAGCTCTTCTAAGAGAAGAGTAGAGATATTTAAAAACAAATTTAAATCGTCATCAACTGGCGCTGAAAGTGTCAAGATATCCCATATTGCATGGATAAACTAGTTTAAGTAATGTAGTTTAATAACTCTCTCACATAAATTTTGCTTTTTTTCAGCCTCTTTAAATATATCGTTTATTTAGGCTAAACTTGTAATAACTGCAATAAGGTAATAAAAAAATTGCTTTCTTCCTTGCATTTTATATTTATTTGAAATATTTGATCGTTTTTGATAAGCTTCAACTGTTTAAATTAGCCTTAAATCGTCGCAAATTTACCTTTGGCTGGTCTTCTGTTAAGTATCTTGGCCAACTGACCACGCCTGAGGCCTTAAGCCGAATCCATCTGAGATAGAAGCCATTAAGAACATGCCGGAACCAAGGAATGAATAACAACTCCAGTCTATCAGACTGCTTCATGGTTTCGACGATTTATAGAGGATGATAAATTCTCTGAGATATTTTGACCTCTATCACTTACAGAAAAAAATGCCAATGGAATGGAGTCATAGGCAACATAACATTTAAAAGCTTGTCTCCCTTCTAGTCTAATTTTAAGGCAGACAGATCCTAGCTTTCCATTCATTCTTCCTACAGATGCTAGTGCATATGCGCTTCAAGCATCTCTGCTCCAGGGGGGAAGACCACGACGAAAGGCGGAAGGAAAGGTAGAATTTGCTAGTCGGTTACTGACGAACTCTGAGAGAAACTACTTTACCACTCAGCGAGAATCCCTTACAGCAATATGCGCCATTAAAAAGTTTCGCAGCTAGTTAGATGAAGCATATCATCCTACAAAGTGATCATCAACCGCTCAGTGGTTACTTTCGTTAAAATTGCCCAATTGCAGATTAACTCGGTGGACATTGTCACTTCAAGAATCAGACTTAATACTAGGATATACTCTAGGGAAGGTAAATGTGGTCTCCGGTACACTCTCCAGACTTCCAAATTCTCGAAAGCGAGATGAATTTTGCGGCTGTTGAGCTTACCCGTTCGTTCTGCCTCCGAACTAAGAGAAGTGCAACTTGATGACGTAGATATTAGGAAAATTTTCGATGACCTGAAGAGACCACGGCGTCAATTCTCGAATCTCTAGTAGTCGATGTCGTACGCTACTTTCTTAAAATGTCTATCAAAATTGCGCAATTGTGATAAAATTGTATTCACGAATGTCGTATTCTACAAATTTTAGTAGAATTGATTTGATTGTCGTATGCGACGATACATAGGTAATCATTTCTTATTAATAGACGATATGGGGAAATGTGTCGAAATGAAAAAAGAATACGTTTTTAAAAATGGTGAATCCAAAGGGAAATTAACTTTCTTGATATAATTTAAAAGGAAAATGAGGAAAATGCATCAGTTCACAATAGGACCGTATAGGAAGAAGTTTATCGGGTTAAATGATAATTTGTTAAAATGTATATCGAACAAAAATTTAACAAATTACGTTATAAAAATTATTACTTTTATTGCGAATCGAATGTAGTGATATTAATTACTTCTTTCCATTTTCGTTGCGTATCTTTGAATGAAAATTTTTGAGAAAATAACTTTCCTGAAGAAAATTATTTGCCCTCCCATAAAAGGTCTATTAGCTTTTCCTTTTGCTGTAGACTACAGTAAAAGTTTTTCATGCCTATATTTACGTATTAACCTCAAAAACCTTACAGATTGAACAATAAAATTAAACGGTACCGCTGTTGCCATGTTTTGTCGTTCGACAAATTTGTAGAAGTACGACAGTAGTGTCTATGACTGCTCAAGAATAAGGATTTTTAAAATTGTGCGACAAGTATCCGTGACAATTGTCAATTCGACAATTCCAGTAGAAATTCGAGAATTGACGCCCGTTTATCATTCACCAACAGTGGCGGTTTCTCTGAGGAGGCAGAGGAGGCCGGGCCTCCCTACTTCTGATCTGCCTTTACAGTTACTTTACATATTTACATTATTATAAATATAAATATACTTTATGAAACGACAAATTTAAATTAACAGAAATATTCCCTAAATCTGCGAATTTAAACTATTATTATTATTATAACCGGCAACGCTGCACAACTGTAACATTCTATCCATGGTGACTGGTGAGGCAGGCCTCCAAACGCTTCTAACATAGATAGCTTTCGCGTTTAGAATGGTTCAATTTGAAACGTTTGAAGCTACCCATTAAAATCTGCTCTCAAAACCACGTGCCGGAGGCCAAGCTCCGGACCAATAGGAACAAAGATTAATAAACATCTGACTTTTATTTTCCCGCTTCCTGAGTCCAGACAGTCGTACCGTTTACCGTTTAGGTTAATGAAAGTAAAAGTGTCTGTGTGGTGGTTGTATTTTATTAAGTGCAATAAATTCATTTAAAATTTTTGTTTAAATATTGATAAAACGTCAAAAATGGAATTAAACATCTTTGAATGAAAATTTTTGAGAAAATAACTTTCCTGAAGAAAATTATTTGCCCTCCCATAAAAGGTCTATTAGCTTTTCCTTTTGCTGTAGACTACAGTAAAAGTTTTTCATGCCTATATTTACGTATTAACCTCAAAAACCTTACAGATTGAACAATAAAATTAAACGGTACCGCTGTTGCCATGTTTTGTCGTTCGACAAATTTGTAGAAGTACGACAGTAGTGTCTATGACTGCTCAAGAATAAGGATTTTTAAAATTGTGCGACAAGTATCCGTGACAATTGTCAATTCGACAATTCCAGTAGAAATTCGAGAATTGACGCCCGTTTATCATTCACCAACAGTGGCGGTTTCTCTGAGGAGGCAGAGGAGGCCGGGCCTCCCTACTTCTGATCTGCCTTTACAGTTACTTTGCATATTTACATTATTATAAATATAAATATACTTTATGAAACGACAAATTTAAATTAACAGAAATATTCCCTAAATCTGCGAATTTAAACTATTATTATTATTATAACCGGCAACGCTGCACAACTGTAACATTCTATCCATGGTGACTGGTGAGGCAGGCCTCCAAACGCTTCTAACATAGATAGCTTTCGCGTTTAGAATGGTTCAATTTGAAACGTTTGAAGCTACCCATTAAAATCTGCTCTCAAAACCACGTGCCGGAGGCCAAGCTCCGGACCAATAGGAACAAAGATTAATAAACATCTGACTTTTATTTTCCCGCTTCCTGAGTCCAGACAGTCGTACCGTTTACCGTTTAGGTTAATGAAAGTAAAAGTGTCTGTGTGGTGGTTGTATTTTATTAAGTGCAATAAATTAATTTAAAATTTTTGTTTAAATATTGATAAAACGTCAAAAATGGAATTAAACGTAAGTACAAGCAATAACAATGGCAATGTCAGTATCGGTGAAGTGTTTAAATCTGTAGATGATATTGTAAATTTCCTTTTGAAGAATGTTCATTTTAGTCAATTAACATATGATGACAAGATGTTTATAATAAAAACTTTAAAAAGGCCCCAACCTACCATGCAAAATCTCATAGTAACTTCAAAACATAATCGTTCTTTTTGTGCACAATGGTATGATAAATGTGAGTGGTTAACTGGATGTCCAGTACAAAATAAATTATATTGCTGGTATTGTTTACTTTTTTCTAATGACTCAGAGAACACTGTTTGGTCAAAATTAGGATATAATGATTTAAAAAACTTACCCGGATCAATTGAAAGGCATGCTAGGTCAAAAGGACATTTAACTGCTTCAATAAAATTCAAGTTATTTGGCAAACAGAATATTTTAAATTCTATTGATCAAGGGCACAAACAGTCAATTGTAGATCATAATGTAAAGGTTAAAGAAAATAGAGATATCTTAAATAGACTAATTGATACGGTAATTTTTTTATGTTGTCAAGAATTGGCTTTTAGGGGACATGATGAGAATGTGCATTCATAGAGGAAATTTTCAAGAGCTTATTTCTTTTCTGAGCAGATACGATGGCAAAATGGAACAATTTTTAAACGAAGCTACAGTTTTTTCGGGAACTTCTAAAGCTATTCAAAACGATTTAATTGAATCAATTAGTTGTGTTGTGGTACAAAAAATTGAAAGCGAATTAAATGAAGTACCTTTCTTTTCTTGGCAAGCTGATGAAACCACAGACATCAGCTGCTGTTCACAGTTATCGGTTGTTTTCAGATATGTTATTAAAGGGCAAGTGGTTGAACGACTTGCAGGTTTTTACAATGTTAGTTCAGGTCGAACCGCAAATGATTTATTTAATTTTATAACAGAAAAATTTGGAAAATATGACTTAAAAAATAAACTTGTTGCTCAGACATATGATGGGGCATCAGTTATGGCTGGTCACTTAAATGGCTTACAGGCAAAAATTAAAACAATGGCCCCTCAGGCACTTTTTACACATTGCTATGCGCATACGTTGAATTTAGTATTGAGTAAAGCCTGCACAGATAGCATCAAAGAATGTAAAATTTGGTTTGCCAACTTGTCTGGATTTTCATCATATTTTTCAAAATCAACTAAAAGAACAGAGGTACTTAATACCATAGGATCTGACCCTTTACCGTCAAATGTGGCAACAAGGTGGAATTTTACATCTAGAGCAGTTTTTACAGTATTCAAAAACAGGGATAAGTTAATAGAAGTTTTTGATTATATTTTGACACATGATGATTTCAAACAAGATCAGCCAACTTTAAGAGAAGCTGTTGGCTTAAAAAGACATCTCTTTCTTTTACATACTTTTAAATGTATCTTTAAACATGTTAAAGAACGCTATAACCCCGATATACTTTTCGACGTTGTAACAAAATCCGACTTAGGAAATACTTCGTAAGAAAAGCGTGCTTCACGTAAAAACGCCATGGAGGAGGTTTTTAATTCTTGGAAACATATTTTTGCTCTTCGGGGCATTTTTTATGCCAAATTTTCGCTAACTCTTCAAGGAGCGTTAATTTAGAAAGTGTAGTAAATGTCGCTGCACAGGGACGTAATGTCGCCCCGACCACCCAATTTTATACTAAAATTGGACTTGAACTTCAAAATTTCCAAGATTAAAAACCCTTTTACGAATCCACGTTGTCAAGCACTGCAACTCTTACGAGGTATTGAATATGAGGACAAGTTAGTCCAACGACTATTCAAAGTATATCGGAAGTTATAGTCCTTAGCGACATGGGACCCCCATCATTTCCTAGCAGTCGATTTTGACGGGGAAATGATGCGTTTTGACGGGGTTTGCCCTAAACCGGTTCCTCAGTGATTCGGAGTCAAAAAGGTATCTATACCATGTACTCACACGTGCATGGGATCTGCCTTGCCTGAACGTAAAAAGTTGTCATTGCATAATACAAACGAAGTAGAGACGCTTCAAGCAATTTCAAGCTCCGAGGAGCGACCAAAATTTATGTGAATTAATAAATACGTTTATAAGACAGGCAAGCAAAAGCCCACCAAAAATTTCAGTTACATGAAACTTTTCTTGAATCTTTTTTGTGCATCATTAGCTTATCAAACTGCATATTGGATGGTAGTTGGTACCGTATGAATCGTCCCGTTCCTCACCATGTGTTGTACACGGGTCAGACCATTGTTTGTTAACATTTTCTCTTGAAAAAGTTGTTGTAAAAACATGATTTTTTAAAGATTTAATATATATATTTTGAACTTTATATTGTCTTTTAGTTGTGTTTTCTAACAAAATTCCTTTTCAGGTTTAATTTTAAGAGAGTGTGATACAGACAGTGTTAGATTTATAGTGTTACGACGTCTTCCAATTGATACCATCAGAGCAGCAGTTAAGCATAAACGACAGTAAGTATGATTTATTACATTATTCTCCGTTTGAAACAGTCGTGTTGAACCCTAAAAATTTTGTGAACGTAATATTTATTATTTAGAATTAAGAAAAGGTTGAGGAAAAAGAAAATTAATTTTTTTTTTCCTATTTTTTTTAATTTTTTTAAGTTTTTCGAGCAGAAAATACGTCCTTCAGACATCCATCAAAGCATGGATCGTTCACAAACACACCGATGTTGTATTTTCAATTTTACAAAATAAAAGCACAGACATTTCATACGCCAGGAAACGTTTGAATGCATTAACTATTACATTGCAAAATTTTAGAAATAATGAAATTCATTTTAATGATCTTTACAACCAACTGTCTGAAGATTTCCAAAGTGGTGAACCGGCGCCAAAGAAAAGAAAGACAACATTAAATCTTCAAGATTTGAGACTGAATTATAAACAGATTTTCAATGAAATTTTGGATACAATAATTAATCAACTACAGATAAGATTTTCCGATTTAGATAAATTAGAATTTTTCGATTTAATAAGAAAAGATAATTTTCTCTCATATTCAAAAGAATTTCCAAATGATAAATTTGAATCATTATTAAAACAATATAACCTTTTTGATTCAATAGCACTAAAAAATGAATTAACAACTGTATACGCTGACAAAGAATTGTTTCAAAATTGTCAAACCCCTACCGAAATGATTTCATTTATTTATAATAATGACTTAATTTCTTGTCTAACAGAATTTTATAGATTACTTACTTTAGCTGTCACAATTCCTGTTACGTCTGCTTCAATAGGAAGGAGTTTTTCCGCCCTCAAACGAATCAAATCATTTACTAGAAATACTATTGAGCAAGAAAGATTAAAAAATATTTCTATCATTTCTATCGAAAAACGGCTTGTTAAGGAACTAACACAGAATAATACATTTTATGACGAAGTAATAGATATTTTTGCCAAACAAAAAGATAGACGGATTTCATTAATTTACAAGAACATTTAGACATGTAGTTTTTTTGTTCAATTTCTTTTTTGTTTAAAATTTAAAAAACCACCACAGCAATTATTCTACTTCTGTAGATTGTAAGTATACTACCAAGTATATTTTTATTTGTGTTGTTTTTCAGTTTGTTATTATTTAACTATTTTTAATTTGAGAATATTTTTATTTATGTTATCGTTTCAGAGTTTATTATTTATTTCATATTACTATATAATTGTTTTGATTGTGGTAGCATTTGTGCCATATTATTATTACTATTATTATATTAATAATTAACTCCCTCACCTATTAAAAGCACCCCTACCCCACAATCCCTTCCTGGCAAGATATAATTCAGACCTCCACGTTGGTTCTTGCTGGACGGTAGAATTTGTTTTTTACTTTATACTTTGATACTTATCATAAAACAAATTATACTGACTAACATGAAGAGAAAATTACTAATATTTGTGTAATGGTAAAGTTTAAAAGTTGACCTTGATATACGCAAAATTTTCATCGCGGCGCACATGTGTATACCTCCCGCCCCTCGGAACCACCCAGGCCTATCTATCCCCTGCCTCCCCAGTTTAAAAACTGAGGAACCGCCACTGTTCACCAATGATGTTAAATGTTCATCTGAAAGAGGTTACCTAATATCAAATTCAATCTTACACCGTTATGTTCTTGAAGAAGATGAAGACGAACCCTCAGATGGTCGTTTGCTGTTGCGAGAATATTGGCAGAATAATATAATACCATTCGTTGGCCACTTTGGTGTTGATCAGACTCTCCAAAAAATTTCAAGTCGATATTACTGGCCTCACATGCGCCGTGATGTATCAACTTACTTGTCAAAATGCATTGATTGTCAGATATTAAATTTTGTTGATAGCTAAGAACCCCTGACGATGTAAACAGAGACTTACGAGCTATTGTACAAGATCACAGCTTTGTTCCTTGACCATCTGGAAATATCAAGACAGCTCGTAAGACTCATGAAAATAGTCAAGATGACTCTAAAAAACATGCAAATGCGATAAGACGAAAAGGCAAAACAATTTGTTACCTCGAGTGTTTTCGAATGTTTTGTCCCCGACATAGTGAATGTCTTTTACTGCCGTTTTTTATTTTTAATATGTTTTGTGATTGACGGTTCAAATGTAGTTTTTTTTATTGTTATGAATAAATGGGCATAAAATCTATATTGTTTAATCTGTGGCATCAGAAGGTACTACTTCTTTTGTGCCCTTCTCCAGAACACATGCATCCAATTCCTATTTACAAGACTTAAGTTAAGTAACTTAATTACTTATTAAACCAGTTGAAAAATGTAGATTTCTTCAGTACAAATGTTAAACATCAACTTTATCAAACTGTAACAAACTAGTAATTATATTTATATAGTTTCTTAAGACCCTTATGTACATTTGCCATATAAAAATAATCCGTGAGAAACGAGCTTTCATAGGTGAACAAACCGTTTATTGCATTGAATTTCAAATTTATTTTTACAGTTATAAAGACTTTTCTCAAATTCCCATTTGTACCCCCACCAAATTTTTCTTACAGTTTTTTAAGACCCTTATGTACATTTGCCATACAAAAATAATTCGTGACAAGCGAGCCTTCATAAGTGAACAAATTGTTTGTTACAGAACATCAACGCAATTTACAAAGAATCGTTTGGCGTACACATCCCGATTTACCGTTAGATCATTATAAATTAAACCCGGTCAGTTACGGTACAGCATCAGCTGCAATTTTGGTCATTCTAAGCTTACGACAAATAGCCTTAGAAAATCGTGATAAATTTCCAACGGCGTGTCAAATAATTCTAAAGGACTTCTACGTGAATGACTTAATCACGGGTCCGGACACAATAGAAGAAATAATTCAGGTCAAACGTGAAATTAGTACTTTACTTCAAAGTGGGGGTTTTACACTACGCAAATGGCTTTGCAATGACAGAAGCGTATTAAATTACTTTGAGGATAATAAAGACAATTCTTTGGAATATTACATTACGGATGATTCGTGTATTAAAATGCTAGGACTTTTATGGAATTCTTCAAGCGATAGCTTACAATTTGCTATTAACATTCAACATTCAAATCAACGGGTAACCAAAAGAATAATTTTGTCAACAGTATCGCAAATTTTCGATCCTCTTGGACTATTGGGCCCTGTGATAATAAAGGTTAAAATCATGTTACAACAGTTATGGCGGCTCAAACTCGATTGAGATGAATCCGGTACCCAGTAATATATTCACGGAGTGGATACAATTTTGCAAACAAATATCTTGTTTGTCTAATATAAAGATACCAAGGCAAGTTCTTGTAGCGAATTGGACAGACATGGAAATACATGGGTTCTGCGATTCTTCAACTATAGCTTATGGTACACTCTATATGTTAAAAGCACAAATGCATTTATTTGGTGAATCCTACATTCGTTTATTATGTGCGAAGTCTAGGGTAGCGCCACTCAAAAGTGTTACTCTTCCCAGACTAGAACTCTATGGTGCCTTACTTTTAGCACAATTATCAAATAAAGTAGTAGAAGCTTTAAACATGAATGTTTCGTTGGACTGACTCCACAATAGTTCTTTCTTGGTTAAAGTCTCAACCTACAAATTGGAAAACGTTCGTAGCAAATAGAGTAGCCGAAATTCAACAACTTGGTTCTAATGTTGAATGGCGTCATGTTAAGTCGAACGACAACCCGGCGGATATAATTTCACGCGGAGTTAATCCAGAGAAAATTCTGAATTTATCACAATGGTGGTTAGGTCCAACTTGGCTGCTGGAAAATTCAGAATTTCGGCCTACAGCATATCAGTTACCGGAAAAAGAACTATTAGAAGTTAAAATAACTACTTTAACTTGCATACATTCTCTCAATGAAACCCTTTTTTCCAAATATTCATCTTTAACTAAACTACATCATGTAGCAACTTTCTGCATAAGATTTAAGAAAAATCTTACCACACATAAGTTTTGCAAACTTACTGGTAATTTAACAATAGATGAGTTAAACGAATCTATCACTATCCTCATTAAATTATGTCAGTCAGAAGAATTCGAACATGACTTAGCAACTTTGAAAAAATCAAATACAGTCACACGAATCAGCAAGCTTATATCATTAAATCCTTTCCTAGATGAAGTAGGTAGGCGGAAGATTGTCAAAATCAAGCATTGCCAATGATCACAAACATCCTATGGTGCTACCTTAATAATCATCCGTTTACAAAACTATTAATAAACTATGAGCATCGTAGAAATTTACATGCAGGTATACAAGCCACATTGGCTGCCATACGAACAAAATTTTGGCCTTTAAAAGGTCGTTCTATAGTAAAACGGGTGTTACGTGAAGTTACTTGTTTCAAGGTTAAGCCACTGAGTGTAACCCAGCTAATGGGAAACTTACCGGAATGTCGTCTTCAGAATGAAAGACCGCTTATTAATTGTGGTGTCGATTATGCCGGACCATTTTATATCAAAGATGGCAAGACTAGGAATCGTGCCATAGTAAAATGTTACCTATGCATTTTTGTTTGTTTTTCCACTAAAGCGGTACATCTTGAATTAGTCGGGGATATGACATCTGATTCCTTTGTCACCGCTTTAAAGAGATTCACGTCTCGACGAGGATTATGTAAAACATTTGGTCAGACAACGGAACTAATTTTCATGACGCAAACAATGAACTAAAAGAAATTAGCAAAATGTTATCAAATATTAAAAACGAAAATAGCATTTCAAATTTTTTAAATCAAAATTATATTCAATGGCATTTTATACCAGCAAGAGCACCTCATTTTGGTGGCCTCTGGGAGGCAGCAGTTAAGTCTGCAAAATACCATTTTAAACGAATTATTGGCAATACGAGTACTCATTTTACTTTCGAGGAACTAAATACTGTATTCGTACAAATAGAGGCGGTCTTGAATTCAAGACCATTAATTGACCCCAGTATATGAAGATCCCAACGACCTCATTTTTCTTACTCCCATTCACTTCCTAATATGAGATATATTAACAGCAGTTCCACAGAAAGATGTACAAGAAACAGTTCCTAACAGACTAACGTTGTATAAAAGATTACAGCAAATTGTACAATATTTTTGGAATCAATGGAAAAACGAATATCTCTCGTCTCTTCAGCAAAGAAGCAAATGGAGACAAACTCACCGCAACGACATACGTGTTGGAACAATGGTTCTATTGAAAGAAGATAATTTGTCTCCATTATGCTGGTCTGTAAGAAGAATAGTAAAATTACACCCAGATGACGACAAAGTACGCGTGGTGAGTGTAAAAACTGCTAAAAACAGTGCAGCGTGCAGTAGCAAAAATATGTGTTCTTCCAATAGAGACCAATGTATCCATAAATGACATTTAAAATTGACTTATTGTGAATAATTTAATGTTCTAAATACTTTTGTTATATGTGTTGTAAGATGCATTTTTTATTAATGTTTTATGTACATTTACTTTAAAAGTCCAGCCTTTCAAGGGCGGCGGTTTGTTAAGTTAATTTTTTTTCGAAGATTGCATGTTTCATTAATTGGAGAAATGTCAAACAATAATATGACAGTAAATAAAAATAGTACGCATCAAAAATTGTCAATCAATATTTTATAAAAATCAACATTAGTGCAGTCATTCAAGCTTTATACCTCAGAAATATTTTACTACGAACCGATTTACATGAAATTTTGGAATTAGGATTATCTTACCCTTAACTTCAGAAGTGATTTGACCCGACCTCCGTTCTTACCCTGGGGGTGGTTGCCACCCCTTCTCGTTAGTGGAAATTTTTTTGGTCAAAATAACCTCGGGGATCGATAGAAGACCCAATTCTAAGCAAAAAGTTTCCTATAAAGTTTTTCCAAAAACTTAATACTTTTCAAGTTATTGGCGATTGAAAACTCCGAATTTTCCCACGTTTTTCAACGGTTTTTTGCAAATATCTCAATAAATATGCGTTTTAATGATAATTTTATAATAAACAAAATTGTAAAAGGTAAAAAAATGAACAAATTGGTTTTTTAAAGAGTGTTCTAAGTGCGTAAGCGAGATATTGAAGATAAAAGCCGTTTTTTTTTTGTCTGAACTTTAATCGATGTATTCAATCCCATCTAGCGGACAACGGATACATTTTATCCATATGACAATGAGAAACTTTTTTCCAAACTAAGTCAAACGTTAGAACCTCATCAATGCCTCGTATTAAAGAAATGCTATTGTGATGACGGCGCAGGATGTGGTTGCCCCAGCAAGTGACTTTGGCTTTGGCCTCGAACAGTCCGCCCTTTGTCCGATATGCAATGTCGTGGACTTTAGATTTGCCTAAACATGCGGGCTTCGGCTTCAAGGTCAGAGCGCCGCTATTGCCCGAGGCGATCGTTTGCGGCAGCCTTGACCTTGACCTTCGCTATGGGAGTGCAGTTTTCAAGTATGGAGCTTCCGCCTCGTCGCGCAACTTGACTTTGAAAGCATCTCGTCAATACGTATACTGTAAAATGTTGTGTGGCTTGTTTTTTATATATATAATATATATAAGGGTGAACTGAGTTAACGCGTAGTCATTCTTAACGTCAATTTCCATGAGTAAAGGAGTAAATAAAATTGGCAGAAACTCTAATAAATGTCTAAAGTGTTAAATTGAAGTATAAAGCAACAGCAGTTCTTTGTTAATAGTGGAATAACGCCTAACGTTCACAAAATTTTTAGGGTTCAACACGACTGTTTCAAACGGAGAATAATGTAATAAATCATACTTACTGTCGTTTATGCTTAACTGCTGCTCTGATGGTATCAATTGGAAGACGTCGTAACACTATAATCTAACACTGTCTGTATCACACTCTCTTAAAATTAAACCTGAAAAGGAATTTTGTTAGAAAACACAACTAAAAGACAATATAAAGTTCAAAATGTATATATTAAATCTTTTAAGAATTTATGTTTTTACAACAACTTCTTTCAAGAGAAAATGTTAACAAGCAATGGTCTGACCCGTGTACAACACATGGTGAGGAACGGGACGATTCATACGGTACCAACTACCATCCAATATGCAGTTTGATAAGCTAACGATGTACAAAAAGATTCAAGAAAAGTTTCATGTAACTGAAATTTTGGTGGGCTTTTGCTTGCCTGTCTTATAAACGTATTTATTAATTCACATAAATTTTGGTCGCTCCTCGGAGCTTAAAATTGCTTGAAGCGTCTCTACTTCGTTTGTATTATGCAATAACAACTTTTTACGTTCAGGCAAGGCAGATCCCATGCACGTGTGAGTACATGGTATAGATACTTTTTTGACTCCGAATCACTGAGGAACCGGTTTAGGGCAAACCCCGTCAAAACACATCATTTTCCCGTCAAATCCGACTGTTAGGAAATGATGGGGGTCCCATGTCGCTAAGGGCTATTTTCGCTATAACTTCCGATATACTTTGAATAGTCGTTGGACTTGTTAAAGAACGCTATAACCCCGATATACTTTTCGACGTTGTAACAAAATCCGACTTAGGAAATACTTCGTAAGAAAAGCGTGCTTCACGTAAAAACGCCGTGGAGGAGGTTTTTAATTCTTGGAAATATATTTTTGCTCTTCGGAGCGTTTTTTATGCCAAATTTTCGCTAACTCTTCGAGGAGCGTTAATTTGGTAAGTGTAGTAAATGTCGCTGCACAGGGACGTAATGTCGCCCCGACCATCCAATTTTAGAAAGTATACTAAAATTGGACTTGAACTTCCAAATTTCCAAGATTAAAAACTCTTTTACGAATCCACGTTGTCAAGCACTGCAACTCTTACGAAGTGTTGAATATGAGGACAAGTTAGTCCAACGACTATTCAAAGTATATCGGAAGTTATAGCGAAAATAGCCCTTAGCGACATGGGACCCCCATCATTTCCTAGCAGTCGGATTTGACGGGGAAATGATGTGTTTTGACGGGGTTTGCCCTAAACCGGTTCCTCAGTGATTCGGAGTCAAAAAAGTATCTATACCATGTACTCACACGTGCATGGGATCTGCCTTGCCTGAACGTAAAATTTGTTATTGCATAATACAAACGAAGTAGATACTCTTCAAGCAATTTTAAGCTCCGAGGAGCGACCAAAATTTATGTGAATTAATAAATACGTTTATAAGACAGGCAAGCATAAGCCCACCAAAATTTCAGTTACATGAAACTTTTCTTGAATCTTTTTGTGCATCGTTAGCTTTTCAAACTGCATATTGGATGGTAGTTGGTACCGTATGAATCGTCCCGTTCCTCACCATGTGTTGTACACGGGTCAGACCATTGTTTGTTAGCATTTTCTCTGAAGAAGTTGTTGTAAAAACATAAATTTTTAAAAGATTTAATATATATATTTTGAACTTTATATTGTCTTTTTACTTGTGTTTTCTAACAAAATTCCCTTTCAGATTTAATTTTAAGAGAGTGTGAAACAGACAGTGTTAGATTTATAGTGTTACGACGTCTTCCAATTAATACCATCAGAGCCGCAGTTAAGCATAAACGACAGTAAGTATGATTTATCCATTAATCTCCGTCTGAAACAGTCACGTTGAACCCTAAAAATTTTGTGAACGTAATATCATTATTTAGAATTTAAGAAAAGGTTGAGGAAAGAGAAAATTAATTTTTTCTTTTTCCAATTTTTTTTAATTTTTCTAAGTTTTCGAGCAGAAAATACGTCCTTCAGACTTCCATCAAAGCATGGATCGTTCACATGGCGCCCGAGCAGGGACCATGCCGTCCCCAAACCCAACAAATCCTTTCTCATTCATGGCGGAAGACTCCGAGGGGTCGACCCCAAGAGAATTTTACGAGCGAGTCACCGCACCGCTCGTCGACGACGGTTCTAGAGGGATAGAACCACAACGACTGTTTCCAGAGGGAAATAATGTAAATTTATCTGCTTCACAGCCGCAAACTGCTAATTCGATGGAAAGTATGTTTCTGAAAATGGCAGAGGGCTTCGTGCAGGCGATACAGAACGTGTCGACCTGTACGCCCCATGAGAGACAAAGATGTCCGAACGTGACGTTCCATGGGCTTGATCATGAAGATCCAGAAGCTTTTCTGAAAATTATGGAGGAATATTTCGACAGAGCTCGCATAAGCCACGACTATGATCGCCTCCATAACGTAACCGGCCAACTCAAGGGCGAAGCTCAACGATGGTCCGAACAATTTAGGACGTTGACTACTTCGTATACCTTATTCAAGGAAAGATTCCTTACGAGATTTAATTCTCCCGACATACAGTCACGAGCTATTGCTCAACTGTATGCCGTCAAGCAAACGTCTTTAGACGACACGGCAGTGTTTATCACAAGGAAAACCTGTCTTTTCGATCGTATTGATCCCTTCAAATCCGAAGCCATCAGAGCTCGGGTCATCATGGACCAACTGCGTCCAGAAATTAGGTCACGCTTGAGAAGCAACCTAATTTCATCCACAGAGATGTTAATAGCAGCGGCTACTAACGTCGAGCGTGATTCAGCTGACGAACAGACGTCGCTAATCCAGCTAAGCGATCAACGCTTGTCCCGCGCGTCTTACTATCAAGAGCCGGGACACATGAGTCAACAAAATTCTAGTAACAGGAGCAATGGAAGCCCAACTCCGACAGCACCGAGGGTGCATTTCCGAGAGGATGTCTCTCGACAGGACGGTCCAGGCAGAGCGCCTGGTCGTCCTTTTTTTATGCCTAATTCTTCAAGCGGTTCAGTGAATCCTGACCGCAGGCAAACCAATTTCAATGGCGGATCGGGGAAATTCCGAGTACCCGACCGACCGGCAACCCCGTGCCGATACTGTACAGACACAGTGCAGTGGCACTTCCATAGCCAATGCCCGAATAACCCTCATCTCAACAGGAGACCGGGAAACTTTCGAGGGGCCAGAGACCCAGGCCAGGGTCTATCTGCAAGATCCCCGGCACAACGGCCGAACCAAGGCGGCAGCAATGTCCATTAAAAATTTCTAATACTCATGACCACTACGACGCTCCCATGCACAAGACAAGGGAGTCAATAAATTATATGAGCGAAGCGTTCCCTTTGCCTCGTATAAAAGTTCAGATAAATGAACATGCAGTCGACGCTCTGATCGATTCAGGCTCGACGCGAAACGTTATCCATCCGAGGATGTTGGATAATTTTAAAAATCTCACGACACGTCGATCATTTGCTATGGCGTGCGGAGATCGAATGCTGGACTCTCTTGGAACGACAAAATTATAAGTAATAATTTCAGGCACTTCTTTTGAAATTGATTTTCAAGTAATCGAAAATTTGAACGAAACAATAATATTAGGATCACCATTCTTATATATGAACAATGTCGCATATGATTATGGCCGAAAATGCCTATATGCCGGCACGGAAGAGCGTATTACCGTCTTCTGGAATCAAGCTTCTCAGAGGGAGAGACAGCAGGCAAAGCTTCCTGAAGAGCTTGTTATTAAAGACAAATTTCTACGGCCGCTGTTCGAAGAATTTGTCGATCTGTTCACTGCGGAACCGACTCAAGCAACCACAGTGACTGTGAAACACAAAATTACAGTAAAAGACACGAAACCATTTAATATCAGACCATATCCGATGTCTCCGAGTACTAAGAAAATTATGTACGACCAAATCGAAGAGATGTTGAAAGCTGGCGTCATCGAACCTAGCACTGCCCAATATAGTTCACCACCCGTGATAATAAAACGCTCAGACAAGAAACCACGATTTTGCATCGACTATCGCCATTTGAATGAAATGACTGAAGACGAGGCTTCCGTATTACCAAAAATACACGAAAGTATTAAAGATTTAGGCAATTCGAAGATTTTTTCTGTGTTGGATTTAAAAAGTGGATATTGGCAAATACCGCTAGATGAGGCATCAAAAGATTTCTCGACTTTTACCACTCCTGATGGGGCAGCTTACAGATTCAATGTCATGCCTTTCGGCCTCAAGACAGCTCCCTGTACCTTTCAGAAATTCATGGCAAAGGACGTTTTAACGGGTTACCTGCACCATTTCTGTAAAGTGTATTTAGATGATATAATCGTTTACAGCGTAAACGTGAAGGAGCATATGTCCCACTTGAGGTTAGTCTTTGAAAGACTACGTCTGCATAATCTAAAAGTGTCACCGGAAAAGTGTGTAATAGCGACGAATGAAATTCAATATTTAGGCAACACAATTAGAACTGATACTTCCCAACCATTAGAAAAACATGTCTTACAAATTCAAAATTATCCCGTTCCAGCCACCAAAAAGCAGCTACAAAGTTTCCTAGGACTTTGCAACTGGGTACGAGAATATCTACCAAATGTGGCGATGATCACGAAGCCACTAACGAAACTTCTTTCGAAGGAAAATCGTTTTCACTGGAACAATACATGCGACGAAGCGTTTAGAAAATTAAAAGAATTATTATCCGGACCGCTGGAACTCCATCGGCCGGATTTTTCACGTCAATTCATTTTGCAAACAGATGCATCCCTACAAGGCCTTTCGGCCGTATTATATCAATTAGGCGACAACGGCGAAAAATATATAATTTCGTATGCAAGCAACACGTTATCTCCAGCAGAGAGACGTTACCACATAAACGAGCTGGAATGCTTGGCGGTGGTGAACTATATTAAAAAGTACAAGATGTACTTAGCAGACAAACCGTTCTTGGTGAAGACGGACAACAGGGCGTTACTTTGGTTAAACAAACATAAGGACGACAAAACAAAATTTACTCGATGGTCATTACTATTGCAAGAATATGCATTCAAAATTGAACACTGTCCAGGAAAGGAAAATTTATTAGCAGATTTTCTAAGTCGTAACCCACAAAATAAATATGTCGAGACAGACGATGAAGAGGAAAGAATGTTCCTACCAAATTACAAGTGTCCAGAACGTATTTCTGTTTTAACACATTCAGAAATATACGAAGATATCGTACAGGCTCAATCGAGTTCAAGAGATATGCAAGACAAGATCCGCCGTTGGAATGATCTATTTCAACAGGAACAACGTTCCGATGCGGATCTTATTTTTATGAAAAATTTTCACGTCCAAGACGATGTATTTTTTAAAGATTGCGATCGAAATTTTAAATTGATAGTTCCAAAGAGGAAAATAAAGGAATTGATTTACCATTATCATGACCGAGATGAAGCATGTCATCCAGGAAGAGACGAGACTCTCAGGAAAATAGCAAAACGCTACTATTTCAATAATATGGCCAGGATCGTAGGCAGATATATAAACGACTGTCTGATATGCCAGTCTGTAAAGACAAGACAAGCCCAACCCAATGCTCCACTTAGAAGTCATGCACCACAAAATGCATTTGGAACCTTGAGCGTCGACGTAATTGGCCCGCTGCAGAGGACTAAAGACGCCGAAAACAGATACATGATTATCGTCGAAGACGTTTTCAGTAAATGGATAGAGGCAAAGGCTTACATTCAGGTCGATGGCAGAACGATAGCCAAATTTATAGACGAAGAGATAGTAGCAAGATTCGGAGTCCCTCTAGTCATAATTTCCGACATTGGTGGTCATTTCAATTCCGAATGGTACATCACGTTTTGCGAAAGGAATGGTATCGAACGATACTTAATTCCGGCATATCATCAACAATCCAACCCCGTGGAACGACGGGTTCAGGAGTGTAAGAAAATTTTAAACACCCTCTCATTTAAAAAGCCAAACGACACTTGGGATCGCTACGTGCATCAGATGACATACATCTTAAGAAATCGTAGGAACGCCGCTACAAATCAAACACCTAGCATGGTCGTGTTAGGATATGATCAAGCCGAAAGAGGCGAATGGGATTTGTATGCCTGGAGGCAAGAAAGAGCCAAGCAACAAACGCTTCCACGATACGAGCGAGTCAAGGAAGCCCGTCAGGCCCAACAAAATTACAAACAAAAATATGCGCCGAAAGAGGCCGTCACTCCAATCGTTTTCAAAGTAGGAGACAGAGTCATGAGTAAAAGAAAAAGGAAGGTACATACCTTCACGCCGTCTTGGTCAGGTCCAACCAGAATTCTGAAGAAGTTTTCAGACGAAGTGTATCTCGTGCAAAAGGGAAATGTAACGACAAGGGTACATGTGAATGATTTGAGACCAGCCCCGCCAGAGGAGCACAACTTGGAAATCGAATCTTCCGATGAAGAAAATGCTAGTCCAGGCGGAACATCACTCGATGGAAATGATTCCCCGTTCTCAGACGATTCCACAGAACCTCCACCGCCGGAGCAAACGGTTGTACAAATTCATGCACCGCCACGAGATGCTTCCACTTCTGATTCAGAATCCAGTTCTGGAGATTCAATTATATTTTTATAATATTTTTCAACCTTGGCTAAGTTTTAACTTAGTGCTAGGTTTATTTTATATCAAAATTTCCATACCAACTTCTTGTCGTGTCAGGCAAGAGTTGGTATTTTTTATGCATTTTTTACAAGTTATTTCTATCAAGGATATTGTATCGTCCATACAAATCTTCCAAATTCACTGCAGCAACTCTGACCGTGTCCGGCAGAGTTGGTATTTTTTATAATTTTTTCAAAGTCCTCATATGTTAAAACATATACATCTGTAAGCAGAGTCCGACCCAAAGGGTCCAAACAAATGTTCCATTGGCACGGCATGGAAAGACGACGACTCTGACGCAAGAGCGCGATTCAGATGAGTCTAGCAACTCAAGGGCGAGATGCCGCCACGTCTGCTGGAGGGGCAGATGCAACGATCCGACGGATGCAGATTCTGTCGCAGATTTCTCACAAGAAGAGATTTTAATAAAAACCATTTCAATCAATATATGTCAACAAAATTCCATGTTCATATTCTCAAAGACGACGATGTGATATCGGTCGCAGATTTCTCCCAAGAAGAGATTTTTTAACTACACGGAAACCATTTCAACCAATATAAGTCAACAAAATTCAGTGTTCCTATTCTCAAAGACGACGATATGTTATCGGTCGCAGATCCCCAGACGGGATGTGAACAAACATTTTACTAAAATTTTGTTTTATATTGTTTCATATAAACTGAGCAGAGCCATAGTATAGCTGGAGCCAAGCAATCCGAGGACCACCTAAGCTGTTCCAGAAGGCAGTTCGACACCGAAGGTGATCGACGAGGCATAGACACGAGGAGGAGCAGACGCAAGCCCGCATTAGTGGAAGAATACTAAAAAAGATAAGTGCGTCGAAAGTGTTTGTGTTGTGTCATCGAAAATCCGAGGATTTTCGATTTTTTTCTTTTTATGCCATTTTGGAAACCCAATGTTCAATAATTCAATCAAATGCTATGCATCGATATATGTTCAAACTTATAACCATTTTTAGATTTGCATCTATGTTTTGTTCAGATAGGCCGGTCTGAACTATAACCGAATACAACACATGGGAGACTACATCCAATGATCCATTTTATTTTCAAACAACCAATTTACCAAACGTTACACAAAAAGATTCACGGAAAGGAGGGGAGTGTTAAAGAACGCTATAACCCCGATATACTTTTCGACGTTGTAACAAAATCCGACTTAGGAAATACTTCGTAAGAAAAGCGTGCTTCACGTAAAAACGCCGTGGAGGAGGTTTTTAATTCTTGGAAATATATTTTTGCTCTTCGGAGCGTTTTTTATGCCAAATTTTCGCTAACTCTTCGAGGACCGTTAATTTGGTAAGTGTAGTAAATGTCGCTGCACAGGGACGTAATGTCGCCCCGACCATCCAATTTTAGAAAGTATACTAAAATTGGACTTGAACTTCCAAATTTCCAAGATTAAAAACCCTTTTACGAATCCACGTTGTCAAGCACTGCAACTCTTGTGAACGATCCATGCTTTGATGGAAGTCTGAAGGACGTATTTTCTGCTCGAAAAACTTAGAAAAAATTAAAAAAAATAGGAAAAAGAAAAAATTAATTTTCTTCTTCCTCAACCTTTTCTAAATTCTAAATAAAAATATTACGTTCACAAAATTTTTAGGGTTCAAAGTGACTGTTTCAGACGGAGATTAATGGATAAATCATACTTACTGTCGTTTATGCTTAACTGCGGCTCTGATGGTATCAATTGGAAGACGTCGTAATGTGAACGATCCATGCTTTTGATGGAAGTCTGAAGGACGTATTTTCTGTTCGAAAAACTTAGAAAAATTGAAAAAAATAGGAAAAAGAAAAAATTAATTTTCTTTTTCCTCAACCTTT
Organism: Leptura quadrifasciata; assembly: GCA_963675555.1. Classification (NCBI taxonomy): domain Eukaryota; kingdom Metazoa; phylum Arthropoda; class Insecta; order Coleoptera; family Cerambycidae; genus Leptura; species Leptura quadrifasciata. The sequence goes on from OY776680.1 coordinate 53,286,695, forward strand.
TCTAAATACTAAATAAAAATATTACGTTCACAAAATTTTTAGGGTTCAAAGTGACTGTTTCAGACGGAGATTAATGGATAAATCATACTTACTGTCGTTTATGCTTAACTGCGGCTCTGATGGTATTAATTGGAAGACGTCGTAACACTATAAATCTAACACTGTCTGTTTTACACTCTCTTAAAATTTAAATCTGAAGGGGAAATTTTGTTAGAAAACACAAGTAAAAGACAATATAAAGTTCAAAAATGTATATTAAATCTTTAAAAAAATTTATGTTTTTACAACAACTTCTTCAGAGAAAATGTTAACACACAATGGTCTGACCCGTGTACAACACATGGTGAGGAACGGGACGATTCATACGGTACCAACTACCATCCAATATGCAGTTTGAAAAGCTAACGATGCACAAAAAGATTCAAGGAACAGTTCATGTAACTGAAATTTTGGTGGGCTTATGCTTGCCTGTCTTATAAACGTATTTTATTAATTCACATAAATTTTGGTCGCTCCTCGGAGCTTAAAATTGCTTGAAGCGTCTCTACTTCGTTTGTATTATGCAATAACAAATTTTACGTTCAGGCAAGGCAGATCCCATGCACGTGTGAGTACATGGTAATAATACTTTTTTGACTCCGAATCACTGAGGAACCGGTTTAGGGCAAACCCCGTCAAAACACATCATTTCCCCGTCAAATCCGACTGCTAGGAAATGATGGGGGTCCCATGTCGCTAAGGGCTATTTTCGCTATAACTTCCGATATACTTTGGATAGTCGTTGGACTAACTTGTCCTCATATTCAACACTTCGTAAGAGTTGCAGTGCTTGACAACGTGGATTCGTAAAAGGGTTTTTAATCTTGGAAATTTGGAAGTTCAAGTCCAATTTTAGAATACTTTCCAAAATTGGGTGGTCGGGGCGACATTACGTCCCTGTGCAGCGACATTTACTACACTTACCAAATTAACGCTCCTCGAAGAGTTAGCGAAAATTTGGCATAAAAAACGCTCCGAAGAGCAAAAATATATTTCCAAGAATTAAAAACCTCCTCCACGGCGTTTTTACGTGAAGCACGCTTTTCTTACGAAATATTTCCTAAGTCGGATTTTGTTACAACGTCGAAAAGTATATCGGGGTTATAGCGTTCTTTAACAGTAACACTATAAATCTAACACTGTCTGTTTCACACTCTCTTAAAATTAAATCTGAAAGGGAAATTTTGTTAGAAAACACAAGTAAAAGACAATATAAAGTTCAAAAAATGTATATTAAATCTTTAAAAAATTTATGTTTTTACAACAACTTCTTCAGAGAAAATGTTAACAAACAATGGTCTGACCCGTGTACAACACATGGTGAGGAACGGGACGATTCATACGGTACCAACTACCATCCAATATGCAGTTTGAAAAGCTAACGATGCACAAAAAGATTCAAGGAAAGTTTCATGTAACTGAAATTTTGGTGGGCTTATGCTTGCCTGTCTTATAAACGTATTTTATTAATTCACATAAATTTTGGTCGCTCCTCGGAGCTTAAAATTGCTTGAAGCGTATCTACTTCGTTTGTATTATGCAATAACAAATTTTACGTTCAGGCAAGGCAGATCCCATGCACGTGTGAGTACATGGTAATAATACTTTTTTGACTCCGAATCACTGAGGAACCGGTTTAGGGCAAACCCCGTCAAAACACATCATTTCCCCGTCAAATCCGACTGCTAGGAAATGATGGGGGTCCCATGTCGCTAAGGGCTATTTTCGCTATAACTTCCGATATACTTTGAATAGTCGTTGGATTAACTTGTCCTCATATTCAATACCTCGTAAGAGTTGCAGTGCTTGACAACGTGGATTCGTAAAAGGGTTTTTAATCTTGGAAATTTGGAAGTTCAAGTCCAATTTTATTATACTTTCTAAAATTGGGTGGTCGGGGCGACATTACGTCCCTGTGCAGCGACATTTACTACACTTACCAAATTAACGCTCCTCGAAGAGTTAGCGAAAATTTGGCATAAAAAACGCTCCGAAGAGCAAAAATATATTTCCAAGAATTAAAAACCTCCTCCACGGCGTTTTTACGTGAAGCACGCTTTTCTTACGAAATATTTCCTAAGTCGGATTTTGTTACAACGTCGAAAAGTATATCGGGGTTATAGCGTTCTTTAACACTCCCCTCCTTTCCGTGAATCTTTTTGTGTAACGTTTGGTAAATTGTTTGTTTGAAAAAATAAAATGGATCATTGGATGTAGTCTCCCATGTGTTGTATTCGGTTATCGTTCAGACCGGCCTATCTGAACAAAACATAGATGCAAATCTAAAATGGTGATAAATTTTTGAACATAATTATTCGATTGAATAATTGAACATTGTATATGAAAAAGGCATAAAAAAAAGAAAAAAAAATCGAGAATCCTCGGTTTCTCGATGACACAACACAAACACTTTCGACGCACTTATCTTTCTTAGTGTTCTTCCACTAATGCGGGCTTGCGTCTGCTCCTCCTCGTGTCTATGCCTCGTCGATCACGTTCGGTGTCGAACTGCCTTCTGGAACAGCTTAGGTGGTCCTCGGACTGCTTGGCTCCAGCTATACTATGGCTCTGCTCAGTTTATATGAAACAATATAAAACAAAATTTTAGTAATATGTTTGTTCATATCCCGTCTGGGGATCTGCGACCGATAACATATCGTCGTCTTTGAGAATAGGAACACTGAATTTTGTTGACTTATATTGATTGAAATGGTTTCCGTGTAGTTAAAAAATCTCTTCTTGGGAGAAATCTGCGACCGATATCACATCGTCGTCTTTGAGAATAGGAACATTGAATTTTGTTGACTTATATTGATTGAAATGGTTTTTATTAAAATCTCTTCTTATGAGAAATCTGCGACAGAATCTGCATCCGTCGGATCGTTGCATCTGCCCCTCCAGCAGACGTGGCGGCATCTCGCCCTTGAGTTGCTAGACTCATCTGAATCGCGCCCTTGCGTCAGAGTCGTCGTCTTTCCATGCCGTGCCAATGGAACATTTGTTTGGACCCTTTGGGTCGGACTCTGCTTACAGATGTATATGTTTTGAACATATGAGGACTTAGAAAAATTATAAAAATTACCAACTCTGCCGGACACGGTCAGGGTTGCTGCAGTGAATTTTGAAGATTTGTATGGACGATACAATATCCCCAATGAAAATAACTTGTAAAAAATGCATAAAAAATACCAACTCTTGCCTGACACGACAAGAAGTTGGTATGGAAATTTTGATATAAAATAAACCTAGCACTAAGTTAAAACTTAGCCTAGGTTGAAAAATGTTATAAAAATATGATTGAATCTCCAGAACTTGATTCTGAATCAGAAGTGGAAGCATCTCGTGGCGGGGCATGAATTTGTACAACCGTTTGCTCCGGCGGTGGAGGTTCTGTGGAATCGTCTGAGAACGGGGAATCATTTCCATCGAGTGATGTTCCGCCTGGACTAGCATTTTCTTCATCGGAAGATTCGATTTCCAAGTTGTGCTCCTCTGGCGGGGCTGGTCTCAAATCATCGACATGTACTCTTGTCGTTACATTTCCCTTTTGCACGAGATACACCTCGTCTGAAAACTTCTTCAGAATTCTGGTCGGGCCTGACCAAGACGGCGTGAAGGTATGTACCTTCTTTTTTCTCTTACTCATGACTCTGTCTCCTACTTTGTAAACGATCGGAGTGACGGCCTCTTTCGGCGCATATTTCTGTTTGTAATTTTGTTGGGCCTGACGGGCTTCCTTGATCCGCTCGTATCGTGGAAGCGTTTGTTGCTTGGCTCTTTCTTGCCTCCAGGCATACAAATCCCATTCGCCTCTTTCGGCTGGATCATATCCTAACACGATCATGCTAGGTGTTTGATTTGTAGCGGCGTTCCTACGATTTCTTAATATGTATGTCATCTGATGCACGTAGCGATCCCAAGTGTCGTTTGGCTTTTTGAATAAAAGAGTCTTTAAAATTTTCTTGCATTCCTGAACCCGTCGTTCCACGGGGTTGGACTGTTGGTGATATGCCGGAATTAAATATCGTTCGATACCATTCCTTTCGCAAAATGTGATGTACCATTCGGAATTGAAATGACCACCGTTGTCTGAAATTATGACTCGAGGGACTCCGAATCTTGCTACTATTTCTTCGTCGATATATTTGGCTATCGTTCTGCCGTCGACCTGAATGTATGCCTTTGCCTCTATCCATTTACTGAAAACGTCTTCGACGATAATCATGTATCTATTTTCGGCGTCTTTAGTCCTCTGCAGCGGGCCAATTACGTCGACGCTCAAAGTTTCAAATGCATTTTGTGGTGCATGACTTCTAAGTGGAGCATTGGGCTGGGCTTGTCTTGTCTTTACAGACTGGCATATCAGACAGTCGTTTATGTATTTGCCTACGATCCTGGCCATATTATTGAAATAGTAGCTTTTCGCTATTTTCCTGAGAGTCTCGTCTCTTCCTGGATGACATGCTTCATCTCGGTCATGATAATGGTAAATCAATTCTTTTATTTTCCTCTTTGGAACTATTAATTTAAAATTTCGATCGCAATCTTTAAAAAGTACATCGTCTTGGACGTGAAAATTTTTCATAAAAATAAGATCCGCATCGGAACGTTGTTCCTGTTGAAATAGATCATTCCAACGGCGGATCTTGTCTTGCATATCTCTTGAACTCGATTGAGCCTGTACGATATCTTCGTATATTTCTGAATGTGTTAAAACAGAAATACGTTCTGGACACTTGTAATTTGGTAGGAACATTCTTTCCTCTTCATCGTCTGTCTCGACATATTTATTTTGTGGGTTACGACTTAGAAAATCTGCTAATAAATTTTCCTTTCCTGGACAGTGTTCAATTTTGAATGCATATTCTTGCAATAGTAATGACCATCGAGTAAATTTTGTTTTGTCGTCCTTATGTTTGTTTAACCAAAGTAACGCCCTGTTGTCCGTCTTCACCAAGAACGGTTTGTCTGCTAAGTACATCTTGTACTTTTTAATATAGTTCACCACCGCCAAGCATTCCAGCTCGTTTATGTGGTAACGTCTCTCTGCTGGAGATAACGTGTTGCTTGCATACGAAATTATATATTTTTCGCCGTTGTCGCCTAATTGATATAATACGGCCGAAAGGCCTTGGAGGGATGCATCTGTTTGCAAAATGAATTGACGTGAAAAATCCGGCCGATGGAGTTCCAGCGGTCCGGATAATAATTCTTTTAATTTTCTAAACGCTTCATCGCATGTATGGTTCCAGTGAAAACGATTTTCCTTCGAAAGAAGTTTCGTTAGTGGCTTCGTGATCATCGCCACATTTGGTAGATATTCTCGTACCCAGTTGCAAAGCCCTAGGAAACTTTGTAGCTGCTTTTTTGTAGCTGGAACGGGATAATTTTGAATTTGTAAGACATGTTTTTCTAATGGTTGGGAAGTATCAGTTCTAATTGTATGGCCTAAATATTGGATTTCATTCGTCGCTATTACACACTTTTCCGGTGGCACTTTTAGATTGTGCAGACGTAGTCTTTCAAAGACTAATCTCAAGTGGGACATATGCTCCTTCACGTTTACGCTGTAAACGATTATATCATCTAAATACACTTTACAGAAATGGTGCAGGTAACCCATTAAAACGTCCTTTGCCATGAATTTCTGAAAGGTACAGGGAGCTGTCTTGAGGCCGAAAGGCATGACATTGAATCTGTAAGCTGCCCCATCAGGAGTGGTAAAAGTCGAGAAATCTTTTGATGCTTCATCTAGCGGTATTTGCCAATATCCACTTTTTAAATCCAACACAGAAAAAATCTTCGAATTGCCTAAATCTTTAATACTTTCGTGTATTTTTGGTAAGACGGAAGCCTCGTCTTCAGTCATTTCGTTCAAATGGCGATAATCGATGCAAAAACGTGGTTTCCTGTCTGAGCGTTTTATTATCACGGGTGGTGAACTATATTGGGCAGTGCTAGGTTCGATGACGCCAGCTTTCAACATCTCTTCGATTTGGTCGTACATAATTTTCTTAGTACTCGGAGACATCGGATATGGTCTGATATTAAATGGTTTCGTGTCCTTTACTGTAATTTTGTGTTTCACAGTCACTGTGGTTGCTTGAGTCGGTTCCGCAGTGAACAAATCGACAAATTCTTCGAACAGCGGCCGTAGAAATTTGTCTTTAATAACAAGCTCTTCAGGAAGCTTTGCCTGCTGTCTCTCCCTCTGAGAAGCTTGATTCCAGAAGACGGTAATACGCTCTTCCGTGCCGGCATATAGGCATTTTCGGCCATAATCATATGCGACATTGTTCATATATAAGAATGGTGATCCTAATATTATCGTTTCGTTCAAATTTTCGATTACTTGAAAATCAATTTCAAAAGAGGTGCCTGAAATTATTACTTGTAATTTTGTCGTGCCAAGAGAGTCCACCATTCGATCTCCGCACGCCATAGCAAATGATCGACGTGTCGTGAGATTTTTAAAATTATCCAACATCCTCGGATGGATAACGTTACGCGTCGAGCCTGAATCGATCAGTGCGTCGACCGCATGTTCATTAATTTGAACTTTTATACGAGGCAAAGGGAACGCTTCGCTCATATAATTTATTGACTCTCTTGTCTTGTGCAGAGGAGCGTCGTAGTGGTCATGAGTATCGGAAAAAATTACTGGACATTGCTGCCGCCTTGGTTCGGCCGTGGTGCCGGGGATCTTGCAGATGGACCCTGGCCTGGGTCTCTGGCCCCTCGAAAGTTTCCCGGTCTCCTGTTGAGATGCGGGTTATTCGGGCATTGGCTATGGAAGTGCCACTGCACTGTGTCTGTACAGTATCGGCACGGGGTTGCCGGTCGGTCGGGTACTCGGAATTTCCCCGATCCGCCATTAAAATTGGTTTGCCTGCGGTCAGGATTCACTGATCCGCTCGTAGAATTAGGCATAAAAAAAGGACGACCAGGCGCTCTGCCTGGACCGTCCTGTCGAGATACGTCCTCTCGGAAGTGCACCCTCGGTGCTGTCGGAGTTGGGCTTCCATTGCTCCTGTTACTAGAATTTTGTTGAGTTAAACGTCCCGGCTCTTGATAGTAAGACGCGCGGGACAAGCGTTGATCTATAAGTTGGATTAGCGACGTCTGTTCGTCAGCTGAATCCCGCTCGACGTTAGTAGCCGCTGCTATTGTGAACGATCCATGCTTTGATGGAAGTCTGAAAGACGTATTTTCTGTTCGAAAAAACGTAGAAAAATTGAAAAAAAATAGGAAAAAGAAAAAATTAATTTTCTTTTTCCTCAACCTTTTCTAAATACTAAATAAAAATATTACGTTCACAAAATTTTTAGGGTTCAAAGTGACTGTTTCAGACGGAGATTAATGGATAAATCATACTTACTGTCGTTTATGCTTAACTGCGTCTCTGATGGTATCAATTGGAAGACGTCGTAACACTATAAATCTAACACTGTCTGTTTAACACTCTCTTAAAATTAAATCTGAAAGGGAAATTTTGTTAGAAAACACAAGTAAAAGACAATATAAAGTTCAAAAATGTATATTAAATCTTTAAAAAAAAATTTATGTTTTTACAACAACTTCTTCAGAGGAAATGTTAACAAACAATGGTCTGACCCGTGTACAACACATGGTGAGGAACGGGACGATTCATACGGTACCAACTACCATCCAATATGCAGTTTGAAAAGCTAACGATGCACAAAAAGATTCAAGGAACAGTTCATGTAACTGAAATTTTGGTGGGCTTATGCTTGCCTGTCTTATAAACGTATTTTATTAATTCACATAAATTTTGGTCGCTCCTCGGAGCTTAAAATTGCTTGAAGCGTATCTACTTCGTTTGTATTATGCAATAACAAATTTTACGTTCAGGCAAGGCAGATCCCATGCACGTGTGAGTACATGGTAATAATACTTTTTTGACTCCGAATCACTGAGGAACCGGTTTAGGGCAAACCCCGTCAAAACGCATCATTTCCCCGTCAAATCCGACTGCTAGGAAATGATGGGGGTCCCATGTCGCTAAGGGCTATTTTCGCTATAACTTCCGATATACTTTGGATAGTCGTTGGACTAACTTGTCCTCATATTCAACACTTCGTAAGAGTTGCAGTGCTTGACAACGTGGATTCGTAAAAGGGTTTTTAATCTTGGAAATTTGGAAGTTCAAGTCCAATTTTAGAATACTTTCCAAAATTGGGTGGTCGGGGCGACATTACGTCCCTGTGCAGCGACATTTACTACACTTACCAAATTAACGCTCCTCGAAGAGTTAGCGAAAATTTGGCATAAAAAACGCTCCGAAGAGCAAAAATATATTTCCAAGAATTAAAAACCTCCTCCACGGCGTTTTTACGTGAAGCACGCTTTTCTTACGAAATATTTCCTAAGTCGGATTTCGTTACAACGTCGAAAAGTATATGTAACGAAATCCGACTTAGGAAATATTTCGTAAGAAAAGCGTGCTTCACGTAAAAACGCCGTGGAGGAGGTTTTTAATTCTTGGAAATATATTTTTGCTCTTCGGAGCGTTTTTTATGCCAAATTTTCGCTAACTCTTCGACGAGCGTTAATTTGGTAAGTGTAGTAAATGTCGCTGCACAGGGACGTAATGTCGCCCCGACCACCCAATTTTGGAAAGTATTCTAAAATTGGACTTGAACTTCCAAATTTCCAAGATTAAAAACCCTTTTACGAATCCACGTTGTCAAGCACTGCAACTCTTACGAGGTATTGAATATGAGGACAAGTTAGTCCAACGACTATTCAAAGTATATCGGAAGTTATAGCGAAAATAGCCCTTAGCGACATGGGACCCCCATCATTTCCTAGCAGTCGGATTTGACGGGGAAATGATGAGTTTTGACGGGGTTTGCCCTAAACCGGTTCCTCAGTGATTCGGAGTCAAAAAAGTATCTATACCATGTACTCACACGTGCATGGGATTTGCCTTGCCTGAACGTAAAATTTGTTATTGCATAATACAAACGAAGTAGATACGCTTCAAGCAATTTTAAGCTCCGAGGAGCGACCAAAATTTATGTGAATTAATAAATACGTTTATAAAGACAGGCAAGCATAAGCCCACCAAAATTTCAGTTACATGAACTGTTCCTTGAATCTTTTTGTGTATCGTTAGCTTTTCAAACTGCATATTGGATGGTAGTTGGTACCGTATGAATCGTCCCGTTCCTCACCATGTGTTGTACACGGGTCAGACCATTGTTTGTTAACATTTTCTCTGAAGAAGTTGTTGTAAAAACATAAATTTTTTAAAGATTTAATATACATTTTTTGAACTTTATATTGTCTTTTACTTGTGTTTTCTAACAAAATTTCCCTTTCAGATTTAATTTTAAGAGAGTGTTAAACAGACAGTGTTAGATTTATAGTGTTACGACGTCTTCCAATTGATACCATCAGAGCCGCAGTTAAGCATAAACGACAGTAGGTATGATTTATCCATTAATCTCCGTCTGAAACAGTCACTTTGAACCCTAAAAATTTTGTGAACGTAATATTTTTATTTAGTATTTAGAAAAGGTTGAGGAAAAAGAAAATTAATTTTTTCTTTTTCCTATTTTTTTCAATTTTTCTAAGTTTTTCGAACAGAAAATACGTCCTTCAGACTTCCATCAAAAGCATGGATCGTTCACATGGCGCCCGAACAGGGACCATGCCGTCCCCAAACCCAACAAATCCTTTCTCATTCATGGCGGAAGACTCCGAGGGGTCGACCCCAAGAGAATTTTATGAGCGAGTCACCGCACCGCTCGTCGACGACGGTTCTAGAGGGATAGAACCACAGCGACTGTTTCCGGAGGGAGATAATGTTAATTTATCAGCTTCACAGCCACAAACTGCTTCGATGGAGAGTATGTTTCTGAAAATGGCAGAGGGCTTCGTGCAGGCGATACAGAACGTGTCGACCTGTACGCCCCATGAGAGACAAAGATGTCCGAACGTGACGTTCCATGGGCTTGATCATGAAGATCCAGAAGCATTTCTGAAAATTATGGAGGAATATTTCGACAGAGCTCGCATAAGCCACGACTATGATCGCCTCCATAACGTAACCGGCCAACTCAAGGGCGAATTTAGGACGTTGACTACTTCGTACGCTTTATTCAAGGAAAGATTCCTTACGAGATTTAATTCTCCCGACATACAGTCACGAGCTATTGCTCAACTGTATGCCGTCAAGCAAACGTCTTTAGACGACACGGCAGTGTTTATCACAAGGAAAACCTGTCTTTTTGATCGTATTGATCCCTTTAAATCCGAAGCCATCAGAGCTCGGGTCATCATGGACCAACTGCGTCCAGAAATTAGGTCACGCTTGAGAAGCAACCTAATTTCAAACACAGAGATGTTAATAGCAGCGGCTACTAACGTCGAGCGGGATTCAGCTGACGAACAGACGTCGCTAATCCAGCTTATTGATCAACGTCTGTCCCGCGCGTCTTACTATCGAGAGCCGGGACACATCAGTCCACAAAATTCAAGTATAAGGAGCAATGGAAGCCCAACTCCGACAGCACCGAGGGTGCATTTCCGAGAGGACGTATCTCGACAGGACGGTCCAGGCAGAGCGCCTGGTCGTCCTTTTTTTATGCCTAATTTTTCAAGCGGATCAGTGAATCTTGACCGCAGGCAAAACAATTTTAATGGCGGATCGGGGAAATTCCGAGTACCCGACCGACCGGCTACCCCGTGCCGATACTGCACAGACACAGTGCAGTGGCACTTCCATAGTCAGTGTCCGAATAACCCTCATCTCAACAGGAGACCGGGAAACTTTCAAGGGGCCAGAGACCCAGGCCAGGGTCCATCTGCGAGATCCCCAGCTCAACGCCCGAACCAAGGCAGAAGCAACTCACGTTAGACGATCTTCCTAACGAATAATTTTAAAACAATTTTTTTATTTTATGCCATGTATATTGATCAGGAGTTGAATATAATTACAAAGATCCATGTCAATGATTTGCGATCAGCTCTACACAAACAACTAAATGTTGAATTTCAAATCATCTAATGAAGAGGAGGATAGTCCAGACGACACATTCCTCGATGAAACTGCCTCTTCATCAGAGCAAGAACTCGCTTGAGTCCCGCAGCCCAATAATTGAATTCATCTGAGGAAGAGGAGGACAGTCCAGACGACACATTCCTCGACGACACTACCTCTCAATCAGGTCAAGAATTCGCGAGGGTCCAGCAGTCCGAGCAGACAGGAGCACAATACATGTGCCTGCCGACGGACCACAATCAGGTGAAAGCCGCTCATGTGCCTGCTGACGGACCACAATAAGGTGAAAGCCGCTCATGGGTCTGCTGACGGACCACGATAAGGTGAAAGCAGTTCATGTACCTGCCGACGAGCCTCATTTAGGCGAAAGCAGTTCAAAAAGTCCAAAATATTCCTGCTTCTGATTGCATTATATTTTCAACCTAGGCTAAGTTTTAACTTAGTGCTAGGTTTATTTTATATCAAAATTTCCATACCAACTTCTTGTCGTGTCAGGCAAAAGTTGGTATTTTTTATGCATTTTTTACAAGTTATTTTCATCTGAGGATATTGTATCCACATACAAGTCTTCAAAATTCACTGCAGCAACTCTGACCGTGTCCGGCAGAGTTGGTATTTTTTATAATTTTTTCAAAGTCCTCAAATGTTACTAAACATTCATCTGTAAGCAGAGTCCGACCCAAAGGGTTCAAACAAATGTTCCATTGGCACGGCATGGAAAGACGACGACTCTGACGCAAGGGCGCGATTCAGACGAGTCTAGCAACTCAAGGGCGAGATGCCGCCACGTCTGCTGGAGGGGCAGATGCAACGATCCGACGGATGCAGATTCTGTCGCAGATTTCTCCCAAGAAGAGATTTTAATAAAAAACTATTTCAATCAATATAAGTCAACAAAATTCAGTGTTCCTATTCTCAAAGACGACGATGTGATATCGGTCGCAGATTTCTCCCAAGAAGAGAATTTTATCTACACGGAAAACATTTCAATCAATATAAGTCAACAAAATTCAGTGTTCCTATTCTCAAAGACGACGATACGTTATCGGTCGCAGATCCCCAGACGGGATATGAACAAACATTTTACTAAAATTTTGTTTTATTGTTTCATATAAACCGAGCAGAGCCATAGTATAGCTGGAGTTAAGCAGTCCGAGGACCACCTAAGCTGTTCCAGAAGGCAGTTCGACACCGAAGGTGATCGACGAGGCATAGACACGAGGAGGAGCAGACGCAAGCCCGCATTAGTGGAAGAACACTAAGAAAGATAAGTGCGTCGAAAGTGTTTGTGTTGTGTCATCGAGAATCTGAGGATTTTCGATTTTTTCTTTTTTTTATGCCATTTTTGAAACATAATATTCAATAATTCAATCGAATGCTATGCATCGATATATGTTCAAATTATTACCATTTTAGATTTGCATCTATGTTTTGTTCAGATAGGCCGGTCTGAACGATAACCGAATACAACACATGGGAGACTACATCCAATGATCCATTTTATTTTCAAATAACCAATTTACCAAACGTTACACAAAAAGATTCACGGAAAGGAGGGGAGTGTTAAAGAACGCTATAACCCCGATATACTTTTCGACGTTGTAACGAAATCCGACTTAGGAAATATTTCGTAAGAAAAGCGTGCTTCACGTAAAAACGCCGTGGAGGAGGTTTTTAATTCTTGGAAATATATTTTTGCTCTTCGGAGCGTTTTTTATGCCAAATTTTCGCTAACTCTTCGAGGAGCGTTAATTTGGTAAGTGTAGTAAATGTCGCTGCACAGGGACGTAATGTCGCCCCGACCACCCAATTTTGGAAAGTATTCTAAAATTGGACTTGAACTTCCAAATTTCCAAGATTAAAAACCCTTTTACGAATCCACGTTGTCAAGCACTGCAACTCTTACGAGGTATTGAATATGAGGACAAGTTAGTCCAACGACTATTCAAAGTATATCGGAAGTTATAGCGAAAATAGCCCTTAGCGACATGGGACCCCCATCATTTCCTAGCAGTCGGATTTGACGGGGAAATGATGAGTTTTGACGGGGTTTGCCCTAAACCGGTTCCTCAGTGATTGTGAACGATCCATGCTTTTGATGGAAGTCTGAAGGACGTATTTTTTGTTCGAAAAACTTAGAAAAATTGAAAAAAAATAGGAAAAAGAAAAAATTAATTTTCTTTTTCCTCAACCTTTTCTAAATGCTAAATAAAAATATTACGTTCACAAAATTTTTTAGGGTTCAAGTGACTGTTTCAGACGGAGATTAATGAATAAATCATACTTACTGTCGTTTATGCTTAACTGCGGCTCTGATGGTATCAATTGGAAGACGTCGTAACACTATAAATCTAACACTGTCTGTTTAACACTCTCTTAAAATTAAATCTGAAAGGGAAATTTTGTTAGAAAACACAAGTAAAAGACAATATAAAGTTCAAAAAATGTATATTAAATCTTTAAAAAATTTATGTTTCTACACAACTTCTTCAGTGAAAATGTTAACAAACAATGGTCTGACCCGTGTACAACACATGGTGAGGAACGGGACGATTCATACGGTACCAACTACCATCCAATATGCAGTTTGAAAAGCTAACGATGCACAAAAAGATTCAAGGAATAGTTCATGTAACTGAAATTTTGGTGGGCTTATGCTTGCCTGTCTTTATAAACGTATTTATTAATTCACATAAATTTTGGTCGCTCCTCGGAGCTTAAAATTGCTTGAAGCGTATCTACTTCGTTTGTATTATGCAATAACAAATTTTACGTTCAGGCAAGGCAAATCCCATGCACGTGTGAGTACATGGTATAGATACTTTTTTGACTCCGAATCACTGAGGAACCGGTTTAGGGCAAACCCCGTCAAAACGCATCATTTCCCCGTCAAATCTGACTGCTAGGAAATGATGGGGGTCCCATGTCGCTAAGGGCTATTTTCGCTATAACTTCCGATATACTTTGAATAGTCGTTGGACTAACTTGTCCTCATATTCAACACTTCGTAAGAGTTGCAGTGCTTGACAACGTGGATTCGTAAAAGGGTTTTTAATCTTGGAAATTTGGAAGTTCAAGTCCAATTTTATGATACTTTCTAAAATTGGGTGGTCGGGGCGACATTACGTCCCTGTGCAGCGACATTTACTACACTTACCAAATTAACGCTCCTCGAAGAGTTAGCGAAAATTTGGCATAAAAAACGCTCCGAAGAGCAAAAATATATTTCCAAGAATTAAAAACCTCCTCCACGGCGTTTTTACGTGAAGCACGCTTTTCTTACGAAATATTTCCTAAGTCGGATTTTGTTACAACGTCGAAAAGTATATCGGGGTTATAGCGTTCTTTAACACTCCCCTCCTTTCCGTGAATCTTTTTGTGTAACGTTTGGTAAATTGTTTGTTTGAAAATAAAATGGATCATTGGATGTAGTCTCCCATGTGTTGTATTCGGTTATCGTTCAGACCGGCCTATCTGAACAAAACATAGATGCAAATCTAAAAAATGGTGATAAACTTGAACATATATCGATGCATAGCATTCGATTGAATTATTGAACATTGTGTTTCAAAAATGGCATAAAAAAAAAAAAAAAAAAAAATCGAAAATCCTCAGATTCTCGATGACACAACACAAACACTTTCGACGCACTTATCTTTCTTAGTGTTCTTCCACTAATGCGGGCTTGCGTCTGCTCCTCCTCGTGTCTATGCCTCGTCGATCACCTTCGGTGTCGAACTGCCTTCTGGAACAGCTTAGGTGGTCCTCGGACTGCTTGCTCCAGCTATACATTGGTTCTGCTCGGTTTATATGAAACAATAAAACAAAATTTTAGTAAAATGTTTGTTTACATCCCGTCTGGGGATCTGCGACCGATAACATATCGTCGTCTTTGAGAATGGAACATTGAATTTTGTTGACTTATATTGGTTGAAATGGTTTCCGAGTAGTTAAAAATTCTCTTCTTGGGAGAAATCTGCGACCGATATCACATCGTCGTCTTTGAGAATAGGAACATGGAATTTTGTTGACTTATATTGATTGAAATAGTTTTTATTAAAATCTCTTCTTGGGAGAAATCTGCGACAGAATCTGCATCCGTCGGATCGTTGCATCTGCCCCTCCAGCAGACGTGGCGGCATCTCGCCCTTGAGTTGCTAGACTCGTCTGAATCGCGCTCTGCGTCAGAGTTGTCGTCTTTCCATGCCGTGCCAATGGAACATTTGTTAGGACCCTTTGGGTCGGACTCTGCTTACAGATGAATGTTTAATAACATTTGAGGACTTAGAAAAATTATAAAAATACCAACTCTGCCGGACACGGTCAGAGTTGCTGCAGTGAATTTTGAAGATTTGTATGTGGATACAATATCCTCAGATGAAAATAACTTGTAAAAAAAAAAAATGCATAAAAAATACCAACTTTTGCCTGACACGACAAGAAGTTGGTATGGAAATTTTGATATAAAATAAACCTAGCACTAAGTTAAAACTTAGCCTAGGTTGAAAAATGTTATAAAAAGATGATTGAATCTCCAGAACTGGATTCTGAATCAGAAGTGGAAGCATCTCGTGGCGGTGCATGGATTTGTACAACCGTTTGCTCCGGCGGTAGAGGTTCTGTGGAATCGTCTGAGAACGGGGAATCATTTCCATCGAGTGATGTTCCGCCTGGACTAGCATTTTCTTCATCGGAAGATTCGATTTCCAAGTTGTGCTCCTCTGGCGGGGCTGGTCTCAAATCATCGACATGTACTCTTGTCGTTGCATTTCCCTTTTGTACGAGATACACTTCGTCTGAAAACTTCTTCAGAATTCTGGTTGGGCCTGACCAAGACGGCGTGAAGGTATGTACCTTCTTTTTTCTCTTACTCATGACTCTGTCTCCTACTTTGTAGACGATCGGAGTGACGGCCTCTTTCGGCGCATATTTCTGTTTATATTTTTGTTGGGCCTGACGGGCTTCCTTGATTCGCTCGTATCGTGGAAGCGTTTGTTGCTTGGCTCTTTCTTGCCTCCAGGCATACAAATCCCATTCGCCTCTTTCGGCTGGATCATATCCTAACACGACCATGCTAGGTGTTTGATTTGTAGCGGCGTTCCTACGATTTCTTAATATATATGTCATTTGATGCACGTAGCGATCCCAAGTGTCGTTTGGCTTTTTGAATAAAAGAGTCTTTAGAATTTTCTTGCATTCCTGCACCCGTCGTTCCACGGGGTTGGACTGTTGGTGATATGCTGGAATTAAATATCGTTCGATACCATTCCTTTCGCAAAATGTGATGTACCATTCGGAATTGAAATGACCACCGTTGTCTGATATTATGACTCGAGGGACTCCGAATCTTGCTACTATTTCTTCGTCGATATATTTGGCTATCGTTCTGCCGTCGACCTGAATGTATGCCTTTGCCTCTATCCATTTACTGAAAACGTCTTCGACGATAATCATGTATCTGTTTTCGGCGTCTTTAGTCCTCTGCAGCGGGCCAATTACGTCGACGCTCAAGGTTTCAAATGCATTTTGGGGTGCATGACTTCTAAGTGGAGCATTGGGTTGGGCTTGTCTTGTCTTGACAGACTGGCATATCAGACAGTCGTTTATGTATCTGCCTACGATCCTGGCCATATTATTGAAATAGTAGCGTTTCGCTATTTTCCTGAGAGTCTCGTCTCTTCCTGGATGACATGCTTCATCTCGGTCATGATAATGGTAAATCAATTCTTTTATTTTCCTCTTTGGAACTATTAATTTAAAATTTCTATCACAATCTTTAAAAAGTACATCGTCTTGGACGTGAAAATTTTGCATAAAAATAAGATCCGCATCGGAACGTTGTTCCTGTTGAAATAGATCATTCCAACGGCGGATCTTGTCTTGAATATCTCTTGAACTCAATTGAGCCTGTACGATATCTTCGTATATTTCTGAGTGCGTTAATACAGAAATACGTTCTGGACACTTATAATTTGGTAGGTACATTCTTTCCTCTTCATCGTCTGTCTCGACATAATGATTTTGTGGGTTACGACTTAGAAAATCTGCTAATAAATTTTCCTTTCCTGGACAGTGTTCAATTTTGAATGCATATTCTTGCAATAGTAATGACCATCGAGTAAATTTTGTTTTGTCGTCCTTATGTTTGTTTAACCAAAGTAACGCCCTGTTGTCCGTCTTCACCAAGAACGGTTTGTCTGCTAAGTACATCTTGTACTTTTTAATATAGTTCACCACCGCCAAGCATTCTAGCTCGTTTATGTGGTAACGTCTCTCTGCTGGAGATAACGTGTTGCTTGCATACGAGATTATGTATTTTTCGCCGTTGTCGCCTAATTGATATAACACGGCCGAAAGGCCTTGTAGTGATGCATCTGTTTGCAAAATGAATTGACGTGAAAAATCCGGCCGATGGAGTTCCAGCGGTCCGGATAATAATTCTTTTAATTTTCTAAACGCTTCATCGCATGTATGGTTCCAGTGAAAACGATTTTCCTTCGAAAGAAGTTTCGTTAGTGGCTTCGTGATCATCGCCACATTTGGTAGATATTCTCGTACCCAGTTGCAAAGCCCTAGGAAACTTTGTAGCTGCTTTTTCGTAGCTGGAACGGGATAATTTTGAATTTGTAAGACATGTTTTTCTAATGGTTGGGAAGTATCGGTTCTAATTGTATGGCCTAAATATTGGATTTCATTCGTCGCTATTACACACTTTTCCGGTGACACTTTCAGATTATGCAGACGTAGTCTTTCAAGTGGGACATATGCTCCTTCACGTTTACGCTGTAAACGATTATATCATCTAAATACACTTTACAGAAATGGTGCAGGTAACCCGTTAAAACGTCCTTTGCCATGAATTTCTGAAAGGTACAGGGAGCTGTCTTGAGTCCGAAAGGCATGACATTGAATCTGTAAGCTGCCCCATCAGGAGTGGTAAAAGTCGAAAAATCTTTTGATGCTTCATCTAGCGGTATTTGCCAATATCCACTTTTTAAATCCAACACAGAAAAAATCTTCGAATTGCCTAAATCTTTAATACTTTCGTGTATCTTGGGTAAGACGGAAGCCTCGTCTTCAGTCATTTCATTCAAATGGCGATAGTCGATGCAAAATCGTGGTTTCTTGTCCGAGCGTTTTATTATCACTGGTGGTGAACTATATTGGGCAGTGCTAGGTTCGATGACGCCAGCTTTTAACATCTCTTCGATTTGGTCGTACATAATTTTCTTAGTACTCGGAGACATCGGATATGGTCTGATATTAAATGGTTTCGTGTCTTTCACTGTAATTTTGTGTTTCACAGTCACTGTGGTTGCTTGAGTCGGTTCCGCAGTGAACAGATCGACAAATTCTTCGAACAGCGGCCGTAGAAATTTGTCTTTAATAACAAGCTCTTCAGGAAGCTTTGCCTGCTGTCTCTCCCTCTGAGAAGCTTGATTCCAGAAGACGGTAATACGCTCTTCTGTGCCGGCATATAGGCATTTTCTGCCATAATCATATGCGACATTGTTCATATATAAGAATGGTGATCCTAATATTATCGTTTCGTTTAAATTTTCGATTACTTGAAAATCAATTTCAAAAGAGGTGCCTGAAATTATTACTTGTAATTTTGTCGTGCCAAGAGAGTCCACCATTCGATCTCCGCACGCCATAGCAAATGATCGACGTGTCGTGAGATTTTTAAAATTATCCAACATCCTCGGATGGATAACGTTTCGCGTCGAGCCTGAATCTATCAGTGCGTCGACCGCATGTTCATTAATTTGAACTTTTATACGAGGCAAAGGGAACGCTTCGCTCATATAATTTATTGCTTCCTTCGTCTTGTGCAGAGGAGCGTCGTAGTGGTCATGAGTATTAGAAATGTTTAATGGACATTGCTGCCGCCTTGGTTCGGCCGTTGTGCCGGGGATCTTGCAGATGGACCCTGGCCTGGGTCTCTGGCCCCTCGAAAGTTTCCCGGTCTCCTGTTGAGATGAGGGTTATTCGGACACTGACTATGGAAGTGCCACTGCACTGTGTCTGTGCAGTATCGGCACGGGGTAGCCGGTCGGTCGGGTACTCGGAATTTCCCCGATCCGCCATTAAAATTGTTTTGTCTGCGGTCAGGATTCACTGATCCGCTTGATAAATTAGGCATAAAAATAGGACGACCAGGCGCTCTGCCTGGACCGTCCTGTCGAGATACGTCCTCTCGGAAATGCACCCTCGGTGCTGTCGGAGTTGGGCTTCCATTGCTCCTTATACTTGAATTTTGTGGACTGATGTGTCCCGGCTCTCGATAGTAAGACGCGCGGGACAGACGTTGATCAATAAGCTGGATTAGCGACGTCTGTTCGTCAGCTGAATCCCGCTCGACGTTAGTAGCCGCTGCTATTAACATCTCTGTGTTTGAAATTAGGTTGCTTCTCAAGCGTGACCTAATTTCTGGACGCAGTTGGTCCATGATGACCCGAGCTCTGATGGCTTCGGATTTAAAGGGATCAATACGATCGAAAAGACAGGTTTTCCTTGTGATAAACACTGCCGTGTCGTCTAAAGACGTTTGCTTGACGGCATACAGTTGAGCAATAGCTCGTGACTGTATGTCGGGAGAATTAAATCTCGTAAGGAATCTTTCCTTGAATAAGGCATACGAAGTAGTCAACGTCCTAAATTGTTCGGACCATCGTTGAGCTTCGCCCTTGAGTTGGCCGGTTACGTTATGGAGGCGATCATAGTCGTGGCTTATGCGAGCTCTGTCGAAATATTCCTCCATAATTTTCAGAAATGCTTCTGGATCTTCATGATCAAGCCCATGGAACGTCACGTTCGGACATCTTTGTCTCTCATGGGGCGTACAGGTCGACACGTTCTGTATCGCCTGCACGAAGCCCTCTGCCATTTTCAGAAACATACTCTCCATCGAAGCAGTTTGTGGCTGTGAAGCTGATAAATTAACATTATCTCCCTCCGGAAACAGTCGCTGTGGTTCTATCCCTCTAGAACCGTCGTCGACGAGCGGTGCGGTGACTCGCTCATAAAATTCTCTTGGGGTCGACCCCTCGGAGTCTTCCGCCATGAATGAGAAAGGATTTGTTGGGTTTGGGGACGGCATGGTCCCTGTTCGGGCGCCATGTGAACGATCCATGCTTTTGATGGAAGTCTGAAGGACGTATTTTTTGTTCGAAAAACTTAGAAAAATTGAAAAAAAATAGGAAAAAGAAAAAATTAATTTTCTTTTTCCTCAACCTTTTCTAAATGCTAAATAAAAATATTACGTTCACAAAATTTTTTAGGGTTCAAGTGACTGTTTCAGACGGAGATTAATGAATAAATCATACTTACTGTCGTTTATGCTTAACTGCGGCTCTGATGGTATCAATTGGAAGACGTCGTAACACTATAAATCTAACACTGTCTGTTTAACACTCTCTTAAAATTAAATCTGAAAGGGAAATTTTGTTAGAAAACACAAGTAAAAGACAATATAAAGTTCAAAAAATGTATATTAAATCTTTAAAAAATTTATGTTTCTACACAACTTCTTCAGTGAAAATGTTAACAAACAATGGTCTGACCCGTGTACAACACATGGTGAGGAACGGGACGATTCATACGGTACCAACTACCATCCAATATGCAGTTTGAAAAGCTAACGATGCACAAAAAGATTCAAGGAATAGTTCATGTAACTGAAATTTTGGTGGGCTTATGCTTGCCTGTCTTTATAAACGTATTTATTAATTCACATAAATTTTGGTCGCTCCTCGGAGCTTAAAATTGCTTGAAGCGTATCTACTTCGTTTGTATTATGCAATAACAAATTTTACGTTCAGGCAAGGCAAATCCCATGCACGTGTGAGTACATGGTATAGATACTTTTTTGACTCCGAATCACTGAGGAACCGGTTTAGGGCAAACCCCGTCAAAACGCATCATTTCCCCGTCAAATCTGACTGCTAGGAAATGATGGGGGTCCCATGTCGCTAAGGGCTATTTTCGCTATAACTTCCGATATACTTTGAATAGTCGTTGGACTAACTTGTCCTCATATTCAACACTTCGTAAGAGTTGCAGTGCTTGACAACGTGGATTCGTAAAAGGGTTTTTAATCTTGGAAATTTGGAAGTTCAAGTCCAATTTTATGATACTTTCTAAAATTGGGTGGTCGGGGCGACATTACGTCCCTGTGCAGCGACATTTACTACACTTACCAAATTAACGCTCCTCGAAGAGTTAGCGAAAATTTGGCATAAAAAACGCTCCGAAGAGCAAAAATATATTTCCAAGAATTAAAAACCTCCTCCACGGCGTTTTTACGTGAAGCACGCTTTTCTTACGAAATATTTCCTAAGTCGGATTTTGTTACAACGTCGAAAAGTATATCGGGGTTATAGCGTTCTTTAACATGATTCGGAGTCAAAAAAGTATCTATACCATGTACTCACACGTGCATGGGATTTGCCTTGCCTGAACGTAAAATTTGTTATTGCATAATACAAACGAAGTAGATACGCTTCAAGCAATTTTAAGCTCCGAGGAGCGACCAAAATTTATGTGAATTAATAAATACGTTTATAAAGACAGGCAAGCATAAGCCCACCAAAATTTCAGTTACATGAACTGTTCCTTGAATCTTTTTGTGTATCGTTAGCTTTTCAAACTGCATATTGGATGGTAGTTGGTACCGTATGAATCGTCCCGTTCCTCACCATGTGTTGTACACGGGTCAGACCATTGTTTGTTAACATTTTCTCTGAAGAAGTTGTTGTAAAAACATAAATTTTTTAAAGATTTAATATACATTTTTTGAACTTTATATTGTCTTTTACTTGTGTTTTCTAACAAAATTTCCCTTTCAGATTTAATTTTAAGAGAGTGTTAAACAGACAGTGTTAGATTTATAGTGTTACGACGTCTTCCAATTGATACCATCAGAGCCGCAGTTAAGCATAAACGACAGTAGGTATGATTTATCCATTAATCTCCGTCTGAAACAGTCACTTTGAACCCTAAAAATTTTGTGAACGTAATATTTTTATTTAGTATTTAGAAAAGGTTGAGGAAAAAGAAAATTAATTTTTTCTTTTTCCTATTTTTTTCAATTTTTCTAAGTTTTTCGAACAGAAAATACGTCCTTCAGACTTCCATCAAAAGCATGGATCGTTCACATTATAGCGTTCTTTAATACTATTAACATCTCGGTGGTTGAAATTAGGTTGCTTCTCAAGCGTGACCTAATTTCTGGACGCAGTTGGTCCATGATGACCCGAGCTCTGATGGCTTCGGATTTAAAGGGATCAATACGATCGAAAAGACAGGTTTTCCTTGTGATAAACACTGCCGTGTCGTCTAAAGACGTTTGCTTGACGGCATACAGTTGAGCAATAGCTCGTGACTGTATGTCGGGAGAATTAAATCTCGTAAGGAATCTTTCCTTGAATAAGGCATACGAAGTAGTCAACGTCCTAAATTGTTCGGACGATCGTTGAGCTTCGCCCTTGAGTTGGCCGGTTACGTTATGGAGGCGATCATAGTCGTGGCTTATGCGAGCTCTGTCGAAATATTCCTCCATAATTTTCAGAAATGCTTCTGGATCTTCATGATCAAGCCCATGGAACGTCACGTTCGGACATCTTTGTCTCTCATGGGGCGTACAGGTCGACACGTTCTGTATCGCCTGCACGAAGCCCTCTGCCATTTTCAGAAACATACTTTCCATCGAAGCAGTTTGTGGCTGTGAAGCTGATAAATTAACATTATTTCCCTCTGGAAACAGTCGCTGTGGTTCTATCCCTCTAGAACCGTCGTCGACGAGCGGTGCGGTGACTCGCTCATAAAATTCTCTTGGGGTCGACCCCTCGGAGTCTTCCGCCATGAATGAGAAAGGATTTGTTGGGTTTGGGGACGGCATGGTCCCTGCTCGGGCGCCATGTGAACGATCCATGCTTTGATGGAAGTCTGAAGGACGTATTTTCTGCTCGAAAAACTTAGAAAAAATAAAAAAAAATAGGAAAAAGAAAAAATTAATTTTCTTCTTCCTCAACCTTTTCTAAATTCTAAATAAAAATATTACGTTCACAAAATTTTTAGGGTTCAAAGTGACTGTTTCAGACGGAGATTAATGGATAAATCATACTTACTGTCGTTTATGCTTAACTGCGGCTCTGATGGTATCAATTGGAAGACGTCGTAACACTATAAATCTAACACTGCCTGTTTCACACTCTCTTAAAATTAAATCTGAAAGGGAAATTTTGTTAGAAAACACAAGTAAAAGACAATATAAAGTTCAAAAAATGTATATTAAATCTTTAAAAAATTTATGTTTTTACAACAACTTCTTCAGAGAAAATGTTAACAAACAATGGTCTGACCCGTGTACAACACATGGTGAGGAACGGGACGATTCATACGGTACCAACTACCATCCAATATGCAGTTTGAAAAGCTAACGATGCACAAAAAGATTCAAGAAAAGTTTCATGTAACTGAAATTTTGGTGGGCTTATGCTTGCCTGTCTTATAAACGTATTTTATTAATTCACATAAATTTTGGTCGCTCCTCGGAGCTTAAAATTGCTTGAAGCGTATCTACTTCGTTTGTATTATGCAATAACAAATTTTACGTTCAGGCAAGGCAGATCCCATGCACGTGTGAGTACATGGTAATAATACTTTTTTGACTCCGAATCACTGAGGAACCGGTTTAGGGCAAACCCCGTCAAAACACATCATTTTGTGAACGATCCATGCTTTTGATGGAAGTCTGAAGGACGTGTTTTCTGCTCGAAAAACTTAGAAAAATTAAAAAAAAATAGGAAAAAGAAAAAATTAATTTTCTTTTTCCTCAACCTTTTCTAAATACTAAATAAAAATATTTCGTTCACAAAATTTTTTAGGGTTCAAAGTGACTGTTTCAGACGGAGATTAATGAACAAATCATACTTACTGTCGTTTATGCTTAACTGCGGCTCTGATGGTATCAATTGGAAGACGTCGTAACACTATAAATCTAACACTGTCTGTTTAACACTCTCTTAAAATTAAATCTGAAAGGGAAATTTTGTTAGAAAACACAAGTAAAAGACAATATAAAGTTCAAAAAATGTATATTAAATCTTTAAAAAATTTATGTTTTTACACAACTTCTTCAGTGAAAATGTTAACAAACAATGGTCCGACCCGTGTACAACACATGGTGAGGAACGGGACGATTCATACGGTACCAACTACCATCCAATATGCAGTTTGAAAAGCTAACGATGCACAAAAAGATTCAAGGAACAGTTCATGTAACTGAAATTTTGGTGGGCTTATGCTTGCCTGTCTTTATAAACTTATTTATTAATTCACATAAATTTTGGTCGCTCCTCGGAGCTTAAAATTGCTTGAAGCGTATCTACTTCGTTTGTATTATGCAATAACAAATTTTACGTTCAGGCAAGGCAAATCCCATGCACGTGTGAGTACATGGTATAGATACTTTTTTGACTCCGAATCACTGAGGAACCGGTTTAGGGCAAACCCCGTCAAAACGCATCATTTCCCCGTCAAATCCGACTGCTAGGAAATGATGGGGGTCCCATGTCGCTAAGGGCTATTTTCGCTATAACTTCCGATATACTTTGAATAGTCGTTGGACTAACTTGTCCTCATATTTAACACTTCGTAAGAGTTGCAGTGCTTGACAACGTGGATTCGTAAAAGGGTTTTTAATCTTGGAAATTTGGAAGTTCAAGTCCAATTTTAGAATACTTTCCAAAATTGGGTGGTCGGGGCGACATTACGTCCCTGTGCAGCGACATTTACTACACTTACCAAATTAACGCTCCTCGATGAGTTAGCGAAAATTTGGCATAAAAAACGCTCCGACGAGCAAAAATATATTCCCAAGAATTAAAAACCTCCTCCACGGCGTTTTTACGTGAAGCACGCTTTTCTTACGAAATATTTCCTAAGTCGGATTTTGTTACAACGTCGAAAAGTATATCGGGGTTATAGCGTTCTTTAACACTCCCCTCCTTTCCGTGAATCTTTTTGTGTAACGTTTGGTAAATTGTTTGGTTGAAAATAAAATGGATCATTGGATGTAGTCTCCCATGTGTTGTATTCGGTTATCGTTCAGACCGGCCTATCTGAACAAAACATAGATGCAAATCTAAAATGGTAATAAGTTTGAACATATATCGATGCATAGCATTCGATTGAATTATTGAACATTGGTTTTCAAAATGGCATAAAAAAAAAGAAAAAATCGAAAATCCTCAGATTTTCGATGACACAACACAAACACTTTCGACGCACTTATCTTTCTTAGTGTTCTTCCACTAATGCGGGCTTGCGTCTGCTCCTCCTCGTGTCTATGCCTCGTCGATCACCTTCGGTGTCGAACTGCCTTCTGGAACAGCTTAGGTGGTCCTCGGACTGCTTAACTCCAGCTATACTATGGCTCTGCTCGGTTTATATGAAACAATAAAACAAAATTTTAGTAAAATGTTTGTTTACATCCCGTCTGGGGATCTGCGACCGATAACATATCGTCGTCTTTGAGAATAGGAACACTGAATTTTGTTGACTTATATTGGTTGAAATGGTTTCCGAGTAGTTAAAAATTCTCTTCTTGGGAGAAATCTGCGACCGATATCACATCGTCGTCTTTGAGAATAGGAACATTGAATTTTGTTGACTTATATTGATTGAAATAGTTTTTATTAAAATCTCTTCTTGGGAGAAATCTGCGACAGAATCTGCATCCGTCGGATCGTTGCATCTGCCCCTCCAGCAGACGTGGCGGCATCTCGCCCTTGAGTTGCTAGACTCGTCTGAATCGCGCTCTTGCGTCAGAGTCGTCGTCTTTCCATGCCGTGCCAATGGAACATTTGTTTGGACCCTTTGGGTCGGACTCTGCTTACAGATGTATATGTTTTGAACATATGAGGACTTAGAAAAAATTATAAAAAATACCAACTCTGCCGGACACGGTCAGAGTTGCTGCAGTGAATTTGGAAGATTTGTATGTGGATATAATATCCTCAGATGAAAATAACTTGTAAAAAATGCATAAAAAATACCAACTTTTGCCTGACACGACAAGAAGTTGGTATGGAAATTTTGATATAAAATAAACCTAGCACTAAGTTAAAACTTAGCCTAGGTTGAAAAAATGTTATAAAAAGATGATTGAATCTCCAGAACTGGATTCTGAATCAGAAGTGGAAGCATCTCGTGGCGGTGCATGGATTTGTACAACCGTTTGCTCCGGCGGTAGAGGTTCTGTGGAATCGTCTGAGAACGGGGAATCATTTCCATCGAGTGATGTTCCGCCTGGACTAGCGTTTTCTTCATCGGAAGATTCGATTTCCAAGTTGTGCTCCTCTGGCGGGGCTGGTCTCAAATCATCGACATGTACTCTTGTCGTTGCATTTCCCTTTTGCACGAGATACACCTCGTCTGAAAACTTCTTCAGAATTCTGGTTGGGCCTGACCAAGACGGCGTGAAGGTATGTACCTTCTTTTTTCTCTTACTCATGACTCTGTCTCCTACTTTGTAGACGATCGGAGTGACGGCCTCTTTCGGCGCATATTTCTGTTTGTATTTTTGTTGGGCCTGACGGGCTTCCTTGATTCGCTCGTATCGTGGAAGCGTTTGTTGCTTGGCTCTTTCTTGCCTCCAGGCATACAAATCCCATTCGCCTCTTTCGGCTGGATCATATCCTAACACGATCATGCTAGGTGTTTGATTTGTAGCGGCGTTCCTACGATTTCTTAATATGTATGTCATTTGATGCACGTAGCGATCCCAAGTGTCGTTTGGCTTTTTGAACAAAAGAGTCTTTAAAATTTTCTTGCATTCCTGCACCCGTCGTTCCACGGGGTTGGACTGTTGGTGATATGCTGGAATTAAGTATCGTTCGATACCATTCCTTTCGCAAAATGTGATGTACCATTCGGAATTGAAATGACCACCGTTGTCTGATATTATGACTCGAGGGACTCCGAATCTTGCTACTATTTCTTCGTCGATATATTTGGCTATCGTTCTGCCGTCGACCTGAATGTATGCCTTTGCCTCTATCCATTTACTGAAAACGTCTTCGACGATAATCATGTATCTGTTTTCGGCGTCTTTAGTCCTCTGCAGCGGGCCAATTACGTCGACGCTCAAGGTTTCAAATGCATTTTGTGGTGCATGACTTCTAAGTGGAGCATTGGGTTGGGCTTGTCTTGTCTTTACAGACTGGCATATCAGACAGTCGTTTATGTATTTGCCTACGATTCTGGCCATATTATTGAAATAGTAGCGTTTCGCTATTTTCCTGAGAGTCTCGTCTCTTCCTGGATGACATGCTTCATCTCGGTCATGATAATGGTAAATCAATTCCTTTATTTTCCTCTTTGGAACTATTAATTTAAAATTTGTATCGCAATCTTTAAAAAGTACATCGTCTTGGACGTGAAAATTTTGCATAAAAATAAGATCCGCATCGGAACGTTGTTCCTGTTGAAATAGATCATTCCAACGGCGGATCTTGTCTTGAATATCTCTTGAACTCAATTGAGCCTGTACGATATCTTCGTATATTTCTGAATGCGTTAAAACAGAAATACGTTCTGGACACTTATAATTTGGTAGGAACATTCTTTCCTCTTCATCGTCTGTCTCGACATACTGATTTTGTGGGTTACGACTTAGAAAATCTGCTAATAAATTCTCCTTTCCTGGACAGTGTTCAATTTTGAAAGCATATTCTTGCAATAGTAATGACCATCGAGTAAATTTTGTCTTGTCGTCCTTATGTTTGTTTAACCAAAGTAACGCCCTGTTGTCCGTCTTCACCAAGAACGGTTTGTCTGCTAAGTACATCTTGTACTTTTTAATATAGTTCACCACCGCCAAGCATTCTAGCTCGTTTATGTGGTAACGTCTCTCCGCTGGAGATAACGTGTTGCTTGCATACGAGATTATGTATTTTTCGCCGTTGTCGCCTAATTGATATAACACGGCCGAAAGGCCTTGGAGGGATGTATCTGTTTGCAAAATGAATTGACGTGAAAAATCCGGCCGATGGAGTTCCAGCGGTCCGGATAATAATTCTTTTAATTTTCTAAATGCTTCATCGGACGTATGGTTCCAGTGAAAACGATTTTCCTTCGAAAGAAGTTTCGTTAGTGGCTTCGTGATCATCGCCACATTTGGTAGATATTCTCGTACCCAGTTGCAAAGCCCTAGGAAACTTTGTAGCTGCTTTTTCGTAGCTGGAACGGGATAATTTTGAATTTGTAAGACATGTTTTTCTAATGGTTGGGAAGTATCGGTTCTAATTGTATGGCCTAAATATTGAATTTCATTCGTCGCTATTACACACTTTTCCGGTGACACTTTCAGATTGTGCAGACGTAGTCTTTCAAAGACTAATCTCAAGTGGGACATATGCTCCTTCACGTTTACACTGTAAACGATTATATCATCTAAATACACTTTACAGAAATGGTGCAGGTAACCCGTTAAAACGTCCTTTGCCATGAATTTCTGAAAGGTACAGGGAGCTGTCTTGAGTCCGAAAGGCATGACATTAAATCTGTAAGCTGCCCCATCAGGAGTGGTAAAAGTCGAAAAATCTTTTGATGCTTCATCTAGTGGTATTTGCCAATATCCACTTTTTAAATCCAACACAGAAAAAATCTTCGAATTGCCTAAATCTTTAATACTCTCGTGTATTTTTGGTAAGACGGAAGCCTCGTCTTCAGTCATTTCATTCAAATGGCGATAGTCGATGCAAAATCGTGGTTTCTTGTCTGAGCGTTTTATTATCACTGGTGGTGAACTATATTGGGCAGTGCTAGGTTCGATGACGCCAGCTTTTAACATCTCTTCGATTTGGTCGTACATAATTTTCTTAGTACTCGGAGACATCGGATATGGTCTGATATTAAATGGTTTCGTGTCTTTCACTGTAATTTTGTGTTTCACAGTCACTGTGGTCGCTTGAGTCGGTTCCGCAGTGAACAGATCGACAAATTCCTCGAACAGCGGCCGTAGAAATTTGTCATTTATAACAAGCTCCTCAGGAAGCTTTGCCTGCTGTCTCTCCCTCTGAGAAGCTTGATTCCAGAAGACGGTAATACGCTCTTCTGTGCCGGCATATAGGCATTTTCTGCCATAATCATATGCGACATTGTTCATATATAAGAATGGTGATCCTAATATTACTGTTTCATTTAAATTTTCGATTACTTGAAAATCAATTTCAAAAGAAGTGCCTGAAATTATTACTTGTAATTTTGTCGTGCCAAGAGAGTCCACCATTCGATCTCCGCACGCCATAGCAAATGATCGACGTGTCGTGAGATTTTTAAAATTATCCAACATCCTCGGATGGATAACGTTTCGCGTCGAGCCTGAATCTATCAGTGCGTCGACCGCATGTTCATTTATTTGAACTTTTATACGAGGCAAAGGGAACGCTTCGCTCATATAATTTATTGACTCTCTTGTCTTGTGCAGAGGAGCGTCGTAGTGGTCATGAGTATCGGAAAAAATTACTGGACATTGCTGCCGCCTTGGTTCGGCCGTTGTGCCGGGGATCTTGCAGATGGACCCTGGCCTGGGTCTCTGGCCCCTCGAAAGTTTCCCGGTCTCCTGTTGAGATGAGGGTTATTCGGACACTGACTATGGAAGTGCCACTGCACTGTGTCTGTGCAGTATCGGCACGGGGTAGCCGGTCGGTCGGGTACTCGGAATTTCCCCGATCCGCCATTAAAATTGTTTTGCCTGCGGTCAGGATTCACTGATCCGCTTGATAAATTAGGCATAAAAATAGGACGACCAGGCGCTCTGCCTGGACCGTCCTGTCGAGATACGTCCTCTCGGAAATGCACCCTCGGTGCTGTCGGAGTTGGGCTTCCATTGCTCCTTATACTTGAATTTTGTGGACTGATGTGTCCCGGCTCTCGATAGTAAGACGCGCGGGACAGACGTTGATCAATAAGCTGGATTAGCGACGTCTGTTCGTCAGCTGAATCCCGCTCGACGTTAGTAGCCGCTGCTATTAACATTTCGGTGTTTGAAATTAGGTTGCTTCTCAAGCGTGACCTAATTTCTGGACGCAGTTGGTCCATGATGACCCGAGCTCTGATGGCTTCGGATTTAAAGGGATCAATACGATCGAAAAGACAGGTTTTCCTTGTGATAAACACTGCCGTGTCGTCTAAAGACGTTTGCTTGATGGCATACAGTTGAGCAATAGCTCGTGACTGTATGTCGGGAGAATTAAATCTCGTAAGGAATCTTTCCTTGAATAAGGCATACGAAGTAGTCAACGTCCTAAATTGTTCGGACCATCGTTGAGCTTCGCCCTTGAGTTGGCCGGTTACGTTATGGAGGCGATCATAGTCGTGGCTTATGCGAGCTCTGTCGAAATATTCCTCCATAATTTTCAGAAATGCTTCTGGATCTTCATGATCAAGCCCATGGAACGTCACGTTCGGACATCTTTGTCTCTCATGGGGCGTACAGGTCGACACGTTCTGTATCGCCTGCACGAAGCCCTCTGCCATTTTCAGAAACATACTCTCCATCGAAGCAGTTTGTGGCTGTGAAGCTGATAAATTAACATTATCTCCCTCCGGAAACAGTCGCTGTGGTTCTATCCCTCTAGAACCGTCGTCGACGAGCGGTGCGGTGGCTCGCTCATAAAATTCTCTTGGGGTCGACCCCTCGGAGTCTTCCGCCATGAATGAGAAAGGATTTGTTGGGTTTGGGGACGGCATGGTCCCTGCTCGGGCGCCATGTGAACGATCCATGCTTTTGATGGAAGTCTGAAGGACGTGTTTTCTGCTCGAAAAACTTAGAAAAATTAAAAAAAAATAGGAAAAAGAAAAAATTAATTTTCTTTTTCCTCAACCTTTTCTAAATACTAAATAAAAATATTTCGTTCACAAAATTTTTAGGGTTCAAGTGACTGTTTCAGACGGAGATTAATGGATAAATCATACTTACTGTCGTTTATGCTTAACTGCGGCTCTGATGGTACTAATTGGAAGACGTCGTAACACTATAAATCTAACACTGTCTGTTTAACACTCTCTTAAAATTAAATCTGAAAGGGAAATTTTGTTAGAAAACACAAGTAAAAGACAATATAAAGTTCAAAAAATGTATATTAAATCTTTAAAAAATTTATGTTTTTACAACAACTTCTTCAGAGAAAATGTTAACAAACAATGGTCTGACCCGTGTACAACACATGGTGAGGAACGGGACGATTCATACGGTACCAACTACCATCCAATATGCAGTTTGAAAAGCTAACGATGCACAAAAAGATTCAAGGAACAGTTCATGTAACTGAAATTTTGGTGGGCTTATGCTTGCCTGTCTTTATAAACGTATTTATTAATTCACATAAATTTTGGTCGCTCCTCGGAGCTTAAAATTGCTTGAAGCGTATCTACTTCGTTTGTATTAGGCAATAACAAATTTTACGTTCAGGCAAGGCAGATCCCATGCACGTGTGAGTACATGGTATAGATACTTTTTTGACTCCGAATCACTGAGGAACCGGTTTAGGGCAAACCCCGTCAAAACGCATCATTTCCCCGTCAAAATCGACTGCTAGGAAATGATGGGGGTCCCATGTCGCTAAGGGCTATTTTCGCTATAACTTCCGATATACTTTGGATAGTCGTTGGACTAACTTGTCCTCATATTCAACACTTCGTAAGAGTTGCAGTGCTTGACAACGTGGATTCGTAAAAGGGTTTTTAATCTTGGAAATTTGGAAGTTCAAGTCCAATTTTAGAATACTTTCCAAAATTGGGTGGTCGGGGCGACATTACGTCCCTGTGCAGCGACATTTACTACACTTACCAAATTAACGCTCCTCGAAGAGTTAGCGAAAATTTGGCATAAAAAACGCTCCGAAGAGCAAAAATATATTTCCAAGAATTAAAAACCTCCTCCACGGCGTTTTTACGTGAAGCACGCTTTTCTTACGAAATATTTCCTAAGTCGGATTTCGTTACAACGTCGAAAAGTATATCGGGGTTATAGCGTTCTTTAACAATAAGACAGGCAAGCATAAGCCCACCAAAATTTCAGTTACATGAAACTTTCCTTGAATCTTTTTGTGCATCGTTAGCTTTTCAAACTGCATATTGGATGGTAGTTGGTACCGTATGAATCGTCCCGTTCCTCACCATGTGTTGTACACGGGTCAGACCATTGTTTGTTAACAGTTTCTCTGAAGAAGTTGTTGTAAAAACATAAATTTTTAAAGATTTAATATACATTTTTTGAACTTTATATTGTCTTTTACTTGTGTTTTCTAACAAAATTTCCCTTTCAGATTTAATTTTAAGAGAGTGTGAAACAGACAGTGTTAGATTTATAGTGTTACGACGTCTTCCAATTGATACCATCAGAGCCGCAGTTAAGCATAAACGACAGTAAGTATGATTTATCCATTAATCTCCGTCTGAAACAGTCACTTTGAACCCTAAAAAATTTTGTGAACGTAATAATTTTATTTAGAATTTAGAAAAGGTTGAGGAAAAAGAAAATTAATTTTTTCTTTTTCCTATATTTTTTTTAATTTTTCTAAGTTTTTCGAGCAGAAAATACGTCCTTCAGACTTCCATCAAAGCATGGATCGTTCACAGTTATAGCGAAAATAGCCCTTAGCGACATGGGACCCCCATCATTTCCTAGCAGTCGGATTTGACGGGGAAATGATGTGTTTTGACGGGGTTTGCCCTAAACCGGTTCCTCAGTGATTCGGAGTCAAAAAAGTATCTATACCATGTACTCACACGTGCATGGGATCTGCCTTGCCTGAACGTAAAATTTGTTATTGCATAATACAAACGAAGTAGATACGCTTCAAGCAATTTTAAGCTCCGAGGAGCGACCAAAATTTATGTGAATTAATAAATACGTTTATAAGACAGGCAAGCATAAGCCTGTTAAAGAACGCTATAACCCCGATATACTTTTCGACGTTGTAACAAAATCCGACTTAGGAAATACTTCGTAAGAAAAGCGTGCTTCACGTAAAAACGCCGTGGAGGAGGTTTTTAATTCTTGGAAATATATTTTTGCTCTTCGGAGCGTTTTTTATGCCAAATTTTCGCTAACTCTTCGAGGAGCGTTAATTTGGTAAGTGTAGTAAATGTCGCTGCACAGGGACGTAATGTCGCCCCGACCATCCAATTTTAGAAAGTATACTAAAATTGGACTTGAACTTCCAAATTTCCAAGATTAAAAACCCTTTTACGAATCCACGTTGTCAAGCACTGCAACTCTTACGAGGTATTGAATATGAGGACAAGTTAGTCCAACGACTATTCAAAGTATATCGGAAGTTATAGCGAAAATAGCCCTTAGCGACATGGGACCCCCATCATTTCCTAGCAGTCGGATTTGGCGGGGAAATGATGTGTTTTGACGGGGTTTGCCCTAAACCGGTTCCTCAGTGATTCGGAGTCAAAAAAGTATTATTACCATGTACTCACACGTGCATGGGATCTGCCTTGCCTGAACGTAAAATTTGTTATTGCATAATACAAACGAAGTAGATACGCTTCAAGCAATTTTAAGCTCCGAGGAGCGACCAAAATTTATGTGAATTAATAAAATACGTTTATAAGACAGGCAAGCATAAGCCCACCAAAAATTTCAGTTACATGAAACTTTCCTTGAATCTTTTTGTGCATCGTTAGCTTTTCAAACTGCATATTGGATGGTAGTTGGTACCGTATGAATCGTCCCGTTCCTCACCATGTGTTGTACACGGGTCAGACCATTGTTTGTTAACATTTTCTCTGAAGAAGTTGTTGTAAAAACATAAATTTTTTAAAGATTTAATATACATTTTTTGAACTTTATATTGTCTTTTACTTGTGTTTTCTAACAAAATTTCCCTTTCAGATTTAAATTTTAAGAGAGTGTAAAACAGACAGTGTTAGATTTATAGTGTTACGACGTCTTCCAATTAATACCATCAGAGCCGCAGTTAAGCATAAACGACAGTAAGTATGATTTATCCATTAATCTCCGTCTGAAACTCTATCCATTTGCTAAATACTTCTTCAACGATAATCATATATCGATTTTCGGCGTCTTTGGTCCTCTGCAGTGGGCCAATTACGTCGACGCTCAAAGTTTCAAATGCATTCTGCGGTGCATGACTTCTAAGTGGAGCATTGGGTTGAGCTTGTCGTGTTTTTACTGATTGGCATATCAGACAGTCGTTTATGTATTTGCCTACGATCCAGGCCATATTATTGAAATAGTATCTTTGTGCAATTTTTCTAAGAGTCTCGTCTCTCCCTGGATGACATGCTTCATCTCGATCGTGATATGTATGGTAAATCAATTCTTTGATTTTCCTCTGTGGAACTATCAACTTTAAATTTCGATCGGTGTCTTTCATTAGTACATCGTCTTGTACTTGAAAATTTTTCATAAAAATAAGATCCGCTTCGGAACGTTGTTCCTGTTGAAATAGATCATTCCAACGGCGGATCTTGTCTTGTATATTTAGACCTCGATTGAGCCTGTACGATATCTTCGTATATTTCTGAATGTGTTAAAACAGAAATACGTTCTGGACACTTATAATTTGGTAGGAACATTCTTTCCTATTCATCGTCGGTCTCGACATATTGATCTTGTGGATTACGGCTGAGAAAATCGGCTAACAAGTTTTCTTTGCCTGGACAGTGTTCGATTTTAAATGCATATTCTTGCAATAGCAGTGACCATCGGGTGAATTTGGTCTTGTCGTCTTTGTGTTTATTCAACCAAAGTAACGCCCTGTTGTACATCTTGTACTTTTTTATGTAATTCACCACTGCCAAGCATTCCAGCTCGTTCATGTGGTAACGTCTCTCTGCTGGAGATAACGTGTTGCTTGCATATGAGATAATATGCTTTTCGCCGTTGTCGCCTAATTGATAGAGTATTGCTGAAAGCCCTTGTAATGATGCATCTGTATGCAAAATGGACTGACGTGAAAAATCCGGGCGATGGAGTTCCAGCAGTCCGGATAATAAATCTTTAAGTTTTTGAAAAGCTGCATCGCATGCTTGAGTCCAATGAAAGCGATATTCCTTCGATAGGAGTTTCGTTAATGGCTTTGTAATCATCGCAACATTTGGTAGATATTCTCTTACCCAGTTTCAAAGTCCTAAGAAACTCTGAAGCTGCTTTTTTCGTGTTTGGTACAGGACAATTTTGAATTTGCAATACATGTTTTTCTAATGGACGAGAAGTATCAATTCTAATTGTGTGGCCTAAATATTGTATTTTATTTGTCGCTATTAGACACTTTTCCGGTGACACTTTTAGATTATGTAAACGTAGTCTTTCAAAGACCAACCTCAGGTGGGACATATGCTCCTTCACGTTTAGGCTGTAAACGATTATATCATCTAAGTAGACTTTACAGAAATGGTGCAGGTAACCCGTTAAAACGTCCTTTACCATGAATTTCTGAAAGGTACAGGGAGCTGTCTTGATGCCAAAAGGCATGACATTAAATCTATAAGCTGCCACATCATTAGTAGTCAAAGTTGAAAAAATTTTTGATGCTTCATCGAGCGGTATTTGCCAATATCCGCTCTTGAGGTACAACACAGTAAAAACTTTAGAATTGCCCAAGTCTTTGATGCTTTCATGTACTTTTGGTAAAACGGAAGCTTCGTCTTCGGTCATTTCATTTAGATGACGATAGTCAATGCAAAAACGTGGTTTCTTATCGGGTATTTTTATTATCACTGGAGGTGAACTGTATTGTGCAGTACTTGGTTCAATGACGCCAGCTTTCAGCATCTCTTCAATTTGATCGTACATAATTTTCTTAGTACTTGGAGACATTGGATATTGTAGATTGTAGATTGTTTTATGGGGTCGTTTGGCTTCGAATAGCCTTACTTCACTTCGACCTAAAAGATCTTTTGTGATTAACCCTACATCTAGTTGTTGCCCAGGATTCCAAGACTTTTTACAAAGCTTGTGATTTTCCTGGGGGCTAATTTCCCTATGTCTTCAGGCGTTAATTCCGCCTGTTCTAGGAATTTTAGCCTAATGCGGACTAACACCTTGCATTCACAAAGTATATGTTCCGCAGTTTCAGTTGCAGTATTGCAATATCTGCATTTGTTGTCTACTGCCTTGCCCATATTCTTGAGATGATATCTCAAGGGGCAGTGGCCAGTTAGAAGGCCTGTGATTAGCCTTAATTCGAACTTTTCAAGTTCGAGAAGCCTTGTGGCATTCTTTGTCGAATAAGTTATAAACTTTTTCGCTTGTCTTTGACCTGGAGTATTCCTCCAGTAGGACTTCTTCTGGTCCTTTTCCCATTCTTGGATCTCCTCCGCTATGTGTCCCTTGGCCAGGCCACAAAACGGTTCGGGTCCAATGAATGGTGCTTTAGATCCTTTTTTTGCAAGGCTGTCAGCAAGTTCATTTCCTTGTATTCCCTCATGCCCTGGCACCCACATCAAGGTAACCTTGTTGTTGTTGGCCAGTTGCTTCAGGGATTGTCTACATTCCCAGGCAATTTTAGACTCAAAGGTATAGGACCTTAGAGCTTTTAGTGCTGCCTGGCTATCAGATAATATATAGATCTTTGCCCTTCGGATGCCTTTATTTAGGCATTCCTGGGCACACAGATCTATAGCGTAAATTTCTGCCTGGAAGATGGTGGTTGGGGTGTTACCGAGGGCTTTGGATAGCCTACATTTAGGCCCTGCTATGCCCACTCCTACCCCTTCAACCATCTTAGATCCATTTGTATACCAGATGAGTGACCCTTGTTCCAATCGCAGTGCCTCTATCTTGCTCGTCTGACGGTTTTCAATTAGCACGTCAAACGGGCAGTCAAAGTCTTGTTTGATTGGCATTGAGTCAGTGGGTTTGGTCATGGACTTCAAATGGATTAACTCCAGAATCCTTAAGTGACCAACCAGATCGCCTGGTTTAAATTTATATGCCTGGTGCAGTCGTAAAGCACTGAGTGCTGCCTCCTTCCTTACATGCAAGTGCAAGGGAAGTAGGTCAAGCATAGCTTCCATAGCCGCTGTGGGACACGAGTGCATTGCTCCTGTAGTCCCTATACAGGCAAGGCGTTGCAGTGTCTGCAACTTTCCCTGTGCTATTTTTTCTTCTGTTTTTGGCCACCATACGCATGATGCGTCGGTTACCATAGGTCTGACAACCGAAAGATAAGACCAATGTGTCATTTTCGGTCTTAGACCCCAAGTCTTACCAAACAACCTACGGCACGTCCATATTGCCGCTGTTGCTTTAGTAAGAGTCCTTTCCAGATGTGAGTTCCAGGTAAGTTTTTGATCCAGGATTACTCCCAGATACTTGACTTTGTTAAAGAACGCTATAACCCCGATATACTTTTCGACGTTGTAACAAAATCCGACTTAGGAAATATTTCGTAAGAAAAGCGTGCTTCACGTAAAAACGCCGTGGAGGAGGTTTTTAATTCTTGGAAATATATTTTTGCTCTTCGGAGCGTTTTTTATGCCAAATTTTCGCTAACTCTTCGAGGAGCGTTAATTTGGTAAGTGTAGTAAATGTCGCTGCACAGGGACGTAATGTCGCCCCGACCACCCAATTTTAGAAAGTATAATAAAATTGGACTTGAACTTCCAAATTTCCAAGATTAAAAACCCTTTTACGAATCCACGTTGTCAAGCACTGCAACTCTTACGAAGTGTTGAATATGAGGACAAGTTAGTCCAACGACTATCCAAAGTATATCGGAAGTTATAGCGAAAATAGCCCTTAGCGACATGGGACCCCCATCATTTCCTAGCAGTCGGATTTGACGGGGAAATGATGACTTTTGACGGGGTTTGCCCTAAACCGGTTCCTCAGTGATTCGGAGTCAAAAAAGTATCTATACCATGTACTCACACGTGCATGGGATCTGCCTTGCCTGAACGTAAAATTTGTTATTGCATAATACAAACGAAGTAGATACGCTTCAAGCAATTTTAAGCTCCGAGGAGCGACCAAAATTTATGTGAATTAATAAAATACGTTTATAAGACAGGCAAGCATAAGCCCACCAAAATTTCAGTTACATGAACTGTTCCTTGAATCTTTTTGTGCATCGTTAGCTTTTCAAACTGCATATTGGATGGTAGTTGGTACCGTATGAATCGTCCCGTTCCTCACCATGTGTTGTACACGGGTCAGACCATTGTTTGTTAACATTTCCTCTGAAGAAGTTGTTGTAAAAACATAATTTTTTTTTAAAGATTTAATATACATTTTTGAACTTTATATTGTCTTTTACTTGTGTTTTCTAACAAAATTTCCCTTTCAGATTTAATTTTAAGAGAGTGTTAAACAGACAGTGTTAGATTTATAGTGTTACGACGTCTTCCAATTGATACCATCAGAGACGCAGTTAAGCATAAACGACAGTAAGTATGATTTATCCATTAATCTCCGTCTGAAACAGTCACTTGAACCCTAAAAATTTTGTGAACGTAATATTTTTATTTAGTATTTAGAAAAGGTTGAGGAAAAAGAAAATTAATTTTTTCTTTTTCCTATTTTTTTCAATTTTTCTAAGTTTTTCGAACAAAAAATACGTCCTTCAGACTTCCATCAAAAGCATGGATCGTTCACATGGCGCCCGAGCAGGGACCATGCCGTCCCCAAACCCAACAAATCCTTTCTCATTCATGGCGGAAGACTCCGAGGGGTCGACCCCAAGAGAATTTTATGAGCGAGTCACCGCACCGCTCGTCGACGACGGTTCTAGAGGGATAGAACCACAGCGACTGTTTCCGGAGGGAGATAATGTTAATTTATCAGCTTCACAGCCACAAACTGCTTCGATGGAAAGTATGTTTCTGAAAATGGCAGAGGGCTTCGTGCAGGCGATACAGAACGTGTCGACCTGTACGCCCCATGAGAGACAAAGATGTCCGAACGTGACGTTCCATGGGCTTGATCATGAAGATCCAGAAGCATTTCTGAAAATTATGGAGGAATATTTCGACAGAGCTCGCATAAGCCACAACTATGATCGCCTCCATAACGTAACCGGCCAACTCAAGGGCGAAGCTCAACGATGGTCCGAACAATTTAGGACGTTGACTACTTCGTATGCCTTATTCAAGGAAAGATTCCTTACGAGATTTAATTCTCCCGACATACAGTCACGAGCTATTGCTCAACTGTATGCCGTCAAGCAAACGTCTTTAGACGACACGGCAGTGTTTATCACAAGGAAAACCTGTCTTTTCGATCGTATTGATCCCTTTAAATCCGAAGCCATCAGAGCTCGGGTCATCATGGACCAACTGCGTCCAGAAATTAGGTCACGCTTGAGAAGCAACCTAATTTCAAACACAGAGATGTTAATAGCAGCGGCTACTAACGTCGAGCGGGATTCAGCTGACGAACAGACGTCGCTAATCCAGCTTATTGATCAACGTCTGTCCCGCGCGTCTTACTATCGAGAGCCGGGACACATCAGTCAACAAAATTCTAGTAACAGGAGCAATGGAAGCCCAACTCCGACAGCACCGAGGGTGCATTTCCGAGAGGACGTATCTCGACAGGACGGTCCAGGCAGAGCGCCTGGTCGTCCTTTTTTTATGCCTAATTTATCAAGCGGATCAGTGAATCCTGACCGCAGGCAAACCAATTTTAATGGCGGATCGGGGAAATTCCGAGTACCCGACCGACCGGCAACCCCGTGCCGATACTGTACCGACACAGTGCAGTGGCACTTCCATAGCCAATGCCCGAATAACCCGCATCTCAGAAGGAGACCGGGAAACTTTCGAGGGGCCAGAGACCCAGGCCAGGGTCCATCTGCAAGATCCCCGGCACAACGGCCGAACCAAGGCGGCAGCAATGTCCAGTAATTTTTTCCGATACTCATGACCACTACGACGCTCCTCTGCACAAGACAAGAGAGTCAATAAATTATATGAGCGAAGCGTTCCCTTTGCCTCGTATAAAAGTTCAAATTAATGAACATGCGGTCGACGCACTGATCGATTCAGGCTCGACGCGAAACGTTATCCATCCGAGGATGTTGGATAATTTCAAAAATCTCACGACACGTCGATCATTTGCTATGGCGTGCGGAGATCGAATGGTGGACTCTCTTGGCACGACAAAATTACAAGTAATAATTTCAGGCACCTCTTTTGAAATTGATTTTCAAGTAATCGAAAATTTGAACGAAACGATAATATTAGGATCACCATTCTTATATATGAACAATGTCGCATATGATTATGGCAGAAAATGCCTATATGCCGGCACAGAAGAGCGTATTACCGTCTTCTGGAATCAAGCTTCTCAGAGGGAGAGACAGCAGGCAAAGCTTCCTGAAGAGCTTGTTATAAATGACAAATTTCTACGGCCGCTGTTCGAAGAATTTGTCGATCTGTTCACTGCGGAACCGACTCAAGCAACCACAGTGACTGTGAAACACAAAATTACAGTAAAAGACACGAAACCATTTAATATCAGACCATATCCGATGTCTCCGAGTACTAAGAAAATTATGTACGACCAAATCGAAGAGATGTTGAAAGCTGGCGTCATCGAACCTAGCACTGCCCAATATAGTTCACCACCCGTAATCATAAAACGCTCAGACAAGAAACCACGTTTTTGCATCGATTACCGCCATTTGAACGAAATGACTGAAGACGAGGCTTCCGTCTTACCAAAAATACACGAAAGTATTAAAGATTTAGGCAATTCGAAGATTTTTTCTGTGTTGGATTTAAAAAGTGGATATTGGCAAATACCGCTAGATGAAGCATCAAAAGATTTCTCGACTTTTACCACTCCTGATGGGGCAGCTTACAGATTCAATGTCATGCCTTTCGGCCTCAAGACAGCTCCCTGTACCTTTCAGAAATTCATGGCAAAGGACGTTTTAACGGGTTACCTGCACCATTTCTGTAAAGTGTATTTAGATGATATAATCGTTTACAGCGTAAACGTGAAGGAGCATATGTCCCACTTGAGATTAGTCTTTGAAAGACTACGTCTGCACAATCTGAAAGTGTCACCGGAAAAGTGTGTAATAGCGACGAATGAAATCCAATATTTAGGCCATACAATTAGAACCGATACTTCCCAACCATTAGAAAAACATGTCTTACAAATTCAAAATTATCGCGTTCCAGCTACTAAAAAGCAGCTACAAAGTTTCCTAGGGCTTTGCAACTGGGTACGAGAATATCTACCAAATGTGGCGATGATCACGAAGCCACTAACGAAACTTCTTTCGAAGGAAAATCGTTTTCACTGGAACCATACGTGCGATGAAGCATTTAGAAAATTAAAAGAATTATTATCCGGACCGCTGGAACTCCATCGGCCGGATTTTTCACGTCAATTCATTTTGCAAACAGATGCATCACTACAAGGCCTTTCGGCCGTATTATATCAAT
This sequence comes from Leptura quadrifasciata, assembly GCA_963675555.1. Classification (NCBI taxonomy): domain Eukaryota; kingdom Metazoa; phylum Arthropoda; class Insecta; order Coleoptera; family Cerambycidae; genus Leptura; species Leptura quadrifasciata. The sequence continues at coordinate 53,328,210 of OY776680.1, forward strand.
TAGGCGACAACGGCGAAAAATACATAATCTCGTATGCAAGCAACACGTTATCTCCAGCGGAGAGACGTTACCACATAAACGAGCTAGAATGCTTGGCGGTGGTGAACTATATTAAAAAGTACAAGATGTACTTAGCAGACAAACCGTTCTTAGTGAAGACGGACAACAGGGCGTTACTTTGGTTAAACAAACATAAGGACGACAAAACAAAATTTACACGATGGTCATTACTATTGCAAGAATATGCATTCAAAATTGAACACTGTCCAGGAAAGGAGAATTTATTAGCAGATTTTCTCAGTCGTAACCCACAAAATCAGTATGTCGAGACAGACGATGAAGAGGAAAGAATGTTCCTACCAAATTATAAGTGTCCAGAACGTATTTCTGTTTTAACACATTCAGAAATATACGAAGATATCGTACAGGCTCAGTTGAGTTCAAGAGATATTCAAGACAAGATCCGCCGTTGGAATGATCTATTTCAACAGGAACAACGTTCCGATGCGGATCTTATTTTTATGCAAAATTTTCACGTCCAAGACGATATACTTTTTAAAGATTGTGATAGAAATTTTAAATTAATAGTTCCAAAGAGGAAAATAAAAGAATTGATTTACCATTATCATGACCGAGATGAAGCATGTCATCCAGGAAGAGACGAGACTCTCAGGAAAATAGCGAAACGCTACTATTTCAATAATATGGCCAGGATCGTAGGCAGATACATAAACGACTGTCTGATATGCCAGTCTGTAAAGACAAGACAAGCCCAACCCAATGCTCCACTTAGAAGTCATGCACCACAAAATGCATTTGAAACCTTGAGCGTCGACGTAATTGGCCCGCTGCAGAGGACTAAAGACGCCGAAAACAGATACATGATTATCGTCGAAGACGTTTTCAGTAAATGGATAGAGGCAAAGGCATACATTCAGGTCGACGGCAGAACGATAGCCAAATATATCGACGAAGAAATAGTAGCAAGATTCGGAGTCCCTCGAGTCATAATATCAGACAACGGTGGTCATTTCAATTCCGAATGGTACATCACATTTTGCGAAAGGAATGGTATCGAACGATACTTAATTCCAGCATATCACCAACAGTCCAACCCCGTGGAACGACGGGTTCAGGAATGCAAGAAAATTTTAAAAACTCTTTTATTCAAAAAGCCAAACGACACTTGGGATCGCTACGTGCATCAAATGACATACATATTAAGAAATCGTAGGAACGCCGCTACAAATCAAACTCCTAGCATGGTCGTGTTAGGATATGATCCAGCCGAAAGAGGCGAATGGGATTTGTATGCCTGGAGGCAAGAAAGAGCCAAGCAACAAACGCTTCCACGATACGAGCGAATCAAGGAAGCCCGTCAGGCCCAACAAAAATATAAACAGAAATATGCGCCGAAAGAGGCCGTCACTCCGATCGTCTACAAAGTAGGAGACAGAGTCATGAGTAAGAGAAAAAAGAAGGTACATACCTTCACGCCGTCTTGGTCAGGCCCAACCAGAATTCTGAAGAAGTTTTCAGACGAAGTGTATCTCGTGCAAAAGGGAAATGCAACGACAAGAGTACATGTCGATGATTTGAGACCAGCCCCGCCAGAGGAGCACAACTTGGAAATCGAATCTTCCGATGAAGAAAATGCTAGTCCAGGCGGAACATCACTCGATGGAAATGATTCCCCGTTCTCAGACGATTCCACAGAACCTCTACCGCCGGAGCAAACGGTTGTACAAATCCATGCACCGCCACGAGATGCTTCCACTTCTGATTCAGAATCCAGTTCTGGAGATTCAATCATCTTTTTATAACATTTTTCAACCTAGGCTAAGTTTTAACTTAGTGCTAGGTTTATTTTATATCAAAATTTCCATACCAACTTCTTGTCGTGTCAGGCAAAAGTTGGTATTTTTTATGCATTTTTTACAAGTTATTTTCATCTGAGGATATTGTATCCAAATACAAATCTTCAAAATTCACTGCAGCAACTCTGACCGTGTCCGGCAGAGTTGGTATTTTTTATGATTTTTTCAAAGTCCTCAAATGTTATTAGACATTCATCTGTAAGCAGAGTCCGACCCAAAGGGTCCAAACAAATGTTCCATTGGCACGGCATGGAAAGACGACGACTCTGACGCAAGGGCGCGATTCAGACGAGTCTAGCAACTCAAGGGCGAGATGCCGCCACGTCTGCTGGAGGGGCAGATGCAACGATCCGACGGATGCAGATTCTGTCGCAGATTTCTCCCAAGAAGAGATTTTAATAAAAACTATTTCAATCAATATAAGTCAACAAAATTCAGTGTTCCTATTCTCAAAGACGACGATGTGATATCGGTCGCAGATTTCTCCCAAGAAGAGAATTTTTAACTACACGGAAACCATTTCAATCAATATAAGTCAACAAAATTCAATGTTCCATTCTCAAAGACGACGATATGTTATCGGTCGCAGATCCCCAGACGGGATGTAAACAAACATTTTACTAAAATTTTGTTTTATTGTTTCATATAAACCGAGCAGAACCAATGTATAGCTGGAGCAAGCAGTCCGAGGACCACCTAAGCTGTTCCAGAAGGCAGTTCGACACCGAAGGTGATCGACGAGGCATAGACACGAGGAGGAGCAGACGCAAGCCCGCATTAGTGGAAGAACACTAAGAAAGATAAGTGCGTCGAAAGTGTTTGTGTTGTGTCATCGAGAATCCGAGGATTCTCGATTTTTTCTTTTTTTATGCCATTTTGAAATACAATGTTCAATAATTCAATCGAATGCTATGCATCGATATATGTTCAAAAAATTTATCACCATTTTAGATTTGCATCTATGTTTTGTTCAGATAGGCCGGTCTGAACGATAACCGAATACAACACATGGGAGACTACATCCAATGATCCATTTTATTTTCAAACAAACAATTTACCAAACGTTACACAAAAAGATTCACGGAAAGGAGG